>CAUDMG010003003.1:1520000-1735000 GCA_958450375.1 Homarus gammarus
ATACAGTATATACATATATATCTATATATATATATAAATATATATATATATATATATATATATATATATATATATATATATATATATAATTAAAATCTAATAAGGTCGACGAAGATAATGCAAAGTGACAAGTTATGGTTATTTAAAACATATGCACTCCCTCTCCATCACCCCATGAACAACATTAGGTGACTTGTATTTAATAAACTCAGACAGGTACTAAAGCGCTTCAGTGCATAACACGTGTATCAAGGTAAGCATTTTTTCCTTGCACTTTATAAGATGCGTTAGTCAGCTCTATAGAAATATGAATGTTAAATATACGAGTATAATAATAATAATAATAATAATAATAATAATAATAATAATAATAATAATAATAATAATTATGATAATAATAATAAGTAGATTATAATAATAACAATAATATTAAGAAGAATATAATAATAACAATAATAATAATATCATGCAAAATACAACAAATTGCTAAAAAAACCGTAACAAACTCGAAGAAAATTACTAAACTTAAAAAAAGGAATTTAGATTAACACACTCAGGAAGACCCAGGAGGTGGTAATGGTCGTGTCGCTGACTCTCCCGAAGGATAATTACCAGGATATTCTGTTTCAGGACGTTTCCTGCTACTCGAACCTCATGGCTCCTTGAGGTTGAATGTCACGAGAGTCGACTTAGAGAGGCTCTTGAGTCTTTCTGTCGCCTTGTCAGACCATCCACTTCAGCGTTGCTTTAAACCAGCTTCCTTAAAAAGACTCTTCCGTTTCAAACTCCCACTTCCAGGAGCCGTAAATACGTGACTTGAGAAAGGATCTTGTGGAAGGTACTCAAAAGTCACATTCCAGCGGTCGAACATGGCTCGTGAATACCGAGTCGAAATTTTCTTTCTGTGCATCAAAAAACTGTCGACTTAACACGAATTTTAGAATATGTACTTTTAATTTTTCGTAATATACTTATTTTTTTGTACAGCTGGTGATCTTACCATAAAATGTGGCCACTGCAGACAGACGGCAAGCAAACGGTCACTTGGTGTACCTGCCTTAAGTGTGTCATTGTAATATTACGCCAGACAACGTTGACTTCTCTTGCCGACGTTGTATTTTATGTACCGACATAGTAACTGGTTGTTAGTGTTGGTGATATTTTATATACAGAGAAACCCCAGATGCTCTTAGTTGCTTGTACTGTCTCTGTTGTCTCTGTTTTCTTTGATATGAATCCAGCTTAACGCCAGACGCTGTTGGTCGCTCGTAGTGGCTATATATTTCGCGTGAGTCAGAAGGTGACGCTACAGCACATGTTATGGCCAGCTCTCCAGCCTCCAGTATGAGGCAAACACGCATACATTATCATCAAAGTGAAATTGCTTTCTTGTGTGATAAAACACACTCACATACAATAAAATCACACATACACACACTGAATAGACACTTCCCACACACACACACACACCAATATATATATATATATATATATATATATATATATATTATATATATATATATATATATATATATAAATATATATATATGCAGACACACACACACACACACAAAATTGTCATGTATACATTCCCAACCTTGTCAGGTCAAACACAGTTGAGGCAGCGAGGTAAAAATAGCCCGAATTAACTTCAAGGAGAAACCCAGGGCAGAGAAGCCATCCAGCAAAATTGCAAAGCCAACGTTAAGCCAAGCCAGAGAAGGTGTCAGCAGCTTTAAGTTATCCCAGCTTAGAAATTGGAGTATGCAAGGGAAAGGGGAGGGGGGGAGAGGGAAGGAAGGCACATGCTAATGTTCGCCATGGATCCCAAGTGAGATACGGTGAGTCTCCCTCCTCTCTTTCTCCCCCCTCGTTCCCCCTCCCCAATAATTACAGGAGGGGGATTGTGCACCTGCCTCCCTATCATCCTCTCTCATTAACCTGAGTAAATAGCCTTCGTGGGATGTTTATGTAGTTGGGGGGAGGGGGGTCGAACGGCTCAGGATCATGTTCGTCGCCGTAATGGGCTTAATGTCTATATGAATATGCTAATACCACTATTGATTCCTGCTTCGTGAACATAAACTTGACTCCGAGTCTTAAATTCTGCCCCTGCCCCCCCCCCCCCCACCCCGCCCCCTTTCCTTTTTAGCGGGCTACAAGGTACTGTATGATCAACACGGAAGCAAACTGTCAATTACCTCCACCTGGGTGTTATCATCTGCTAGACTGTACTCTGAATCTTTCCATCTTTCAAAATATTATCAGGTGCAAAATCATGATAAAATGTATGGTTTTAATCACTTCATATTCTGAAGTGAATCAAAAATATACCAAAGAGAATTAATAAGGTAATCCCTAGACGTCATGGTCATGAATAATGGTGTTATTTTAATCACTAAATATTCCTAATTTGGTAAAATATATACCAAGAAATACCTCCTCGTAAGATGATAACATGGCGATCTTAAACTTCCTGTACGAGTTGGATTTTTCCTCTGACGAATTTTGTCAAGAAAGTTGGACATTAAGTAACAACTCCTTGACGCGGTCGAGGACTAGCGATAGTTTTTCTGGGCTGGTAGAAGGAAGTTGAGAATCTGATCGAGTGGTCGTTGTAAATAAAAAGCTTAATATGGTTTAACATTATATACATAAATCAATAATCCAAGTTTTCTAGGCCACACTTTGTATGTATGCGTATGGAGAGTCACCAACGTAACATCATTTCTGGAGAGTCACCAACCTAACATTACTTCTTGAGAGTCACCAACCTAACGTTACTTTTGAAGAGTCACCAGCCTAACGTTACTTCTGAAGAGTCACCAGCCTAACGTTACTTCTGAAGAGTCACCAGCCTAACGTTACTTCTGAAGAGTCACCAACTTAACGTCACTTCTCGAGTCACCAACCTAACGTCACTTCTCGAGTCACCATCCTAACGTTACTTCTGAAGAGTCACCAATCTAACATTACTTCTTGAGAGTCACCAACCTAACGTCACTTCTGGAGTCACCAACCTAACGTTACTTCTGAAGAGTCACCAGCCTAACGCTACTTCTGAAGAGTCACCAACGTAACGTCACTTCTAGAGTCACTAACCTAACGTCACTTCTGGAGTCACCAACCTAACGTTCCTTCTGAAGAGTCACCAACCTAACGTTACTTCTGAAGAGTCACCAACCTAACGTTACTTCTGAAGAGTCACCAGCCTAACATTACTTCTGAAGAGTCACCAACCTAGCGTCACTTCTCGAGTCACCAGCCTAACATTACTTCTGAAGAGTCACCAACCTAACGTCACTTCTCGAGTCACCAACCTAACGTTACTTCTGAAGAGTCACCAACCTAACGTCACTTCTGAAGAGTCACCAGCCTAACGTTACTTCTGAAGAGTCACCAACCTAACGTCACTTCTGAAGAGTCACCAGCCTAACGTTACTTCTGAAGAGTCACCAACCTAACGTCACTTCTGAAGAGTCACCAGCCTAACGTTACTTCTGAAGAGTCACCAACCTAACGTCACTTCTGAAGAGTCACCAACCTAACGTCACTTCTGAAGTCACCAAGCCAACGTTCATTCAAAGACACACATCAGGTAGCGTAGGTCATTGCAAACGATAAGCGATAAATACCGATGGAAGACGGGAACTGGCACAGCAGATGAAAATAAACTTGGAAATGGGGAGAAATAGGATAAAAAAAGAGAGAGAGGAATGAGAATAATTAACATAAGCAGATGTGGCACTTTAGCGTAAGGAATGGGAGTATGTAGATTTTTGGACTGTGTTAGGCTTTTGTGTTTTCATGGGACATCATGCCCCTCTCTCTCTCTCTCTCTCTCTCTCTCTCTCTCTCTCTCTCTCTCTCTCTCTCGTGTGTGTGCGTGTATGTGGGGGCAGTCATTACAGTCATTATAATACAGACGTATTTTTTCTCTCACTGTCTCCCATAACACACACACACACACACACACACACACACACACATACACACATACACACACATTATTTTTGAACAGTGATAGATAGATAGATAGATAGATAGAAAAGAAAATTGTTTGTGAGTTAGAGCCAGATAAAAGATATATATATATATATATATATATATATATATATATATATATATATATATATATATATATATATATATATCTTTTATCTAGCTCTAACTCACAAACAATTTTATTTTATTTTTCTCTATCTATCTATCAATCTACCTATCTACCTATCTATCTATCTTTCTATCTATCTAACTATCTATCTATCTATCTATCCCTGTTCAAAAATAATTTGACACATTAACCTAAGAGGAAATAGACAAAGTCAATTACCTTTATCGCACCTGTCCACGACCCCGCGAATCTTACCTGGAAATGTTTGCTGGTATTTGCCTTAAAGACAAGAGTAAACTACCTGAATCGGCAGGTGTCCGGTCTCCACATTCCCCCACATTTACGACTGTCGATCACCCGTCTCACCTGAAAGACAGACGCGTCGATGATACACTTTGTCAGCAAGTCTAATGTGACGCAATTTGATAAAGATTGTCAGTATGAGAATTTTGTTGTGTGTTAGTTGGTATGTTTTATGTTATTGATTGTCGGTTGTTTGTGGATTATTTATATTGTTGTTCGTGGATTGTTCATGGTATTGATAGTGGTTTATTTGTGTTTTTATTTGTCGGAAGTTTGTGGATTGTTTGTGGGTTGTATATGTTATTATTTGCAACTTGTTTGTGTTGTTGTTTGCGGATCGCTTATGGTTTTGTTTGTAGGTTCTTTGTGGATTGTTTGAGGGGTGTTATTGTTTGTGGGCTGTTTGAATATTTCTTTGTAGGTTATTTGTGGCTTGTTTGAGGGGTGTTATTGTTTGTGGGTCGTTTGTGCTATTGTTTGTATTGTTGTTCGTGGGTTGTTTGTGGGTTATTTATGTTATTGATTGTTATTGCTTGTGGGATGTTTGTGCGTTGTTTGTCTTATTGTTTGTTGGTTGTTTGTGTTAGTATTTGTCGGTTGCTCGTGTCATTGTTTGTAGGTTTCCCGTTTTATTGCTGTGTGGTGTTTGTGTTACTTTTCTTGTGTGTTTTTGATATTGTTTGTGGGTTGGTTTTGTTTTTATTTAGGGATTGTTTGTGCGTCAGATGCTGTGTTTGTGGTACTTTTTGTGGGTTATTTGTGCGTCTGCTGGTGTGTTTGCGGGTTGTTTGTGTGTCAGATGGTATGTTTGTTTTACTGTTTGTTTTTGTTTAGCATCATCTGGTGTGTTTGTGTTACTGTTTGTAGGTAGTTTGTGCACCATCTGGTGTGTTTGTGCAGCTGTTTGTGGGTTGTTTGTGCGTCAGCTGGCGTGTTTGTGTTACTTTTTGTGGGTTGCTTGTGCGTCCGTTGGTGTGTTTGTGTTACTTTTTGTGGGTTGCTTGTGTGTCAGTTGGTGTGTTTGGTAACATTTCGACTGTCAGTACACGAGTTGGTAGTGAAAGAGTTGTTTGTGCGTGAGTTGTTTTTTAATACGACTAACGTAATATATCCATCACCAGGAAGTCTTTGTCTGTCTGTCTGTTTATTTGTCTGTCTGTCTGTCTGTCTTTCTGTCTGTCTATTATTTCTAACTCCCCTTTTCTTTAGACTCTTCTCTCTTCCTTCAACTATACCGTTACTATTTTTCTCTCACACCCTCCACACTCTTTATCATTTCCACCTTCAACACCCATCTTACTCCTTCACATCCTCTCTCACGCCCTCCGTACCCTCTCCCATCCCCTCCCCCTTCCCCACACTCCTTCCCCCATATCCTCCACATTTGCTCATACCCTATCCCTTCCACACACTCCTTCACATCCTCCCCCACACCCCCAATACATCTTCACCCTTCCTTCCCCACACCCTCCCTTCCCCTGAATTCCATTTCAACCACACTAACAGTACTCTTTCACGTCAGCTTTCTTACCCACAGTCTCCCTTCCCCTGAACATCCTCCCATCATTCCAAACGCCCCCATACTCTTTCACGCCCTCCTTCTTCTCCCTCACGCTTCCTCATATCCTCCCCAACACCCTCCACACGTCTTTACGCCCCGTTCCCCATCATCTGCCACACCCTCCATAAGCCCTCCTTCCCGAAAATCCCTTACATCTTCCCCTACACCCTCCAAACTCCCTCACACTCTCCACACTCCCTCATACCCAACCCTTCACCACACCTTCCATCCATTATCCTCTCCCGCCTTCCTTCACCCCCCCCCCCCCCAACACACACACACCTCAGACATCCGGCACCACGATAATCTCATAAGTTAGGGCCATAAGTCAGGCACTGGGAGGCAGAGAGCGGAGCACCAGCCAGCAGAGTGTGTCAGAGTCCATTAAGAGAGCTACTTGCTGACGACCTAACTCTAACCTAACCTAACCTAACCTAATCTAACCTAGTACCACTTGTTGTCACATAAAACCATTTAGTTCTTTGTTCTTTGTCCCCCTCGCTTTTTACTGGAGGGGAGGGGGCTGGAAGGGTAGAGGAGAAAGGTAGGAAGGGAGTGAAGAGAGTTGGGGTGCAGAGAAAGGAGGATGAGAGGGAGGGAAGTAGTGGAAACGACTTAGAAAGAGAGGGAAGTGGAGGAGAAGGAAAGAAAAGATGAGGGCTGAGGAGAAGAGGAAAGAAGGGAGTAGAAAGAGAAGAGGTAGAAAAGAGAAGGATGGAGACGGAAAGAAGGAAATAGAGAAGGAAAGCAGAGAGAGAGGAATGGTGGAGAGAGAGAAGGGGTTGAAAGAGGAAAGGAGGAAAGGGTGGATTGACAGACGGGAAAGAAGGTGGAGAGAAAGAGAGAGAGGGAAGAAGAGGGCGGAGAGAGAGAGAAGGGGGGAAGAAGTGGGTGGGGAGAGAGAGGAGGGGGAAGAAGAGGGTGGAGAGAGAGAAGAGGGGGAAGAAGGAGGTAGAGAGAGAAAGGAGGGGAAGGGGGATTGAAGGAAAGAGGGAGGGGGGAGGTGGAAAGAAAAAAAGGGAGGAGTTAGAGAGAGATAAGGACGGGGGGGACGGAGAGATAGAGGAAGGAAAGTGTGGAAAAAGGGAGGGAGGAAGGAAGGTGAGGAGAGGAACGGAATAAGGGGGTGAGAGTGAGTATGGGGTAGGAAACAGAGGAAATGGAAGGGAGAGATATGGAGGGAGGTGGAAAGAGGGAGTGAGAGAGGATGGATGGTGGGAGATGAGAAGAGGAAGGGAGAAAGGAAATGCAGAAAGAGAGGAAGGAAAGGGGATATAATTCTTTCTTCACTCCATACTCTACATGTGTCAAAAGATTCTCACTAAACCGTCACTTGAAACATCTTAAGAACTATTAAGTTATCGACATAAACAAGTCAGCAGATGGCGCTATGTATAAAACAATAAATGTTCTACAAGGTGGTGAGTGATACAGTCCAGTTGGATACTAGGAATACTATGCTCAACCAGATCGATAGCCAAGCATGTTTAGGGTGTCTCAGGTCTACACACTTCCTTACCTACAATATTTTTCGTGGAGATGGCGTGAATACTCGCATTGCAACAGCAACATTGTCCTCACTTGTTCTTCTAGAAGTGAAAACATTATTGTTGTATTACTAGCATTCGCCATCTCCACGAAAATATGTAAGACAGTGTACTGTTTATATTTTCTTGGGACACCCTGTACAGTAGACTGTGAGGGTCAGAGGGAGTACAGCAGATGTATGTTGCAAGGACGTGAAGAAATATTACACCGTCAATACTTCAACTTGCTCAACGACAACTCTCTCACCCCCTCTCCCTGCTCCGTACACCCCTCACCCTTCCCCTCTCCCTCCCAATCCCCTTCCAACTCCCCTTCCCCTTCCCCATGCAGCTATTCATCGCCTTACATTCCTCACCTACCTGCCGTTGGTACCCTCACCTCCTCCTCCTATTCCACATCTTATACTATTTCACTCTTCCATACATTATCTAAGGCTCTCTTCGAATCTTTTCGCAGATAGTAATAACAATAATGATGATTTATTGACAGACAGAATCATTTTAGTTTTCCTCCGCTGTCATATATGACACATCAGGATCTTCCAAGACACAACAGTCCTCCTGTCTTAGTATCTGGTTGTGTGTCCGTCCTGAAGCAGTTGTTAACTGTGTTATACTGAGTAGGTAAGTTGGTCTCCGCCAGGGTGAGTTACGCCGCCACTCACAGAGTTTGCTCGTCACTCTTACTACTGCTATGTTGCACTGTTATTGTCTTAATGTGTGAAGATATGTTGTAACTATTGATGCCTTAAATATATATGTGTGATAAAATCACACAGAAAAAAGGTAAACAATGGAGCACCTTAGCTTTCGTCTTTATTCAAAACATCGTCTTTATTCAAGACATCTTCAGATGTCTTGATTAAAGACGAAAGCTAAGGTGCTTCATTGTTTCCCTTTTTCTTGTGGGATTTTATTAAAAAAAAACTAAATAAAAAAAAAAAAAAAAAAAAAAAAAAAAAAAAAAAAAAAAATAATATATATTTATATATATATATATATATATATATATATATATATATATATATATATATATATATATATATATATATATATATATATATATATATATATATATATATTGAACCTAGAAAATTAATAAAAGGCTGTAATTTGACAAACCTTTACCCTGTTTCTCCCTACACTACTCCTTAGTACCTAACCTGACGCAGTGTTAATTCTTGAGGGATCACATCATCCCACTCTTCTAATTCCCCGTCGTCATGATGACGAGACTTCATAATGAATGTGATATTCAAGTAAATACTTAAGTTATATACATCAGGGTTATAGCACACGAGGGATACATCTCCTCTAACTTATAATAAAAGTTGTGTGATGATTAAAATTGACGGTCTATTCTCCTCAATGTGTTTATTAACTATAACTCTGCATGACTCTTTCTCTCTCCTTGTCTATGTTTACTTGTGTATTTGTAATGTCTTTTGCATTTAAATATATTTTATCTATTTATGACTTGTTGCATTCCAATTTTCTCTTTCTCTCTCCGTATGCCTTGTAATCACTTCTAATAAAAATAGCTTTTACCCCTGGTATAACGAGGCTGGCCGGCCCAATGGCCACCTAGGCGATAATTTGTTTAAGGTGTAGATGCTGTCGCTAGCACAACAACGACACCCTGAGAACATAAGAACATAAGAAAATAAGGAGTCTGCAATAGGCCGGTTGGCCTGTGCATGGCAGCTCCTGTCGAGAGTTACTACGACTCTCTATCATCCATGAATCTATCTAGCCTCCTTTTAAAACTTTCCAGCTTTCCAGCACTTACTATAAAGTTGCTAAGCTTGTTCCACTCGTCCACCACCCTATTTGTGAACCAGTTCCTTCCTATCTCCCTCCTAAACCTAAAATTATCCAACTTAAATCCGTTGCTACGAGTCCTATCCTGCTCGGATATTATAAGAACTTTATCTATATCCCCTTTATTGATTCCTTTCACCCACTTAAATACTTCTATCATATCTCCCCGCACTCTTCGTCTTTCTAGGGAATGCAAGTTTAGTTTCTTTAACCTATCTTGATATGGAAGGTTTCCAAATCCAAGGAATCATTTTCGTCATTCTTCGCTGCACCAACTCCAGTGAATTGATATCCATTCTATAATAAGGGCACCAGAACTGAACCGCATAATCAAGGTGCGGTCTGACTAGCGCAAGATATAGTTGCAACAAAACCTCTGCACTTTTGTTACTTACACTTCTAGATATAAAATCTAATACTCTGTTTGCCTTATTTCGAACATTAACGCACTGTTTTCTAGGCGGTAGGTCCTGGCTTACAAGTACCCCTAAGTCTCTTTCACAAGTCGACTTCTCGAGGTTGATGTTGTTATGGCTGTATACATTGAAATTAACGAGCTGAGTGACCCAGTGTCAAGGAATAGTCCGAGAAGACAGGATAACTTGCCAACTGCACTGACTAACCATTACCCCGGAACACGATCCGCAAATCGACTAACATCCAGGTTCCAAATTACTGCTGGTTAGACAGAGGCAAATGGCGTAAAGAAACTTGCCCATAGTTTCACACTGACCAGGGATCGAACCCGGGCCCGTTCGCTTGCGAGGCGGGCATGCTGATCATTACACTACAGGTCCCCTTTTTTCACTTCTAAACACACACAAACACCATCTTCAGCCTTCATAGGGTGAGGACATCTGCGTTGCCCGCTCACGTGGCCGCTGTCTCTTGACCATGGACACAGCTGCCAGCCTGCTCTGTCTGGCCTTTCCCCTTCCCCTTCTCCTCCCCATCTGGATTTATCAACATCCTCCCACCAACGGTACAGTGCAAAGATTGACGATGAACCCACAACTGATATACAAAAATACCAATTTCAACTCCAAACAAAGAAACAGCAGTTAGAGCGACAATCGAGCTTAGAGGTCAGCTGCTGACGAGTACTCGACCACCTCTCACGTTCTCCAGCTTTGTCTTGCCTTGCAAGACCGACTGGAGAAGGTTGAGAAGGAGGTCCAGAGTCTCAAGGGCGAAAACTTAGCCTTGAAGCTAGTTTTAGAGGAGAAGAAAACCTTTGCCAGTGTCGTGAAGGATGGTGAAGTTGAAGTGGATTCATGGAAGGTAGTTGCTGCTAGTGCTACAAAATGCACTCTAAAAAGGCACTCAGCTGTAGACCTAAACAACAGGTTCAGCACCTTAAGTGACGAGTGTGAGGAAGTTGCTAGTAACACCACGAGTGCTACTCCCTCTGTTAGTGTGGAGAGAGGGAGTAGCGCAGGTAAGAAATCACCACACTCAGGTAAGGTCAAATGTGTTTCTGTCATGGGAGACTCGATGGTGAAGTATTTAGGTAACAATCTCTGCACTAAAGTTAGGAAGCTCGAGTGTCTCCCCGGGGCAGGGATAGGTAGAGTACTGGAGAGAGTGGAGAACGTCATTGATGACTGTGGAGACAACCCCATAGTCTTACTCAGTGCAGGAGGCAATGACGTAGGTAAGCTTACCAGTGTCGAACTGCGTAAACTGTATAGGGAAGCTCTAGATAAGATTAGGGTGAAGGGTGGAACTCCTATTGCTTGCTCTATCCTACCTAGACGTGGTGCCAGTCGTGAATGGATGTCCCGTGCTATTGGTTTCAATTGCTGGTTGGAAGAACAGTGTAAAGAGCTTTCGACGCCATTCATTGATAGTTGGAGCCTGTACTATGGTGATGATAGTATGTATGCAAGGGATGGGGTGCATTTAAGTAGGAAGGGGGTGGCCGTGCTAGCGAAGATAGTTGACAGGGTAGTAAAGGTGGGGTTTTAATATGTCCAAATCCCATCAATGGTAAAGAGAGGAAAATACCATGTGAAAATAACAGCAGTGAAACAGAAGTAGATAATGCTGAAAATATAGTTAGTCATAATAACAAACATCAAAGTAATAAATGTAAATCAGATAGAAACGGAAGAAATATATTGAGTGTTTATTATACTAATAGTAGAAGCCTGTGTAACAAAATGGACCAGCTCAGGGCCATTGTTAGTAAAGAGAACGTAGATATAATTGCAATAACGGAAACATGGATAAATTCAAACAGCAAACATTTTTTAGCAGAATTTCATATTCCAGGATATAACCTATTTAAATTTGACAGAGTAGGAAGGAGAGGGGGCGGTGTAGCAGTGTATATCAGGGTGTCATTAAAAAGCTGCAATAAATCAAACATTAAAACAAATAGCGACAATGAAAGTATTTGGGTAGAGATTGGTGAGGGCAATGAGTCCGTAGTCATTGGTGTTATATATAGACCACCTAATTTGAGTAGGAACGATGGTAAATTGCTATGGGAGGAAATAAAGAAGGCATCTCATAGAAACAATGTATGTATTCTAGGCGATTTCAACTTTTCAGGCTTAGATTGGAAAAATCAACTTAGCGATAATGAATCTAAAGATTTTCTAGAAGTAGTACAAGATAGATTTTTACATCAATTCATAAACTCGCCCACTAGAGGAAATAATATCCTCGATTTAGTTCTCAGTAATAATGAAAATCTAGTAAAAGATGTTGGGATTGGAGACGAACTAGGAAACAGTGATCATAAAGCCATATATTTTAACATAATATGGAATGGCAGGAAGAAGGAAAATTCGGCCTTGATCCCGGATTTTAGGAAGGCTAATTACGGTAGCTTAAGGAGAGACCTAAGGGATGACCCTATGGTCAAAAGATTAATCCCCCCCACACCTCCGGAAACTGTCAACTTAGGGCGGGAGAACCCCGAATTTAATTTAGCAGCTACTTATGAACAATTTATTGCGACAATCCATAATGCTCAAAATAAACACATCCCTAAAAGAAAATTCAGATCGATACGGAACCAACCAAAGTGGATGAATAATAGACTCTTAGATCTTCTAGGGAAAAAGAAAGGAGTATATAGAAAAGTTAAGAAAGGCGAAAATCACTTACTTGGTTACTATCAGAACCTAACAAGACAGGTAAAAACAGAAATTAGGAAAGCAAAGAGAAATTATGAAATCAAGGTAGCAAATGAATCGAAAAATAACCCCAAAGCTTTTTATCAACTGTATAAATCAAAGGTTAGAGATACAATAGGTCCCCTTAAAACTACAAGAAGAGAAATGACTGATGATGAGTTAGAAATGTGTAGTACGTTAAATAGTCATTTTCGCTCCGTATTCACAAATGAAAACCTAGCACAGTTTCCAGAAGTTCATAAGGTATATAACGACAGTATAGAAAATATGTTGATGAATATCAATATTACTAGTAACGATGTGCTTAAAGTAATTAACAAACTGAAGCCTCATAAATCGCCTGGTCCAGACGAGGTATATGCTAGAATATTAAAAGAATGTAGAGATGAGTTGAGTAATCCATTAGCAGTTTTATTTAATAAGTCATTAGAATCGGGCCTAGTGCCAGAAGCTTGGAAACTTGCAAATGTAGTTCCGATTTTCAAAAAAGGTGATAAATCAATTGCATCAAATTACCGTCCCATTAGTCTCACGTCAATCATAGGCAAGTTGCTAGAGTCAATTATTGCTACACAAATCAGAAGCCACCCTGAAACATTCAACTTAATTCATTCTTCTCAGCACGGGTTCACCCAGGGACGTTCTTGTCTCACAAATTTGCTTAGCTTTTTCTCAGAAGTATATGAAGCGGTAGATAATGATAAGTCATATGATATAATTTATTTAGATTTCAGTAAAGCATTCGATAGAGTCCCTCATGAGAGATTGATAAGGAAGGTAGAAGCACATGGAATAGGTGGATCATTATTAAAATGGATTAGGTCATGGTTAACTGGTAGGAAACAAAGAGTCAGCATAAATGGATTAAAGTCAGACTGGGGTGCGGTCAAAAGCGGAGTTCCCCAGGGATCTGTATTAGGCCCTCTGCTGTTTGTTATATTCATTAATGATCTTGATTTAGGTATAACTAGTAGGATTAGTAAATTTGCAGATGATACCAAAATGGGGAGAGTGATAAATTCAGACAGTGACTTTGAACGCCTTCAAAGAGATCTAGATACCTTACATGAGTGGTCAGTAGACTGGCAAATGAATTTTAATACTGATAAATGCAAGGTACTACAGATAGGGAAGACGAATACAAACGTTAAGTATAAACTAAGTAACACGGAAATAAAAAACTCAGATTGTGAAAAAGATCAAGGTGTAGTTGTTAGCAACGACTTGAAACCTAGAAAACAATGTATTAGCGTTCGCAACAAGGCAAACAGGATTCTTGGGTTCATATCTAGGAGTGTGAGTAACAGAACTACTGACGTTATCTTGAAACTTTACCTAGCATTAGTGAGGCCACACATGGATTATGCGTTTCAATTCTGGTGTCCTTATTATAGAATGGACATAGATTCTTTGGAGAGAGTACAAAGAAGAATGACAAAAATGATCCATAATATTAGAAACCTTCCATATGAAGAAAGACTGAAAAGCTTAGGCTTGCATTCATTAGAGAGGCGTAGAGTTAGGGGAGATATGATAGAGGTGTTCAAGTGGGTAAGTGGGATTAACAAGGGTAAAATGGAAGATGTTCTGAAGCTCAGTAATAACGATATAACTAGAACAAATGGCTTTAAATTAGATAAATTCCGATTCAGAAAGGATATAGGCAAGCACTGGTTTGGTAATAGAGTTGTGGATATGTGGATAGGCTCCCGAGTGCTATAGTAGGATCGGGGACGCTAGGGAGCTTCAAGACGAAGTTGGATAGGCACACGGAAGTGCTGGGCCAGTCGGCCTCCTGCAGTATCCCACTTTCTTATGTTCTTATGTTCTTATGACCTGACGCGGACCTGACACACCCTGTCCGCCATACACTCACCCCCACCAACACTGAGCTGAAGGACCTACCCGGACCACGTGGTGGCTGTCCTAAACAAGTGCAGCTGTAATGAGGTAATGGCTTAGTACACGGGTAAGACGGCCATCTAGACATCAGGTCACAAGAATATCTACAAGACTAGCTCCCAAAGTACCAAATCTGAAGTTAATCTATATGTTGAGTCAATGTTTCTTATATTTTTTGTATTGAAAGCTTTTGTCACGGTCGGGGTAAGTGGGAGTCAAAAAACAGGCTCGTCCTGGGAAGCAAAATTGGTTACTCAGGACAAGGGGTAAAACAGGACCAGGGAGGGGTAAGTTTAAATGTATACTATACAAACAGTAGGAGCGTTAGAAATAAAATAGACTTGCTGAGAGCGGTTGTATGTACCGAGAATGTAGACGTCATAGCAATCACCGAAACTTGGATGAATCTGGCGAGCAATATTTTTTTATCAGAGTACAACATAGAAGGGTACAACCTTTTTCACAAGGACAGGGAAGGTAGGAAGTGGGGAGGGGTCGCACTCTTCGTCAAGGAAATATTAAAATGTTGTATTAATAATTCAATAAAGGGAGAAATGGGAACCGAGTCTGTATGGGTAGAAATCACGGAAGGAAGAGAAAAACTAATTATGGGAGTGATTTACAGGCCCCCAAGTCTTGGGAAAGAAGCAGCTCAGCCCATATGGCAGGAAATGCGTAGGGCAGCAAAATATAACAACCTGTGCATTATGGGGGATTTCAACTTCAGAAATATTGACTGGGACAACATTGTAGGTGACTATGAATCTGAAGACTTCCTAGATGCAGTACAGGACAATTTTTTGAAACAACTAATTACTGAACCTACTAGAGGTGACAATATATTAGACCTAGTATTAACAAATTGAAAATATTATCAGAGATATCACAGTAGGGGAAAAAGTAGGTAACAGTGATCACAGAGAAATCAGGTTCACCCTAAATTGGGAAACGAAAAACAATGACAATGTGGTCAGAGTCCCAAACTTTCGGTTGGCGGATTATCAAGGGTTAAGAAGGTACCTAGGTGAGGTCACCTGGGAACAGTCACGTCAGTCCCCAGTAGGAAGGGGTGAGGTCAAAGATGACACAACAATTGATCATGACAATAATATATTCACTAGTATACTACATAAAGCACAAGAACAAAATATACCATACAGAAAAATTAGGTCAAATAGGAATGAGCCAAGGTGGATGACCAGAAAACTTAAACATGACATAGGAATAAAGAAAGGAATATATAAGAAATTAAAGGGAGGGGAGGAGCAGCTCAGAAACAGGTATAATGAACTATCTAGGAATGTCAAGAAAAATGTAAGGAAATCAAAGAGAGACTATGAAATCAAAATAGCAAGAGAATCCAAGGCGAATCCCACGGGATTGTTCCAGATATATAGAACAAAGGTCAAGGACAAAGTTGGGCCTTTAAAGTCAGGGAGGGGAGAAGTGACAAATGGCAGTGAAGAAATAAGCAAAGCATTGAACAGCTACTTCTTATCAGTATTCACAGAGGAAATTCGCGATGAAATTCCAGAGGTGGAACTGATATTTAAGGGAAAGGAAGAAGAAAAATTAAAGAATATCACTATTAGAAAAGAGGATGTTCTTAAGAAGATAAAAAAACTAAAGAAGACAAAATCCCCAGGGCCTGATGAAATTTTCCCTCGAGTCTTGAAAGAGTGTAGGGAACACATTAGCAAACCCCTCGTAAACTTATTTACAAAATCATTTGACACCGGAATTGTGCCAAACTTGTGGAAACAGGAAAATGTAGTACCCATATTCAAAAAGGGAGACAGAGCAGCATCGTCAAATTACTGGCCGATCAGTTTGACGTCAGTAGTGGGGAAATTTCATGAATCAATTATAGCAGATAACATCCGATCGCATTTAGAGAAAAGCAAATTAATCTACGACTCTCAACATGGGTTTACAAAGGGAGAAAATCTTGTCTAACAAATCTGCTGACTTTCTTAGGAAAGTCTTCGAGGTAGTAGATAATGACGAAAATTACGATGTTATTTACTTAGACTTTAGCAAAGCATTTGACAGAGTACCGCATCAGAGGCTTCTGAGAAAAATTAAAGCTCATGGTATCGAGAGGAAAGTTTTAAATTGGATAAAATCATGGCTCACCTATAGAATGCAGAAGGTCAGCATAGATGGTGTTAAATCTGAGTGGGGTCGTGTAACTAGTGGGGTTCCCCAGGGGTCAGTACTAGGCCCACTCTTGTCCATAATCTACATAAACGATCTAGATACTGGGACCAGCAGTGGCATAAGCAAGTTTGCGGATGGCACCAAAATAGGGTGGCAGATTAATTCAGGGCAAGATGCAAATGCATTACAGGAGGATCTTAATAAGCTGCAGGGGTGGTCTGAAAAATGACAAATGAAATTCAACACCAGCAAGTGCAGCGTACTTAATATTGGAAGAGCAAATACTGGCAATATATACAGCCTTAACAACATCAGCCTAGAAAAGTCGACTTGTGAAAGAGACCTAGGGGTACTTGTAAGCCAGGACCTATGGCCTAGAAAACAGTGCGTTAATGTTCGAAATAAGGCAAACAGAGTATTGAGTTTTATATCTAGAAGTGTAAGTAATAAGAGTGCAGAGGTCTTATTGCAACTATATCTTGCTCTAGTCAGGCCACACCTCGATTATGCGGTTCAGTTCTGGTGCCCTTATTATAGAATGGATATCAATTCACTAGAGTCGGTGCAGCGAAGAATGACGAAAATGATTCGAGGACTTAGAAACCTTCCATATCAGGATAGGTTAAAGAAACTAAACTTGCATTCCCTAGAAAGACGAAGAGTGCGGGGAGATATGATAGAAGTATTCAAGTGGGTGAAAGGAATCAATAAAGGTGATATAGATAAAGTTCTTATAATATCCGAGCAGGATAGGACTCGGAACAACGGATTTAAGTTGGATAAGTTTAGGTTTAGGAGGGAGATAGGAAGGAACTGGTTTACAAATAGGGTGGTGGACGAGTGGAACAAGTTTAGCAACTTTGTAGTAAGTGCTGGAACGCTGGAAAGTTTCAAAAGGAGGCTGGATATATTCATGGATGATAGAGAGTGGTAGTAACTCTCGACAGGAGCTGCCATGCACAGGCCAACAGGCCTATTGCAGACTCCTTATTTTCTTATGTTCTTATGTCAATCAAGTGACTCACTCCCCAATTTCACCATGTATTTAATCATCTCTGTTTATTGTATATTTTCAGCCTTCGGGCTGCCATGTTATCTTAATAAACAGTTATTTATTATTATTATTATTATTATTATTATTATTATTATTATTATTATTATCATTATTATTAATAATATTATTGTTACTATTATTATTATTATTATTATTATTATTACATATCTCAATATCGCTCAATGAGGCATAATCTACAACTCCTTCAAATGTTTTAAATTTTTAACGAACTTCCGTATCAATAAAGGTGTGTGTGTGTGTAAAAGGGAGACTTGTCAGACTGTGGCAACGACCGTGGGATCTCGCTGCTGTCCGTAGCTGGCAAGATCAACGCCCGAGTCCTAAACAGACTTCTTCCTGAGCTGGAAAACTTCCTTCCAAGATCTCAATGTGGCATCACTGACATGATCTTTGCTGCTCGCCAGAAACAGGAAAAGTCCAGAGAACAGCCTCGTGGCCTGTACATGGCCTGCATCGATCTAACCAAGGCGTTCGTCTCGGTCAACAAGGAAGACGTTTGGCCGTTTGGTTGCCCTCCCAAAAAAATTCATGCCATTGTGAGGCAACTACACAATAGCATGAACGTCAATGTCCTGCAAAATGGCACCCATTGTGAGTTTTTCGCCATCCAAACGGGGGTAAAAACAGGATTTGTGTTGGCACCAACTCTCTTTTCCATTTTTTTTGCCTGCCTTCCTTACTCATGTCAGTGCCAATTTAGCCGGCGGGTTGGACATCCAGTACCGGATGAAGGGTCTTTTCAACATAAGACGACTCCAGGCAGGAGCAAAAGTATCGGCAGCTTACATTACTGAACTTCATTATGCAGATGACCTCATCTTTGTCGGTCACACTGACCCTGGCCTACAGGAGATCCTGAACATCTACGCATATTTGCATGCACACTTCGGCCTTGAGGTGAATGTACTTAAGGCTCAGATTCTTTTTCAGCCTGTCCCTGGTTCAGCCACACCTTCACCATCCACCCAGTTTAACGGTACTACCCTCTATAATGTTACCCACTTTCAGTTTCTCGGCTCCCACCTTTCCACCACTGCGGACATCGATGAAGACATTCAACATCAGATCAGCTGTGCATCTCAAGCCTTTGACAGATTCCTTACCCGTGTCTAATATTATCTACAAAGTTGCAAGTACAGTATATCGAGCAATGGTCCTCCACTCCCTGCTGTTTGGCAGAACGACATGGGTCACATACAGGAGTCACCTCAAGGCACTTGAAAACTTTCACCAACGTAGTCTACTTTCCATTCTCCGAGTTCTCTGGGAAGACAAGAGAACAAATACCAGTACTCTCGCTGACACCAACTGTAGGAGCATCGAGGCTACCATTATCTATGAACAACTACGTTGTGCTGGCCATGTTACCCACATAGACGACAGTAGACTGCCAAGGTGTAAGGTATAAGAATAGTCTTAAGACAAACTTGAAAAAAGTGCCAAATCGACCTCCTCACTTGGGAGGTAATTTAACAGTTTACTGAGTACATGGTAGCGAAAAAGTTGAAAATTTATATCAAAATGTGTGTGTTATCACTGTTGCTCCAGGACTATGTAACCCAGAGACCTGAACCTTTGCATGCACACTAAGGGGCCCCTGAGGGTGTGCATGTCGGTGTTACTTTTTGTAGTTTGATAACCAACTGTACCTTTCTCTCCTTTATTAAAACATACATTAGGTTAGGTTACGTTAGGTTAGGTTGCGTTACGTTACGTTACGATATTACTATGGTAAAGAAATAAAACGTGGATGAATACTTGAAATTCAAAATTAAGGTGTTTAATCCCTTTAAATGTTCAACGTTTATAGATTTTTGGTACGATCAAAGAGTCAGTGTTTAAGGCTGTATCACACAAGTAAATTAGGGTTAAAACTAAACACAAACACTGTTTATTAGTATAGAGAAGTACCTGTAAATATACAACAAAAGTATATTACTCCATAAAATAAATGACTACTGCAACCCTTGCGATGCCGGGCACTTTGGCTGGTCAATTATTAAATAATGAAATGGAGCTTCAGCTGACTCTTGTAATGATAGGGCAATTCACTATATCGGGACTCGGAACTTCACTGTAAAATCATCTGTAAATTAGATTAGGTTAGTTTAGGTTAGGATACCCTATTTAACCCCTTCACTACTAGACGCCACTCCTAGCATTTTATTTAGCACAGAGAGACCCAAGGGGGGGGGGGGGGGGGGGGGTAAATAAATAAAAAATAAATGTGTGTATATATATATATATATATATATATATATATATATATATATATATATATATATATATATATATATATATATATATATGTATATATATATATATATATATATATATATATATATATATATATATATATATATATATATATATATATATATACCAGCAGAATCGCCTCCTTCCTGGCGGCTCTTTCACTAGGCCACGGTAGGACGCCACCTTCCGTGAGGCTCCACATTGTCTCACTGTAGTGCATTAAGGTAGACCACATTTTTGGTTTTGCCATTAGTAGCAAGAATGTACAGATTTTTGCCAGATCCCACTCTGGAGCATCCAACATAGACCTGTCCATGAGAGAAGCAAAAAAAAACAGGTTAAGGCCAACCATCTTTAGGGACTGTTCCTGGCTTTTGTAGATGGTCATGGCAAAGCTCACTTTAACCAGGAACTGAAGTCTCTTGAACTCAAATGGCACGTCAGTGGTGATGAGAGGTATCCTTGGTATAAAAACGTCTTGTCGTTTAGCTTTTCCTGGTAATATTGAAGCTTCCAGTACATGTGGCATCATGCTCTTCACCACCAGTCTTGTGCCATTGCAGAGGATTGGTGGTTCAAGATTTCTTAAGAGCATTATAGGAGTTCCAATCTTGAGAGTGAGGTGATGAGGAGGCATTCCAGCGGGCTCCAAAGAATTAAGGAATTCTGCAGGGTACTGGACTGCTTGGTCCTGGTTGATTACTGTATCAACAGATTTGAATGAGGTCTCACTGCCTGGAAGCTGTCTGAGTAGAGTCATGTTGATTTCAGCCACTGTTTCATTCTATGGTGCCAGAATTGCGCGTTCATGCAGCCACTTGTGATCCTTGTAGTGGTGGATAATGTTAGTGAGCGACCTGGGGTCCAATGGTGTTGTAGTGACCGCGTAGTACTGGTGTTGCAATGAACGTGTAGTATTATATATAAGGGTAAAATTACATATAATACGTGGGATGTGATACGACTTTTCAACATCTGTGTGGTTTAATGGGTCGGATCGGGTTGGGTGTGTTGGATCGGGTTGGTTGGAGGTTTTTTGAGATCCCCACATGACACTTGCTATCCATGCCAAGTTTGGTCTGGGCGGCTCATTCGCTAGGCCACGGTAGGACGCTACCCCTTTGGAGGCTCAACATTGTCTCACTGTTCAGTCCCCAAAACTTCTTCTTCCATCAATAGTTCATTAACGGTGTATGTAAGTTCTACTACAACGGTACAGCAAAGTATATATTTTTAGCATTAAACTGTTATTATTTCATTGTCTAATCATCACTACATATAACACCACCCATCATCACTACATATAACATCATCCATCATCACTACATATAACACCATCCATCATCACTACATATTACACCTCCCATCATCACTACATACAACAACATCCATCATCACTACATATAACATCATACATCATCACTACATATAAAACCATCCATCATCACTACATATAACACCACCCATCATCACTACATATAACATCATCCATCATCACTACATATAACACCATCCATCATCACTACATATTACACCTCCCATCATCACTACATATAACAACATCCATCATCACTACATATAACATCATACATCATCACTACATATAAAACCATCCATCATCACTACATATAACACCACCCATCATCACTACATATAACACCACCCATCATCACTACATATAACATCATACATCATCACTACATATAAAACCATCCATCATCACTACATATAACACCACCCACCATCACTACAGATTGGTAAAGTAGGTTCCGAGATTCTCGGGCAGACAGGCAAACAGACAGATTTCTTTGTTTTCTTTAGAGAGATTGTCTAATCATCACTACATATAACACCACCCATCATCACTACATATAACATCATCCATCATCACTACATATAACACCATCCTTCATCACTTCATATAACACCATCCATCATCACTACATATAACAACGCTAACATCATCCATCATCACTACATATAACATCATCCACTACCATTACATATAACATCATCCATCATTACTACATATATAACATTATCCATCATCATCACTTATAACATCATCCATCATCACTACATATAACACCATCCATCATCTCTACATATAACATCATAATCCGTCATCACTACATATAACACTATCCATTATCATTACATATAATACCATCCATCATCACTACAGATCGGTAAAGTAGTATATATATATATATATATATATATATATATTTATATATATATATATATATATATATATATATATATATATATATATATATATATATATATATACATAATTATTTGTTTATTTATATATTTATTTATTCGTAATCGGTATATGTTTTGCGAAGAAAGAAGAAAGAAAAAGGAAGAGAGAAAGAAAAACATAAACATAAAGTCGCACATAAAGAAGGTAAACGAATGAACACAAACAGAGACGAACAGAATAGAAAACAGTAAGAGTGAGAGACAGGAGGAGGGGAGAGGAGGGGAAAGGAGGAGGGGAGAGGAGAGATTAAGGATAATTAGGGAAGGGACGCTCTCCCCTCCCGTCAAAAACCTTCCTAGTTAACTGGTCACGAGGTCATGACCCAACATAGGTCAGGCAACCAGTCGCCACAAGGTGTCATGCTAAATGTCTGACATAAGGGGAATTACTGACCTGGCTAAATTTTCCTCCCCTTACTCCGCCAAGAAGGTGACACGCCATAATCCTAGCGAAGGTTATGAACTGTTCGATCGGGTAAATTATTACCTAATATACATTTAGATGTGTATTTATTTACACGGGGTGTCCATAAGCTAACCATATTACTTATTTATCTGTAATTATATATGTTTCAGTATGCGTTATTTTGGATGTAAATACTGCGCTGTTAGTGTGCAATATATATATATATATATATATATATATATATATATATATATATATATATATATATATATATATATATATATATATCTATATATATATATATATATATATACATATATATATATATATATATATATATATATATATATATATATACTGTATATATACTGTTTATGTAGACTGTATATATCTAGATTAATATTCTCCATATATATACTAATAATATAGTAATGATTGTTTCCAGATTGGAAATAATTCCTAAAATAAAAATTATGGTAAGCAAGAGGGAAATTAAACAAAAGGAGAATTTTTTGTATTTGGGATGTAACTTTAGCTGTGATGATAGATGTACGAAATAAATCCAAACAAGAATAGATCAAGCAAAAACAGCATTCAGTAATCTAAAACGCCTAATGTAACGGGACATTACCTTCAATTTTAGAAAATGGCTGCTGAAAGGCTTTATATGGTAACGACTACTGTACGGGTGAGAAGCGTAGACACTTTCAGAGACACCAGAAAGAGGTTGAAAGCATTTGAATTGTAGTGTTATAGTCGGATGCTGAAAATATGCTACACTGACAGGAAAACAAAATGAAGAAATACTACGATTGACAAAACTTTCATGGGAAGTACTGGACTGTATTGAAAAATATAAAAATGAGATACTTTGGTCATATAATTAAGGATAAAGGAATAATAACAGAAATATTAATGGGCAAAGTTGAGGGTGGGTGGGAGGGGGGGGGGTGGGGTGAGCGGAGAATGGCATGAATGAACGAAATTAAAAACTGGGTCCCTAGAGAGATTCAAAACCTTAGAGGATTGGTATAACAGCCCGAGAACGTTTAGAGTGAACTGTGGTCACTAACCATCAGATATGGTACCATACTCTGATTTATTGATCTTCTCCACATTTCCACACTTGATAATTATCTATCTTTCTATCTATCTATCTATATATCTATCTATCCTTTTTTTTACGGGGATTAGCCCACCCGGGCTCAGGTCACTGACCAACATCGGGGCTTGGGGGGCGAAAATGTAATAGTAATAATAATAATAATAATAATAATAATAATAATAATAATAATAATAATAATAATAATAATAAAGAATCACAAAGAAATACAAAAATAAAAAAAAATCGAAAGTGAGAAACAATATACCTGTACAGTATGTATGTTGTGTTGTCAATAGTACGAGAAATAATATTGAGACCCTACAATTATGTGTAAATGAGGCAGAAAATCAGATCAGCAACCTGGGACTTTGGTCACAATATTCGTGATGTCATGCGGCAGCAGGGTCTACCATTAGACAATACATTATGCTTCCAACATCATCGCAGGCGGTAGTACCTCCCTGTTTGGTAGCTGCCTACTACCAACTACTATTTATATATTTATATATATATATATATATATATATATATATATACATATATATATATATATATAATCAACACCTCACCCCGCCAGGACTCGAGCCCACGATCTTATGATTGTGACCGAGAAACGTTAACTCTGGGCCACCAGGACACTAAAAAGCAGAGGTAACGTTCCCCGGTCACAATCATAAGATCTTGGGTTCGAATCCTGGCGGGGTGAGGTGTTGATTATATATATATATATATATATATATATATACAAGTAAATCACTGTAGGTGCGCGTGATCTAGGTATATGCTGATAACCACAAGGAAAGAAGAAAACACGAAGTTCCCAAGCGCTTTCGTGTAATTCACATCTTCAGGGGTGAATTACACGAAAGCGCTTGGGAACTTCGTGTTTCTTCTTTCCTTGTGGTTATCAGCATATATATATATATATATATATATATATATATATATATATATATATATATATATATATATATATATATATATATATATATAATTATTCTAGATGAAAACATCTGTCTTTAAAACTTAACTAAGATGTTGTTCTTTGCAAGAACTCGGAGTGTGTTTAATGGCAGACATTAACAGACCTGATCATGTTATCTTAACCAAGAGATTTACTATAGGTCTTTCGGGGACACTTCGGAAGTTCGGCCTTTAGTCTCGTACAAACTACACCTACTGCACTCTAGTTGTAAATAAGAGTCCATCTTCCTTCCTTCAACCTTCACCTCCCTCCGCCCCCTTCGAACCACCACTCCGTCCTCCTCCATCCCTTTTGACGAGCAACCCCTCTTCCATCCCCTCACCATTTCCCCTCGAGCACCACTTCACACAATGGTAACATCATTTCTTATTTCCTTTATTTCTTAATATTGGTTGGTTGGTGGGAGGGGGGTAGGAACTGGAAAGAGGCAAGAGCCTGTACCTAAATCTAACCCACTACAGTAAATATTAAGACTCAACCCACAACGTTACCCAGTCATCACTCGGGCGTCACCCGGGCGTCACCAGGGTATCACCAAGGCATTACCCAGGCATCAACAAGGGAGGGAGATGGGAGAGTGGTAGGTACAGGAGGGAGACGGGAGAGTGGGAGGAACGGGAGGGGGATGGGAGAGTGGGAGGAAGAGGAGGTTAATGGGAAGTGGGAGGAAGAGGAGGATAATGGGAGAGTGGGAGGAAGAAGAGGATAATGGGAGAGTGGGAGAAACAGGATGGGGAATGGGAGAGTGAGGGGAACAGGAGGGAGATTTGCGTGAGGGAGGGAAGGAGCAGACAACTAAATATTCAAAGAAAGAGGGAGTGAACAATGTGCAAATGGAGAGGAAGAATAAGGAAAATGGAATGAAGTATATGAAGGAAGGAGAGATAGATGTAGAAGAGGGTTGGGAGAATGCGGAAGTAAGAGGGAAGTAAATATGAGAGAGAGAGAGAGAGAGAGAGAGAGAGAGAGAGAGAGAGAGAGAGAGAGAGAGATTATGGAACAGAAAAAGCAGAACGTGAGTGAGAGAAGAATAAAAATATGGAGGAAAGGGGAGAGAATAGGGAATGAAAGATGGGTAAAGAGAAAAAAAAACGAATATAAGAAGAGGAGGAACAGAAAAAAGGGGAGAGGGGAGTCGATGGAACGAGAAGGACAGAGGTGAAGGAATTGTGAAAAATGGACAGAGAGACAAACAAACGGACGAGGAGCAAATCTGACTTCCCTTCCGGTCAAAAACACACATTATAATTAAGAGAGAACCCCAAAAGCTTGACGCCCTGTTTGGTCAGTGCAGATATTACTGAACACTTTCCAATTGTAGCCATTTACAGCTGGGCTGCTCTAGATCCGACCCAGTGGTCATTAGGAAAATGTATGTATAAAGTAATTCTTATACTCTTACCATTACGATTATTTTATTTTTTCTCTCATTATGTTCAGTTTTTGTTCATTTTTTTATTTAATAGTAGAGTGTAAGGACATGCTAAGCTGTGTTCCAGGGTTAATGATGATCTGTTAATTACTGCCAAGTTTGTTATAATAGTGGGTTGCGCTTGGTCGGTGGCGCCTGATGGACGGGTCACCCTGTCTTGAGTGACACCATGTACGAGACCTTCACCAAGACGAGACCTTCAGGACGAGACCTTCAACAACACGAGACCTTCAACAACATGAGAGCTTCAACAACACGAAACCTTTAACAACAAAAGACTATCAAAATAGGACCATTAATAAGACGAGGCCTTAAATAAAACGAGACCTTCAACAACACAAGACACCTTACCTATACGAGACCTAATAATCAACATGAAACCTCACCAATACGAGACCTAATAATCGACACGAGACCTCACCAATACGAGGCCTAATAATCAACACGAGACCTCACCAATGCAAGACCTAATAATCAAGACGAGACCTCACTAATACGAGAACTCATCAACTTGCACCTTAATGACAGTAATACAATAATTATATAGTTCTCCCAGTCATGAATTAAACAGAGTTCACTCTGGTCTGGTAATTGTTTGGTGGCGTTCGTCATGGGGGGAGGATGACTTGTTTTTTCATCTTCTTATCTTCCTCGAAATTAATCGCGTTTTGATGGACGACGTAAACATCACGTTCCAATGCTCTTATTATTCACGCCAATGGGTCATGTTACGAGGATAGTCAGCAGCTGTTTGTACCTTAAAACATATACTTATATCGGCAAACTTTGTGAAGTAAATGCTTGAGGTATAACTCGAGAAGGGAGGGAACTTAGAAGCGTCTACTTGATGTGCCTATTCATTAAGATGCCCCTTAGATCTGTCTGTGTTCGTAATGTCAAAGGAACAACAGATGATGGACACGAAATATGAGGAGAGGAGTTATTACCTCCTCGAGTACAGTAAAGTTTGTTTAGGGTATCCTTACTGATAAGGGTATCCTTATCTGTTGTCAGATGTCTGAAGATATTGTTTTATGGGGGGGGGGGGGTGAAAATTCTTGGAGTATTAATATTAAAGGACCCTCAAAAACATCCACGGAAAATGTTATTCGTGACTTGGGTTTGATCTAAAAACAACCAGAGTAATAAGAAGGATTAGACCCAGAAGAAAATGATACTAATGTATTTTACGTTACTTATAGAACTACTTGATACAAGTAAACAAACTTTTATTCAGGAAGTCTAAAAACATGAACACACACACACACACACTTGACTACGAAATAACAACACCATCCAGCAGGGTGGGGTACTGTGACACCACCCCACATCACCCGGTGTCCCCATGACCAAGTGAGGTCCTTCATATCAACACCCGAGGACGAGTTACTGCACCACGTGAACAACATACCACCCGGTGTCCCCATGACTACGTAAGGTCCTTCATATCAACACCCGAGGACGAGTTAATGCACCACGTGAACACCACACCACCCGGAGTCCCCATGACCACGTGAGGGCCTTCATATCAACACCCGAGGACGAGTTATTGCACCAAGTGAACACCACACCACCCGGTGTCCCCATGACCACGTGAAGGCCTTCATATCAACACCCGAGGACGAGTTACTGCGCCACATGAACACCACACCACCCGGTGACCCCATGACTACGTGTCCTTCATATCAACACCCGAGGACGAGTTACTACACCACGTGAACACCACACCACCTGGTGTCTCCATGAGCAGTCCAGGCCCTGGCCATCAACTGTAAACTATAATATTTTGTATGTTCAATTCATGTTCCTTCTTCTTTTAGTCATGAAAGCTTTTGTTAGACATCCCACCCATCTCATGTCTTTGTATGTAATTAGTCATTTTTGTCCAATATATTTTTTCAGCCTTTGGGCTGCAGAACTTTTTTAATAAACCGTTAATTATTATTATAATTATAATTATTATTACAATCAACAAGCAATTCACAACACAAATATAAAGAAATCCTAACTCATATATGGGATCTATCTCATTCCCTCTAATGAGTTTTAGTTACAATGGGTAATGGTTATAACATCTTTTGTTTTCACAGTAAGGGAACGCGCAAGTAAAGAGCAGCACGAAGCCTCTGTGCTATAGCATACAGATAAACATCAAAGGAATGACATAATTTACTTTTTAATCTTTATGAGTGGAATAAACACAACGCACTTGGTGAAGGAGAGGCGAAAGGAGGTAATGGAAAAATTTATAAAGTGGATGAAGAAGGAAGAAGACAAGATTTAACAGTCAGAAAGAAGAGTTGAGAAACAAAGAGGACTGTAGACAAAGAAAAAAAAGGAGAGAGAGAGAGAGAGAGAGAGAGAGAGAGAGAGAGAGAGAGAGAGAGAGAGAGAGAGAGAGGGCGGAAGAGAAAGAGATATGCGAAGTGGTAAAGCCTGAGTAGCAGGAAATGGCAGAAGGGAGAGGGAGAAGGAGAGTATATATAGAGAGGGAGGCGAGAAGAGAGATGCGGAGAAGAAAAGCAAAGAAAAAAAGAAGAAGAAAATAACAAGAAGAAGAAGTAGAAGAACACGAAGAAAAAGAAGAAGAAGAAGAAGAAGAGAAGAAGATTTTTTAGTTTAACAAATTTATTGACAAGCCTGGAGTACAGTTTGCCTATTCTGAGTAATTCAGTCAGGACTGGACACTGAGGGTGGTATCACTTCTCACTGCCACGCAGGACAGAGGTTCATACACAAAGAAATACATCATATTCATTAACAGTATATATATATATATATATATATAATCAACGACCTCACCAGCAAGGAATCGAACCCTCGACCTACTGGGTGTGACTAGGGAACGCTTACCGGCTAGGCCACAAGGACACTAAAAGCAGTTCTAGACTCTGTTATATTTCACACAAAGCCTGTTCATCGAGCTGATGGCGCCGTGAACCTCATTGGGAAACTGCCCGTGCCTCTTATGTGGTGTCAGTAGCATTTTACCGAATCCAGCTGGTATGAAACGCGAGGTCCATATATATACTTCATTTTTAGTCCAATTAACACGCGGACTTTGATCATAAAATCAACGACCTCACCAGCAAGGAATCGAACCTCCACCTACTGGGTGTGACAAGGGAACGCTTACCGGCTAGGCCACAAGGACACTAAAAGCAGTTCTAGACTGTTATATTTCACACAAAGCCTGTTCATCGAGCTGATGGCGCCGTGAACCTCATTGGGAAACTGTCCGTGCCTCTTATGTGGTGTCAGTAGCATTTTACCGAATCCAGCTGGTATGAAACGCGAGGTTCATATATATACTTCATTTTTAGTCCAATTAACACGCGGACTTTGAACATATAATCAACGACCTCACCAGCAAGAATCGAACCCTCGACCTACTGGGTGTGACTAGGGAACGCTTACCGGCTAGGCCACAAGGACACTAAAAGCAGTTCTAGACTCTGTTATATTTCACACAAAGCCTGTTCATCGAGCTGATGGCGCCGTGAACCTCATTGGGAAACTGCCCGTGCCTCTTTTGTGGTGTCAGTAGCATTTTACCGAATCCAGCTGGTATGAAACGCGAGGTCCATATATATACTTCATTTTTAGTCCAATTAACACGCGGACTTTGAACATAAAATCAACGACCTCACCAGCAAGGAATCGAACCTCCACCTACTGGGTGTGACAAGGGAACGCTTGCCGGCTAGGCCACAAGGACACTAAAAGCAGTTCTAGACTCTGTTATATTTCACACAAAGCCTGTTCATCGAGCTGATGGCGCCGTGAACCTCATTGGGAAACTGCCCGTGCCTCTTATGTGGTGTCAGTAGCATTTTACCGAATCCAGCTGGTATGAAACGCGAGGTCCATATATATACTTCATTTTTAGTCCAATTAACACGCGGACTTTGAACATATATGATGAACAGGCTTTGTGTGAAGCGTTCCCTAGTCACACCCAGTAGGTCGAGGGTTCGATTCCTTGCTGGTGAGGTCGTTGATTATATGTTCAAAGTCCGCGTGTTAATTGGACTAAAAATGAAGTATATATATATATATATATATAATCAACACCTCAACCCGCCAGGACTCGAACCCACGGCCCACAAGCCTATGACTGTGACCGGGGAACGCTAACCGCTGGACCACCAGGATGCTAAAAGCAGTCCTAGACTTTGTTATATTTCACACAAAGCCTGTTCAACGAGCTTATGGCGCCGTGAACCTCTAATGGGGACCACCCGCACCACTTAGGTGGTCAGAGTAACGTTTTACCAAATCCGGCTTCGAAACAGGAGGATCCATATATATTTCATTAGCCCAATAAAGCACGCGGACTTCTACATACAATCAACACCTCAACCCGCCAGGACTCGAACCCACGGCCCACAAGCCTATGACTGTGACCGGGGAACGCTAACCGCTGGACCACCAGGATGCTAAAAGCAGTCCTAGACTTTGTTATATTTCACACAAAGCCTGTTCAACGAGCTTATGGCGCCGTGAACCTCTAATGGGGACCACCCGCACCACTTAGGTGGTCAGAGTAATGAAATATATATATATATATATATATATATATATATATATATATATATATATATATATATATATATATATATATATCTTGATAAAATCACACGGGGAAAAGGGAAACAATGGAGCACCTTAGCTTTCGTCTTTATTCAAGACATCTTCAGAGTTGCCTCTGAAGATGTCTTGAATAAAGACGAAAGCTAAGGTGCTCCGTTGTTTCCCTTTTCCCGTGTGATTTTATCAAGATTTATCTTATCCACGTTTTCATTGTGGATCTACATGATATATATATATATATATATGTATATGTATATATATATATATGCTGATAACCACCAGGAAAGAAGAAAACACGAAGTTCCCAAGAGCTTTCGTGTAATTCACATCTTCAGGGGTGAGTACAGACTTCGTGTTTTCTTCTTTCCTTGTGGTTATCAGCATATACCTAGATCACGCGCAGCTACAGTGATTTACTTGCATATATATATATATATATATATATTTCATTAGCCCAATAAAGCATGCGGACTTCTACATACAATCAACACCTCAACCCGCCAGGATTCGAACCCACGGTCCACTAGCCCATTACTGTGACCGGGGAACGCTACCTACTGGACCACCAGGATACTAAAAGCAGTCCTAGACTCTGTTATATTTCACACAAAGCCTGTTCAACGAGCTTATGGCGCCGTGAACCTCTAATGAATATATGTGGATCCTCGTGTTTCGAAGCCGGATTTGGTAAAACATTACTCTGACCACCTACGTGATACGGGTAGTCCCCATTAGAAGTTCACGGCGCCATAAGCTCGTTGAACAGGCTTTGTGTGAAATATAACAGAGTCTAGGACTGCTTTTAGTATCCTGGTGGTCCAGTCTGTAGCGTTCCCCGGTCATAGTCATGGGCTCGTGGGCCGTGGGTTCGAATCCTGGCGGGTTGAGGTGTTGATTATATGTATATATATATATATATATATATATAATGAAGAGGAGAACCAGGGTAAACACAAACATCTTGAAGTAGGGCTTCTTTTAATTGCTTGCGTTTCGGAAATAATCCTTTTCCATCATTAGAGCCTAAAAAAGTTTTGAAAAAGTTTAAAAATATAGGTGATATACAATAAAAACATAATATTATGCGAAAATTTACCTTCGATAAACCTCAAAAATTTAAAAAAGAGCAATCCACTTCAAAACCGACAAAAATGACGTGAGACCTACATACAAAGCTAAAATCAGGAAATAAAAAGTATGAAATAAAATGAACGGAGGGGGGGGGGGGTATTATCTTAATTCAGACGAGCCTTAATGTGAAAAACATAACAATTCACTAGAGGCCATATCACAAAGCGATGGCTTTTCTTTGTACTGGTGTAATGCCTCCATAATGAGGAGGTCTCTATCACAGTCGCTCTTGCAAAGAACTGAGAAATCAGACGGCGAAAACGTGTGGTCATGTTGGTGGCGTGGTTAAGAATAGCTGAATGTGGTAGTTGTGTTATTAAATGGCCTGTTCGAACGGAACGGCCCAAGTGTTCATGGATGCGAGTTATCAAATGTCTCTTATTTTTACCTATATATGCTGCCCTACAACTAGCACACGTAAATTGATAAACAACTGAGGATTGCGGGCGTGTGGGTATGGTGTCTTTAATTTTAAAGAATTTCTTAATTGAACTCTGGGTTTTAAAGATTAGTCTAAGAGAAATTTGTGGATAGAATTCATTGAAAAGCTTCTTAAGTTTATTTCTAAGGGTGAAACTGAGTGGGCCTGTGTATGGTATGGTGAAATAGAAAGAATATTTAGGGACAGTGTGGATTTGAGGCTGTGTGGGACTAAAAAACCTATTAAGCGTTTTGTCAATATAAGCGTCTGTAAATCTCTTAGGGAAAACCATTGTTAAACAGTAGTTCCTTTATGTATTTTAGTTCAATATCCAATTGGAAATAGCTAGAACATATAATGAAGGCTCTGTTGGTAAGAGTACGTACTAGATTACGTTTGTAATTAAGAGGAATAAAAGATGAAAATTTTGAACTCAAACCAGTGAAAGGTGGTTTTCTGTATAAGGCTGTCTCCAAACTATTATGAAGACGGTGGATATTAACATCAAGGAATGGAAGAATATTTTCCATTTCCAATTCACAAGTAAATTTGATGTTGCCCTACTTCAAGATGTTTGTGTTTACCCTGGTTCTCCTCTTCATTATAAAACTACGTTTTCCACGTAACAAGTCCATTGCTGAAGTTATATATATATACACATACACATACACAAACACATACCTACATATAAATACATAGATCAGATTCATGTGGGTAATGTCACTGTTTACTGCCATGCAGGACAGGGGTTCGTACACAAAGAAATGCATCATGTTCGTTAGCAGTATATATAGGTCAGAGTCATGTGGGTGATGTCACTGTTCGCTACCATGCAAGACAGTGGTTCATATACATTGGACGTCATATTCTAATTGAAGACTAATCAATGTGGGCTAGCAAATTTGGGATAAACAGCAAGAATGATCCAAGCACCCCCGATTCAATATAGTGATTACAAAGTTCATGATACAATAAGCCAGGTGGCCTGAAGTCTTTGAGAGTGTCACAATCAATAATATAGTGTTCAAGTGTATGCTGTAAACGTTTACCACAAAGTTTACATGCTGAGTGTTACGGCATGGGTACAGAGTTACTAACTTGCCAGATGTGTCTGTATCCTAGCCTAATTCTGGCCACGACTACATCACATTGTCGTGTTCTGTCCTTATGCTGGCCATACCGGTATCTCTCGTCACAGAATTTGTCATATTTACTAATGCTACAACTGCCAGGTCTCTCTGCATTTCTCAGTTCTTCTAGAACAGAATTCATGATCTGACTTGAATGTTTTGAAGTACAGCATTGGGCAGTCCAAGGTCACGGTCATGATACCTAATTCCAACATGTGACGGAATCCACACAAATTCGGTACGACAGTTGTTCTCATTGGCAGTTATCACATTTCTTTTAATATCACATACAACTTTAGACATAGAACTTGACAGGCTGTTCATGGATTTCAAAGCACTTTGAGAGTCACAGAATATCACCCACCTCCATTTTTTTTAGGTAGTTTGTGGCTAAGTAGATTCCAGTTAGTTCAGTTTGTGTTGTGCTGGCCCAGTTGTTTAGCCTTTGCTTGTTTGACACTATCATCTCTTTTTCTTTATATATTATAATTGCACAGCCTGTTCTACCTGTGTTTGTCTGCACAGAACCACCAGTAAACGCATAACATTCACTTGATTTAATACTCTCTATGTGCCTGTTAATAGTTTCTAGCGTGACACATCTCATCACATCGGTGTTTAACATTTGCTTACTACCAACAAGAGTGTAATTAATAGGAACTGATATATCCAGCCAAGCAGGAATGGCATTAATGGGTTCGGCTGGGGTGATTAGGACATTCAGTTTTAAGAGATCTACAACACTTTTATGAAGCCACACCCCAAAGAGAGTCTTTTGTGGAAGGTTAGCAAGATAGTCGGGATTACTTAGATAGAACATGAACTCAGTTTGAGTTGTAGTTTGGGAACCATTGTTCTTCAAAACTTTGACACAAAACATGGTATTAAGTAGAACTAAACTATCAGATAGGGAGGGCACTCCGAGCTCTTTCCTCATGTTTACAATTCTGGTTGATTTTGGGCATCCTAGAATGATGAGCATGGCTTTATTTTGCGCTACCTCAAGGCTGTTGAGTTGTTCAGGCGGAATAGTCACAAGATGGAGAGCATGATAGTCAACTACAGAACGAATGAAGTGAAGATAGAAAGTACGAGCATAGGTGATGAAGAAGAAGAAGAAGAAGAAGAAGATATGAAAAAGAAAAGGAAGAAGAAAAACAAAAAGAAGAAGAAGAAGACGAAGAAGAATTTAATACAACCAACTTCTTCTTCATCTTCTTCAAGAAGAAGAAGAAGAAGAAGTTGGTTGTATTAAATTTTGTAATGTCCAGAGAGAGCCAGCCAGCCTCACCATTCCTCTCACCAGACACCACCGCCCATATTTTTTACTTGGCACAACCATCACGGGGTCATATTACCTACCTATTTTTCCCATAGTAAGAGATCCAATCCTCTCTCTCTCTCTCTATCTGTATATATATATATATATATATATATATATATATATATATATATATAGATATATATATATAAATATATATATATATATATATAATATATATATTTTTTTTTTTTTTTTACATACAAACACGTGCGTTTATGTGTGTGTGTGTTTCATATAAAAATTAATTTCCTTATGAAACCAATAATAAGAGAGAGAGAGAGAGAGAGAAAAGGTGTAGCCAGATGTAGCAAATCAGCAAATATTCGGCACATATTGTATATACTATCATAACTAAGAGTGGTGGTTGGTCGGGGTAGTGTGGAGGCGGAGGAGAAGCCCGGCACAGGCTGCAGCAGCCAGCAGTAATCACAAGTTATGCGGCCCTTCATTCCGCACCAACGACCACCTAACCCCCGCCCTAATAATGAGCTCGTTACCTCTGCCTTAGTAGGGGGAGCTCCGCCAGTCACAGCTGCCTCAACCAGAGATACCAAGAGCGGGAGATAGAGCTGGATTAGGGGTGTAGAACTGTCGGGAGTGTTGGATTATGGCAGTGGAGATGTCAGGAGAGTCGGATTAGGTTAGGGGTGCTCTCAGGGAAGTTGAATTAGGGCCGGAGTGTTACAGGAGAGTTGAATTAGATCAGGGGTGCTATTAGGGGAGTTAGGATTGGACAGGAACTCTCAAAAATTATAAATATTTAGATTAAAAAAAATATCGTGAGACGCAGGTATAGCAGGTACAGATACAGGTACAGATACAACTGTGACCATATGGTGCCCCAGTTGATATATATATATATATATATATATATATATATATATATATATATATATATATATATATATATATATATATATACATTATATATATATATATATATATATATATATATATATATATATATATATATATATATATATATATATATATATATATATATAAATGATTGGCTTAAAGAAGGATAGGGAGTAATAAGCTGCCTTCCCAAAAACAAAATAACTGAACTTACTGTAAATATGACTTATGTGCAGCAGATGTAATATAGCAGATGTATTAAAGCAGTTATGTTATAGAACATGTGTTATAATATGCATGTTACAGCAACCGTGTTGCAGCAGATGTGTCATAATATACACTTTACAGTAATTGTGTTACGGTGGGTATTTAAAAAATAATATTAGTTATAATATATTTGTTAACTCAGATGTGTTGTTGCAGTAGATGTGTTACAACAGATATGTTACAGTAGCTGAATTATAGTAGATATGTTGTTACAACATATATATTACAGGAGATGTGTTTCTGTAGAAGTGTTGCTACAGCAGATGCGTTGTTACAACATGAGTGTTGATTTTTGTAGCAAATGTGTTACAACAAATATGTTTCATTTGATGTGTAAAAAATACAATCACTGGCCTTATCGATAACACTGTAGGACGCAGGGAAAGAGACCAGTGACGGATACCTGCCTCTATCACGACCCGCTTCACCTCACTACCTTCTACTTTCCTCTCGTGATCTTTTGAGATAATAAACTCATCAGGTTCGTGAATTTTAGGGAGTAGTCAAAGAAGCTAATTCGCCATTATATAGTTTCATTTAGTATAAAATTATAATACAAAATAATTCATATACAGGAGTATTGGTTGGTGTCTTTTAGCGTGTGTGTAGCGTAACGTTCATAAAATCAGTAATGTGAGAAGCGATTAACACAATCAATCATTTGACAGCTTAGCAACCACGAAAGGACACGACAATATGAAAAAGTTTCGGACCTTGGCATGTTTTAAAACTTTATTTGATTTGTTAGTTGTTTCTTACGAGTGAATACAGCACTCGCCTCCTGTTCAAGTCGGTGGTTCGATCCCCAGGCACTCCCATTTCATCCAGCTGTAAATGGGTACCTAATTTTAAGACTTGGGGAAGTGAATGCGGTCGAGTACAATACCGGCCATGCTGCCCCCTTGTATACCGGTGTTGTATTCACACTGTCCCAAACGGGCAGTTGTACCTATAAGAAGCACTCACTTTTTTCAATAGGTTCCTCGGCACGTAATATGAATCATGCACATTAAAACAATATTATAAATCTTTCTCTTGTAGGCTGATAAGGCAAAAGAGCTTGGAATGTCATGCGAAAGAACTGGAATAAGATTTACTTCAATCAGCTCCATCCATTACAGTCTCATTAGTTAATCGATTTGTGTAGTTTTAGATGTCACTTTTATTCATCTACGAGTGAGAGTCGAGCTTTGGAGTCATTTAAAGCCTTCATTATCTAATGTGAAGAGAAAACGTTTGACTTTATTCTTGGTTTTTCACAGAAATTTTTCAAAGTTTGATTGTGTTCCAAATTTCACACTAGGTCCTTTATCGTATGCTGATGGATCTGAGTTGAAATATATTATATATTTATGTACATGAACACAATCAATGGTAATACTCTTGCTTAAAAGAACTAAGATCACCGTCACACTTCTCTCTCTTATTCTGTATCTTCCATTTTTCTGTCATTTTTTCTTTTTCTTTCACCTTGCCTCTCTCTCTCTCTCTCTCTCTCTCTCTCTCTCATATTACCCATTTCACGAGCTTTCACTTCCTTTCTCTTTCTCTCGTCAATCCTGTTTCTTTCTCTTCCCTCCCTCTCTTCCTCTTATCTTGGCCCTTTGGGAGGAAACACCAATGTTCAGCATCGTGATTTGTTAGGTTAGGTTAGGTTAGGTTAGGTTAGGTTTGGTTAGGTTAGGTTAGGTTAGGTTAGGTTAAGAGGCGTATGAAGCCGTCGTCACTCTCAGGTATTGATGAGCAGTTTATTCAACTTGATGGGGCAGGACAGAAGATACAAGAAGTGACGGTGAAAGGAGGACAAACTACACCTGTGACACTCTTCCCTCGTCCTTCAGACGCCCCCCTGCCACACAGACAATTACACACGAATCTCATCCGCCATAAACCCATCACACACACGTCACACATCCGTCACCCTTCACTCACACACCTATAAAACAACCGTCACTTACCCGTCACACCCATCACACTCCCGTCACACACCCATCACACACCCGTCACACACTCATTACATGCGTCACACAGCTGAGTTCTAAACACACACCCATCACACGCACCAACCACACACCTATAAAACACCCGTCACATACCCGTCACAAACCCATCACATATCCATTACACCCGCCACACAGTCGAACTCTAAGCACATAACCATCACAACCTTCACACATCCATCACACACCCGTCACACACTCGTGACACATCCATCAAACACCCGTCACACATCCAACACACACCTGTCACACACACACACACACACACACACACAGTTCAAAGTCACTAACTAAATGTAAACACAATAACTCTTTTTAAACCCTGGTGTTAGAATGAAATCTTCGTTAAGTCTCTGTTTCTCAGACAAGGATAAATTAACTGTCAACGATTACACATCAGGACGCACTGAAGCTGTCTGTGGGTTGTGATGGCTTTCTGGAGGTTTGCTACTGTCTCGTTGCTGCAAAAATTACTAACAAAGAGACGAATTATTCAGAATATCGATATGATAAACTCACCATGTGAATTCAAGCTTGTCAGTGTCATGCCACATCAAAAGAAGTTTGTAATAAGAAAAGAAAAAGAAGTGGAGACGGAATGATTGGATAGAGAGTGTAAGTTATCTGTGTTTGGGTAATATATATGAATAAGAAATGTTAAGTAAATTTTGTTTCTTTCATATTTAGGGAAATTAATTTTGGTATGTGAATATTATTATTCTACATTATTTCAAATTTTGTAATTGCTACAGTAATCATAATAATTATACTACTACTACTACTACTTTTTTTTTTGGGCTTCCATCCTCCCCTTATAGCCATACCTTCGCCGCCATTTTATTACCTTAAAATTAAATATCCTAATACATAAGTAGCTATCCTAGCTGTGTTGAGTTAGTTGAGTTAGTTGAGCCGCAGATCTATGCGGTATTCAGTGACTGCTGCCTCATAATCAATATCTGCAACTGTTGTCGGCTTTGGGGCCGATGCTCTCGTTCCCCTGAGGCAGAGCAAAGCAGACCTAGGGAGAGAGAAGGACCGTCGACATCTCATCCAGGGTGTAACATAACTTCTGGGCTGCTGCTTCTGTTCAGATAACACCTCCGCGAGTCTGGGGTAGAAGCATCTTGTACTTGGTCTCATCTCACCAGAGGTTGTGAACACCAGAGGAGTGAAGCTGCCTTGATCAATGTTCTGAATTTTCTCCACGTAAATTCCTTATCTCGTCGTTCTCTTTCCTCCTGTGTGCCGCATCGAGGGCTAAGTTGCGGTGACATGCGGCAATGGGATAAAAAATCCTGATGTCGAAGAAGGCTCGCTTTCCTCGCGTCCAGAATCCTCGAGCACTGACGTCAACACGGGCTTCATTGGATGTGTTTGAAGTCCTCTGTTGGAAATTCTCACCGTCCAATGGAAGGAGGGTTGGTTCTACCCTGACATCACGACAGATTTCCTTCAACATAATTGCTGTGAGATCCCTTACTTCGTCATGCCTCATGCATATGAAGCCCCCTTTCTTGCACACCATGGTGTGATCGACGTCATAGGAAGACCCAAACACGCATTGTTTCCCTTTTCCCGTGTGATTTTATCATTATCTATATATATATATATATATATATATATATATATATATATATATATATATATATATATATATATATATATATATATATATATATAAATATATATATATATTTTTTTTTTTATGTAGATCCACAATGGAAACGTGGATAAAGTAAAATCTTCATAATATCACACAGGGGAAAGAGAAACAATGGAGAACCTAAGCTTTCGTCTTTATTTAAGACATCTTCGGAGGCAACTGAATTACAAAGACTGAGAGAGAGCTATGTACACAGGGTGACCTTACAAAACATGAGGTCAGGTCAAAAAACATTACACCCACTAATCCACAAACCAACCACACAGGAAACATAACAAGAAATTATAAGAACGGGCGACATAACTAGTCATGTCATGTTAGGTAAAAAAAAAGCTAAGGTTCTCCATTGTTTCCCTTTTCCCTGTGTGATTTTATCAATATATATATATATATATATATATATATATATATATATATATATATATATATATATATATATATATATATATATATATATATATATATATATCTTGATAAAATCACACGTGTGATTTTATCAAGATTTATCTTATCCACGTTTTCATTGTGGATTTTCATAAAAGTATATATATATATATATATATATATATATATATATATATATATATATATATATATATATATATATATACAAACTGTTCATTTTGCATGAGAAATACAGATACAGCGTGGAACAATAAGAACAACATTGACATGGCTGAGCCAAGTGAGAGTCTTGGCTCTCTTAGTGGCACCTGAGATGTAGTGTACACTACATTTATCTTAAGGAATTATTATATTGCATTTAGTAGGTCATGGTAGATTTCTTTCATTGCTGCAAGAGTGAGTGACTGACGAGTGTGATACAGGATACCGCACATTTTATTGATATTACTGTGAATGGCTTGTATGTGGTTTCTTGAGTTTAAGGTGAGTTTACTACATATTATCCATTTCTTGACTTTAGTCAATTAACTATCATTGTTATCATCAAGGAATAGAAATCTGAGTGGCTATCATAAAGATACCATCGTCTGCAAATGAGTTGTAATTTACGAGTCAGCTGGAGTGGACGATATTATTTACTGTATCTACAGTACAACAAGAACATTATTGGGCCTAGAATGGAGCCTTGTGGGACAGATATGAGGTTAACCAATTCTGGGATAGGCCTTAATGTTGAAGCTTTGACAGGAGGATGGTATGGTCGACGGTATCAAAGGCTTTAGATAGGTCCTGGAATATTCCGACTGTGAATTGACTGTCATCAAAAGAGTTCAAGTGTAATTAGTAAAGGACAGCAGGACCTTCCATCTCTAAAGCCAAACTGAGAGTCTGTAAGGATGCCATTGTCCATTATCTTACTTAAGACTAGGATTACTGACATGGGGCGGTAATTCTTGAAAAGACCTTATCACCAGACTTTTTATATGCTGGGCGAACTTTCACAATTTCCATTTTATCATTATTACAATTGTATCATTATATCACCATTCTTACGAGTAGTAGCGTCGTTACAATGTATTGTTATCATTAACATCAGTAATATTTTCTTTGGTTAAATATAGTATATTTCATTTAATATATTTGTCTACACTATCCTATATCATGTATCCTACACACACACACACACTCAAACACAATGATAAACTTACTGTAACTATCTCTGTTTACTTCTATGATGATGGCCGTCTTGATCACAGCATATAAATCCAGGAGCGGAGTATAGACATGGACTAATGAGCTCGGCGTACTTGTGTACGTACAATCTCGTTCAAGATTTTTCGAACACTGCCGGAGACAGCTGGCAACTCAAGGTCGTTTGTTTATTGCAGTACGTAGTATAATATAATACGAAACGACAAAGCCAAACCGTTAATTAAGCAACAGGGAACTAAGAAACCAATCACGGATCACTTTTACATTCATTCATAATTTTTACTACGTACTACAGTAAACAAACAACCTTGAGTTGTTGGCTGTCTCCAGCAGTGTTCAAAGAATCTTGAACGTGACTGTACGTCCGTGCGTCTGTTCATTTGTGGATTCATACGTTTGTAGGTTGTGAATCCCTGCGTTCATGGGCTAGTGCATCCGTGGGTACATGTGACCATGGGTCAATCTATCCTTGCATCCGTGAGCCTGTACGTCCGACGATACGTGATAACAGCTTTGCAGGCAAACTCAAAAACTGGCCTTTCCGTTCCCCAAATGGAATGTTCAATTATGAACATTTTCAAGTTTTTCTTGCATAGAACTATTTACCCTCCACAACCAAATTTGGTACTAAATAACGTCGTATCTGACAGAATTTAATCTAGTAAAAAAAAAATAATAGTTAATATAATTGGAAGCCAAAAATATGATTTTTTCGCGGTAAAATGAAAATAAAATGTGTAATTTTCAGAATAATTTATCTGTTTTCTTAGTGTCGCAAATCAAGTAAGCCATTGACTGTTTTGATATGTATTTAATATGGAGAACAATTTATCTTAGAGATGAAAATTTTGGTTACGGATGAGTATTGATATGGGAGAACACAAGACAGTTGGTACAGCAGCTGGTGTTGAATTGATGGAACATTGGAGAGTTGATGCAATTGTTAGAGCTATATTGACGAAACACCGACAGAAGGTACACCGGCTGGTGTTCAGTGAAGAACGAGACAAATAGTACAGCAGCTGGTATTACAGTGAAGGACGAGACTGATGGTACAGAAGTTGGTGCTTCAGTGAAGGGCTAGACATTTGGTACGGCAGCTAGTGCTACAGTAAAAAAAAGAGCCTGACATATGGTACAACAGCTGGGTTCAGAGGTCACTACCTGGCAGTATACATGATGATGCTGATACCATTGTTCGTGTTCTGGGTATTAAGTTCTATATACAAGAGCGAACACAAACACCTGAAAAGTTTATATAGGTTCTATTTACTGGATAACAGATATGTACACAAGGGAAGTAGCGCTCCTTACTCTGTCCGCTGGTCAACTGCTCTCTAGGCGACGTATGGTAAGTGATACATAAACAGCTTCCATATGTCGCCAGGCACATTAATTAAGCATGTGGGACATTGATAAATACATTGCCACACGCTACTAGCTAGGCTGAATAAATAGTACATAAATGGAGCACATACATAATATACATAGCATACAGAATATACATACACCTCCCTTCCCCCCTATACGCTCATAGCAATGTCTTGAGCGGACCTTTTCTTTTGGATCCGTTCTGAGCGTAGAGGGACTTGATCACTGGGAAGGGTATGGGACTCAACACTGGTGGCGGGGTCAGCAGAAGGCATTGTTATGGGGAGGAGAAAACGGCGGTTCCTCCACCACACACGACCACTGGGTAACCGCACTTGGTAGTCCCGTGACCTACCGAGACCCATGACTACGCCTACTTTGTCCCAACGTAGGGAGGTCGGGTCCTGAACACGGACTTGGGTGCCGACACTCAACCTGGGGAGAGAACGGGCGTGGTCGTTGTAGCGGGCGACGACGTCTTGAACACGTTCGGCGGCTCGGCGATCACAATCCTCTGTCTTGGCCTGCCACTCCTTGGAGAAGGATTGAGGGTGAGCAGGGACACAAGAACGAAGGGGGCATCTATACACAACTTGGGCAGGGGAGCGTCCGGTGTAGCTAGGTGTGTTGCGGAGTTCAAGAAGACCCCGGTCGAAGGCCTCACAGTCATTATTCCCAGAAGGGGCCACCTTAAGGATGAGGTGCTTCAGGGATTTGACAGCAGCCTCAGCGTGGCCGTTGGACTGCGGGTAATGGGGCGATGACAACACATGCCGGACTCCCCATCGGTCAAGGAACACAGCAAAGTCCTGGCTTGTGAACTGGGGCTCTCCGTCGGTTCGCAGGCGCACAGGAATGCCCACGTCACGGAAGTAGTGGCGGAACTTGCTGATGGTGGCGGCAGACGTCGTGTCATTACCGCACTTGATGACAACCGGCCAACCAGAGAGACGGTCGACGATAACAAGGAAAGACTTTCCTGACACAGAGAAAAAGTCGGCCGACACAGACTCAAAGGGGCGGGTGGAGTTGTCGTCACTCATAAAGGGTTCCTGCTGCTGGCTGGGTTGTAATACTTGGCAGGGCTCACGCGCACGGACAACATTGGAGATGTCGGAGTTGATGCCGGGCCAGAACACAGTCTGTCGTGCACGTCGTTTGGTGGCCTCAGCTCCACGGTGACTGTCGTGAAGGCGAGCCAAGACGTGGGGACGTGATACAGCAGGGACAACTACACGTGCTCCGTACAGAACAAGGTCTCCGTTGCAGTAGAGTTCATCGCGGAGTTTCCAATACGGGAGCAGGGTGTTGTGAAGATCGTAGCGGTTGCTAGGAAATCCATTCCTCACACACTCGACGAGTCGGACGTAGGAAGGGTCATCTCGGGCCGCTGTACGAAGGTCCTCCATTGCCTTGTCGTCATCTGGTGACAGGTCCGAACGAAGGGATTGGACGGCGTGTAGAGTGACCACAGTCCTGACGGAAAGAGCGAGGTCGGCGTCGAGCACATGGTCTTCTGGAGTAGGGCGGCTGACAGGAGAGCGAGATAAGGCATCAGGGATGCAGAGCTCCTTACCAGAACGCCACACTGCTGTGAAGATGTACGCCGAGAGCTTCTCTTTCAGACGCTGGAGGCGAGGGTTCTCAACGGCGTCTAGCGTGTAGTGGTTGAGGATCGGGACAAGCGGGCGATGGTCGGTCACTAGGTGAAAGTGTTGCAGGCCTATAAGGTAAAACCTGCACTTGGACATCGCCCAAACCACAGCCAACAGCTCCAACTCACTAGTGGCGTAGCGTGTCTCGGTGTCAGAGAGGAAACGCGAGCCACACTGGACGAGCCGGAACTGCCCTCCACCGTGATCCTGCAGTAGGGCGTATCCCACGCCGTACAAGCGTGAGGCATCTGTCTGCAGAACCGTCGGCAAGGCTGGGTCAAACGTGGCGAGGACAGGTGGACTAGACAGGGCCTGTTTCACTTGCTGGAAGGCCTTGTCGTGGTCGGGGGTCCACAGGAATGTCCTCTTGGGGCTCATCAGGGGGCGAAGTGGTTGGGCAACTGCGGATACCATTCCCTGAAAGGGTGTACCCACAAAAGTCCACTGAAGAGCTCACCAGAACAAACTTGTCGGCATTTAGGGTGATGCCGTGCTTCCGGCACCTGTTGAGTACCTCGTAGATACGGCAGAGGTGATCCATGTAATCCTCGTCGTACACGAGTATGTCGTCGACCACTTTCATGCAGTTTGCCAAACTTTGTAGAGCCATGTCACCTCGAACACAGAAAGCGTCTCCTGTAGCGGCGAATCCCATGGGGCCACGGCAATAACTGTAACGTCCATGCGGGGTGATGAAAGTTGTAAGTGGTCGGTCTTTTTCGGCAAGCTCTATCTGCCAGTATCCACACAGGGCGTCCATCGTCGTGAAGAAGCGCGCCTTTCGGGTTCACACTGCGCATAGCTGCAAAGGGCATGGAAGAAGGGTGCCCAGGATGAGACACCTGGCTATTGAGCTTGGAGAGGTCAGTGGTGATCCGAACACCACCTTTGGGTTTTGCGACGACTACCATAGGGTGACACCATGGAGACGGGTCATCACCGGCTGGTGCAATAATTTCTTGGGCGACCATGGAGTCCAGCTCGTTTTTGACCGCCTCGCGGAAGGCCAGGGGGACCAGTCGAGGGGTGTAAATAGCGAAGGGCTTCGCGTCGTCCCTCAGGTGGATCCTCATGGGGGGACTTACCATCTTCTTGAGAGGCTTGGATTCCAGAGCGGACTTGGTCACCAGAACGTCGCTGAATTCCTTCAGGAAGTACTTCCGAGCATCCGAAGGAGAGGTGTCACTGGCAAGAGGCAGGGGTAGGGCGGCAGCAGGGTCGTTGCTGCTCCCTTCTTGCACCCTGTTGGCGTGTTTTACCTCGAGAATAGGTTTGGGGAAGTCCTGGGAGATGATGGCCAACTCTTGACAATGTCTGTAGGACAGCAAAGGAGTCGGGACACCGTTATGCACATCAATCCAGGCTTGACACGACCTGTTGCCAAAGGTGACTTGTGCTTGGAGTAAACCTAGGGCCGGGGTCATCTGTGAACCATCTGCCGTAAAGCGGAGATCCTTGGGGGGCGGTCCTAGATCACTTGGAGAGAGCCCCAAGCATTGCAAATGCTGGGGACCGATGACTGCAGCATCAGCGCCGGTGTTGGGCAACATCTGAAGACGGGATGACACACTGCCATAGGTCACAATGACACTGATGTACTGGGGAACTTTGGTCCTGGGACGCGGGGGGAGCACACATTCCTAATATGGCTCGAGCGTTGTCCAGGGTCGTCATGCTTCTGATTGGAAGACTGTGGGCGGCCCTCACTGGTGGAAGGGCGCTGAAGCTTCCGCCGACGCTGTCCCTTGGGTTTGTTGATAGGGCAACACTTGTCATAGTGGCCCAGACGACCGCACACATTGCACTGGACGCGTTTAGTTGGGCACCGTACTGCAAGTGACCAGTGGCCCTTACGGTCACAACTGTTGCAGGTAGACTCAGCAGCTGGACACACCTGTGTTCCGTGCTGCTTACCACAGTTGTTACAAAATGAACCGGGCGTGGACGTGGTGGGCGAAGGCGTAGGAGCAGACTTTTTGTCCTTCTTGTACCGGGACACAGCGCGTACAACTGTAGGGGGAGCTCGGATGGCAGAGGTGGCACACCTGGCAGCCTCATAGGAGCGACATATCGTCAACACATCCTTAAGAGAAGAGGAAGAGTCGAGGGAGGTGAGGCGTTGGACAAGCTCCTCGTCCTTAACACCCATGAGGATCACCTGCTTCAACTGGGTCTCCTTGCACTGCTGGTGGTTACCTGGACATATATCTACCTCTTCCGAGGCTCGCTTGAGTCGTACATAAAAGGCGTCAAAAGTCTCACCCTCCATCTGCCTGCAGCTAAACAATTCCCTCCTGCACAGAGCTTCATTCCGCTGCCCTTTGATGTACCGTTGTAGAATATCCAGTACCTCCTCTACAGACAACGAAGAGGTCGGAGGTACCTGCAACGTATGTTCTAAGACACGCTGAGTTTCCAAGGACAGGCACATACGCAGCTGGATGAGTTGTTTAGGCTGTGACAAACTCTGGAGATCCACCATTGTAGAATAATCAGTCCACCGTCGCCGCCATGCACGAAAAGTCTGGAAATTCACATCAGGCTTCAAGATGGGCGGTGTTTGAGCTGCCGCTTTAGGTGGGGCTGGGGGGCGTGAAAAAAGCATTGATGAGGTATCTGAACCAGTCAGTCCCAAGGCAGTGTTAGAGCCAGGGGCTTGGTTAACAGTGAGGCGAGATATCAAGGCTTCAAACCGGGCACTGTCTTCCAGTCTCCGTTGGTGGTCTCTCTCTGCCGCTGCTTGTCTTCTGCGTTCGTCTGCCACACGTCTGTTAGCTTCATCCTCGCGCCTTTCATCTCTCATAAACTTCATTAAAGCAATTATCTCTGGAGACAACGCTGAATATCGAGGTGAAGGGCTGCGCGATGTTGTGGTAGCTGGGGCGTCATGGTCAGCCTGGTCATCCATCTCTGCGGGGCTATCAGACTGACTCATCCGGGCGTCGGCTCCACGACTTGCGCAAAACACGAGACATAACTACTTCATCTGTGTACTGTGTCTTAAATCAGTGTTGACCGGTCAGCCCGTCGTATCAACAAGATCTCAGACAAAAAATTAATTAAATACACAGATAAGTAGATTATATATATAAAATATATATAAGGGAGCCGCCGATGTCAGTGAGTGTGTGTGCCGGGCGGGCAAGAGCGTCTCGCCATGAGGGGCCTCGAGCTGTGAGGGGGTGTGGAGATGACGATGAGCGTCAGTTACCCTCTAGACATGGCGAGAGAAGGGTGCGAAAAACTGTTGAGTTGATGCAGAGAGCGGGCTTTCCACAAACTTTGCACTTCACTCGTAATTATCCAGTAAAACTAGACACTGCGCCATATTCGTGTTCTGGGTATTCAGTTCTGTATAGTTTTTATAGGTTCTATTTACTGGATAACAGATATGTACACAAGGGAAGTAGCGCTCCTTACTCTGTCCGCTGGTCAACTGCTCTCTAGGCGACGTATGGTAAGTGATACATAAACAGCTTCCATATGCCGCCAGGCGCATTAATTAAGCATGTGGGACATTGATAAATACATTGCCACACGCTACTAGCTAGGCTGAATAAATAGTACATAAATGGAGCACATACATAATATACATAGTATGCAGAATATACATACAACCATGACACCCGTAGTCAAAGATGTGTAGGGGTATATACCCCTACAGATGTGTCATCAGTAGAGGTAACTCATGCTATTCCGCCACGAATATTACCTGTGTTTCTTGAGAGAGAAAGAGAGGGAGAGAGAGAGAGAGGTGGGGGGGGGGGGGGGTTCCACGTTTGAAAGTGGTGATCGGCTGCTATGGAGCCGACCCTAAAATCCCACCGACGGGACACGTCTTGGGTGCATGAGCATCCCCAGCCAGGTTTGAAGTTATCTGCAAGGTTGTAGACGGAGATGTCGAACAAACAAACAAACAGACGTTGGGGTTTATATAGAGGTATATAAAACGAAAACTAAATACTACTATATACAGAAATAAATGTAGTAAAATAAACAACAAAAATAATTATTAATGGACGTACGCCTTGGCACCCGGCAATAAATATTTTGAGCTCCAGTGGTCAAACCTTGAAATATTTCCCTATAAATTTTAATGGAAATAATACATCACGTCAAAGGTTGTTTCAGGCGATGCTCATCTTTCTCATTTCACTATTTCGCTTTTTTGTATACTTTTTACAGTGTTTACGTATAGTTGTAATGTTAATGTATGGTTGTAATGGCTTAGGAATAACTGAAAGGTTTTGGTATATCTGTTATGTTTAGGAATGTCTATAACGTTTATATATAGTTTTAATGTTTAGGAAAAGTTTCAATGTTAAGGAATGTTTAGGAAGGGTTATCGTGTTTACGAATGTCTACATTTTTTTGGAATGGTTGTATTTGTTTACGTATTGCTGTGATATTTTGGAACCTATGTAATGTTTATTAACGGCTGTGACCTTTAAACATGTCTAATATTTAGATAATGCCGCAAAGTTTAAGTATATAGAGTCATAATGTCTTAGGAAATGCTGCATTACTTTAGGAACAACTGTCTTATATTAGGAATGGCAGTAAATTTGAGGAATGTGTTCAATATTCAGAAGTGTCTGTATTGTTTATATATGGTTACAATGTTTAGGAATGGCTGTAAAGTTTTATAAATGTCCGTTATTTCATTCTTTACATGCAATGTATACGAATGTCTGCGGCACTTTTTCAACTCCTATCCCGCACCCCCCTCTCTCTTCACATGCTTTTTCATTTCTCATTACTTCTCTGCTTCCCTTTCTTATTTTTCCCTATATTCCTTATTCGTCTCTTTGGTAGAGAAAGAGTGATGTAATATATAAGGGTTGAGAGAGAGAGAGAGAGAGAGAGAGAGAGAGAGAGAGAGAGAGAGAGAGAGAGAGAAAGACAAACAAGCAGACAGACAGACAGACAGAAATAGAGTCAGGAAGACAGGAAGACAGGAACAAAATGACTTACATATACAGATAGACAAAGATAGCCAGACATATAGACAAACATATAGACACAGACAGACAGAGAGAAATAAGGTAAGGCAGAGACAGCAACACAGGAGTTCAACAAATATCATTCAGTCACCGAAGAGATTTTTGGAGGTCTGGTGACTGCACGACCAGGAGCTATATTGGTGTTCTGAATTGCACCGGGAGCTATAGTGGTGTTCTGAATGACACCAGGAGCTATTATGGTGATATGAAAGGCACCAGGAGCTCTTATGGTGTTCTAAAGGGCACCAGCAGATATAGTGGTGTTCTGAATGGTACCAGGAGCTATTATAGTGGTCTGAATACCACCAGGGGCTATAGTGGTATTCTGAATGGCCCCAGAAGCTATAATGGTGTTATGAATGGCACCAGGGTCTTTAATGGTGTTCTGAAGGGTACCAGAAACTCATAGTGTTATGAATGGCATCAAGATCTACACTGGTGTTCTGAATGGCACCAGGCGACAGGGATGCTTTGAATGGGCTTTGTTTTTGTTGTTGATGTTGATGATGCTGTTGTTGTTTCTTCTTCTTCTTCTTCTCCTTCTTCTTCTTCTTCTTCTTCCTGTTTTTGCATTATTGTTGTTGTTATTATTGTTTTTGTTGTATCTTGTATTGTTTTCCCTGTTAAACTTGTCTTCGATGTTGTAGCATTTTTGTCAGGGGTTTCATTTACCAGGTTTACAATTTTGGATAAAAAAAAGCGCATCTGTTTGTTTACAGTGAGAGTCATGTGACCAGAAAACAAAAAGAAAATTAAATAAGAGAAAAAAAGTATAAGTCAATATGAAGAGATACATCAAAAACTTAATAAACTGAAAATTAATATACATGCACCAATAATAAAAAGAAATAATCATCATATTTGCACATGCAAACCTAAAGACAATCATCTCTAACATTAATCTTATTCTATAACCAATCAATATCAATATATCTTTTAAAACTATATAATTATGACGATATATAAATCAAATTAGGAAATATAAAAACTAACTCGTACAAGCGACAAATATTAACCAACACTGTTTGTCAGGGAGATCAATAATGCTCATTGGATCTTAGCCATTTTATTACCTTACTCCTGTATTGCTTTTCTAATAAAATATAATAAGATGCAATAAAAAAAGTCGTAAAAACGTCATGAAAACTTGGCTGGCGAGCGTGACGCCTCCCACCACCCGGACCCAGAATTTTGGGCAAAGGTCCTGAAAGGGATTTTGGGCTCACTGTATAGGGCTCTAGCTTTATGCAGAGTTTTATGTTTGCTTTATGAGGTTCTTGAGGTCTTGTGAGAGTTCTAGGATTTGGTTTAACTTTATATGAAGATTTAAGTTTACTTTAAGAAGTTCTATCAACCCTGTGAGGGTTTGATGGGAGTACTAGCTTCATATAGAGCTCAAAGTTTACTCTATTGGGCTGTAGAGGTCCTGTGGAAAGTTTTGACTTTTTCCAGAGCCTTAATCTTAATACATAGGGATGTACTGTAGAATGAATTCCTTAAACGAGTTCTAGGTTTATTCTATGGGGTTCTAGCTTTAAAAGATATATAGTTTACCTTAAGAGGTTCAAGACATCTCATGATGGTTCTGGGCTTTTTGTATAGGCCATAGAGTGTTAACTTCATATAGAGCCCTGACTCTACTAGAGGGTCGCGTAGACGTCCTATGAATGGTTCATACTTTTCCACAGCTGTATTCGTACCATATAAAAATGTAGAGGTCCTGTGAAGGGTTCTGAACTTATTGTATAGGATTCTAAATTTTTATAAAGTTTTAAGTTAACTTTATGAGGTATAAACTCAAATTTTACTATATTAAGCTGTAAAGGTCATTAGAACTGATATATTTAGATATGGTACGGTACCTGTACATCTGACGTTTTATTAGTTTGTGTGTTTTCTAATTAAATGGTTTAACATAAAACAATATAGATATAATATATACTGTATAATTATAACCATACTTAAAACAGAAACAAAACTATAACTCCTTTATGCTGGAGGAGGTCAGTTTCCTCATTAATTTAAAAACTCCATCATGTAGAGATGAAACTTGTGCTCCGAGAACCAAGAACAGGCGGTAGTTATCATCCCTTCCCCGAGTCCTGGAAAGTTTCCACCTCTTAAGGTCCCCCTGACTGGGACACAGGACCAGCAAGTGTTTTATGTTCAAGGGGACCAGGCAGTCATCAGGTGTTCGTTTGTCAGCATAAAGTGACTCTAACTTAATGAAGTAGGATTTATCTTGACTATATAAAGGGTAACGATCCTACATGGAGCTTTATGTTCAAGATACCTCCCAAGGCTTTACGTTCAAGATATCTTGTCTGAGATATTGCCTCCAAGACCTTTATATTTTAGATTATCATATGTAGGAAAATGCCTCCCGCGTTTTATATTCATGATACCTCCTCAGGCGAAATATCCAAAATACCTTGTCTGAGATATTGTCCACTAAACTGCATGTTCAAGATACCTGGTGTTATATATAGCCCCCTAAAGATCTATATTAGATATACCTAAAGCTTTATATTAAAGTCATCTTGACTAAGATATTGCTTACTGTTCTTAATATTCAAGAGACTTTATCAAATATATTTGCTTCCCAAAATATCACATCCACCAGACTGCCGACAAGATAAGTAAACACGGATCACCTGAAGACTAGCAGCCCCGATTATGGCATCTGATGAATAATCATCCTAATGCTACCTGGGGGTTAGGTTTGGTTAGATTAGGTTAGGTTAGGTTAGGTATTTAAATTTTAAGGTGAAAAAAGTTGTGTTTTCCCAAAGCATATATTAACTACCCCCGCCGAGTCATTCTTAACCACACCAATAACTACTACTCAACTTCTGCCCTTAAAACACCATTAAAACATGTATTACAAATATCGATACAACCAGTATTACAACCAACATTATAACCAACAATACCATCAGTCCTAAACTAACATTGCCACACACATTACAACTAGTATTACAACTGTTGGAACCAAAATTACAACCATCATTACAACCAAAATTAAAACCACCTTTTACAAACAAGAGGAACAACCTCCTTTACAATAAATAATATAACCAGCATTACGCGCTCCATTACTTCCACCATTATAACCAGTATTACAACCATCAGTACAACCACCATTACGACCAGCATTATCACATTCATTACAACCATAATTGCAACAATCATTTCTAGCAGTATTAAAATCATCATTGCAACCACAATTACAACCATCAATATAACCAGCAATACAACTAGCATTAAAGCCACAATTGCATCCACCATCATTACAACCAGCATTAAGGTCATCACTAATTAGCATTACTTTTATAACTCGTAGTAGTTTTGATGGGTGTGGATGTTAAGAGAGAGAGAGAGAGAGAAAGAGAGAGACTGGCAGTAATTTCACACGACTACGTAATTTATTCACCGTTAAACCAAGATGAAAACACTATTTAGTCTTTTATTTATTCCCCGAAAAGCAAGGAACAAAAACAAATGTCACCATCTAGTAGAAATCATAGGTTGCCGCACCACCATCCAACTAACATACAGACCACGGAATATGATTTTTACCTACAACAATAAGTGTAATTACAAAAGAACTTGCGTATTAACTAATGATATAAAAGAATTGTTGTTATTAAATTCACGATATTATACATCATACCGTTGCATGTTATTTTTCTTTCTTGTAATTCTTAAGAAATATATAACATTATTAAGAAAAATGAGAGGGATTCCTTGTGTGGTAGTGAGGCAAGTTGGTGAGGGTGTTCGTGGTGAATGTGTGAGGGTTAGACTATGTTAGCTTGTTATGACAACACGATCGAATAAGAAAACCTGGAGGGATTATCTGTGTGTGTGTGTGTGTGTGTGTGTGTGTGTGTGTGTGAAGGTATGTGTGTGTGTGTGTGTGTGTGTGTGTGTGTGTGTGTGTGTGAAGGTATGTGTGTGTGTGTGTGTGTGTGTGTGTGAAGGTATGTGTGTGTGTGTGTGTGTGTGTGTTTTACTCGTGTGTGTGTGTGTGTGTGATACTCGTGTGTGTGTGTGTGAGTGTGTGTGTGTGTGTGTGTCTGTGTCTATGTGTTTCTCGTGTGTGTGTGTGTGTGTGTGTGATGCGACTAGTGTGGCAGTATTATGTTAGTTTTAAGGTGCAAGCACCGCTTCCTCCCTCTGGCTTTCAGCTACCGCCGACAGCGAGCCCTCGTGGTGAACAGGAAAGAAACTTGCACACGTATTCGCCTGCCAATACACAGCCTCTTCCCCATCGAGACTCCTGCTGTGCTTCCTCATGGCAACACACTGTAAGTGGGTGCCTCGTGGTCCCAGGCTACACCATCAGGGGATCTCGGAACAGCAGTGGGCACAGAGGGACGGCGCATAGGCCCACTGGCATGTGGACACGTCCTGGTGACTACCAACCACTGCCCCGCTGCATTGTGGATTATTCTTGAGAGGTATAAGGCTACGGGAGTAAACCCCCAAACGAAAAATCTGCGCTGGAACCCCGCATCAGGCAAACATACTTACAGAGCTCCAACAAGACCTCAACGGCGATATAGGCGGAGAGGTGACCATCATGTGAGCCCAACAACTATAAATGGCTGATAAAGGCAATGCATGATAAACAGGCTACTAAGGCGAAACCCAAGAAACTGAACTATCGGCAGTCCTTTGCAACTCACCCTCTCCCCAGTCGTTGCAACACTTGCACCACTGGATCAGGAAAAGGGAGACCCAAGATGTGTGGTTGCAGCCAGTGCTCCTGCCTCACCATATAAATCAACTCACGTGGAGCCATCATCCAGCTCATCGTACTTCTCATCATCATCAAAACCACTATACCCCAAAAAGTCCTATGAGGACAGACGATTGGCAACGGGAACAGGTAGAGATGACAGCCGGGAGTCTCTAGTCACAACTCTGCACATGGACGGCATTGATAAGATGGTCGTTTATGCACTGGGATCTAGGGAGCAATACAATCCGGTCCTACCTATACGACAAAGCAGCCCTCTCGAGGACCTACTCTGCTCACCCCACAGGGGGAGGAGGCCAGAAAAGGTGCCCTAAACATAGACTGCCTAAAGAACCAACCTGACCGGGCAACCGCACCAAGTAAGGTCATCCTTAAGCAGTCGAAAACACAATCATAATCACAGGACCCTCCTGGATTCTGGCACAAATGAGCATCCTGAAAGAAGGGTTGTCCTTGTGACAAAAAAGCTGGCTAGGTATAACATTAACACAGCAGCTATTAATGAGTCCAGGCTCCCAGATGGAGCTCGACTCACAGAACAGGGGTCAGGCTATACCTTCCTTTGGAAGGTAAGCCTGCTGCAGAGAGAAACCGCATATATTTAGTTAGATTTGCCATCCGCCAATGCATCCTACATAGCCTAACTGAAATGCCTGTTGGGATCAACAAGTGCCTCATGATGCTGCAAGTCCTACTGATATACTCACTTCATGCCTTCTTCATCAGTCCATAAGCCTCAACACTTGATGAAGAGGATGACATCAAAGGAGGCCTTTTATACCGACCTTGACAGAGTGCTAACCTCTATCCCCAGAGAAGATAAAGTTGTACTCCTAGGTGACTTCAATGCCAGAGTAGGCAGAGATGCTGACATCTGGCAGGGAATACTAGGGTGAAATGGTCTTGGCAAGTATAACCTCACTACCATCAATGTCTTGTTTAGGCAAGCCGACAAGTTCAAGGGTTCGTGGCAATACCAACGATCCAAACACTGGCATCGCATTGACTACAATAATGTCAGAGAAAAAGATCGCCGAAATATCCTCAACACCCAAGCCATGCTTGGCCTAGACACTGCGACACTGATCACCGGCTCATCGGAGCCAAGCTCTCACTTCACGTCGCCCCAAAACAACAAAGGCAGTAGGTCTCCAGAAGAGGTTTCAACACTAAGTGATTGGAGAATCCAGAGGTAGCACATGCCTTAAGAAAGCAGCAAGAACATAGGCTGATAAACAACCCGACAACAAACAACCGAAATCCCAGTGCGGAATGGGTATTCTCGACACTGTCGTGACAAAAAACTGCAGAGAGACCCTCGGCCAGATCGAAAAAATACACCAGGACTAGTTTGATGAAAATGACCGTGAAACAAATGTGTTGGTCAATGATAAAGGTGCTGCTTTAAATGACTGGCAGAACAACCCTCAGTCTTGGACCAAAGCTGGTACTTTCCTCAAGAAGAAAGAGGCGGCGCAGCGGGAACTTCACAATCTAAAGAACGACTGTCTTAAAAATAACGCATGTGAAACACCAAAAAAAATTGGTAGTGTTTACGGATAGTAGCGTTTAATAAGAATTGACTACATGTTGGTCCAAATAAAACAGCTTTAAATCTATATATGAAATAAGGACTATTAACATCAAGGGGATCAATTGACCAGAGAAAACGTGTTGCATCACGGTCCTTATTGAGCAACCCCGCCATTAAAAAAGCTTTAAACTAATTTAATTGGATCCTGACTTTGCTGAACAATCATGGACTATCCGTACAGGTGTAGTCTTACTTACTTTCTTAATCCCATGATGAGCTAGGGAGTGAATAGGCTGTCCTGGACTCACTTGTTCATTAACTTCTTCATTGAACCCTTTCATTAATTGATCACTTATGATGTTACAATACTGATTACAATAGAATTGGTCTTTAATAAATTGACGTTGCAAACCCCTGAGTCTTCCCATAGCTAACTGAAAATTACTAAGCAATTTATGGGTGTAGCTTACCATGGTAATTTTGCAATATATTGTCCCTGCTCCTCTGAGAAGGTAACAGTGTCCTTAATTTTTTCCATAGTGTCTCGGTTTTCCTTGTCAGTCCCAATTCAATTTCAATTTCAATTGTTTATTCCTTGATAGAGGAAGAGGGATCCTATTGATGTCACTAGGTACCCCTGCTGTCATTCTCTCGGGACTTTATTCCGATGTCCCACTGGGTCTACTGCTAACTTAAGGATAGTAACTGCATCTACATTGGTACCTTCATTAAGAGACTGGTAAGATCCACTTAAGACATAACCATAAATTGTGGGTAATAAAATTATCTGACCCAACCTCTTATATCCAGCATACACAAAGTCATAGTAATGATGTGCTCCAATCAGCATCTCTAACTCACCAGCTGTAACGTCTAAATCCGCTAATTTGTAACCCCGACTTGTAATATTATGTACTATCTTGTTAACACATTTATCTGGCTTATAGGTGGGAAGTTGATCTATTACTACAGCTCTCAATTTGCGCCATTTCAGTTTTTGTTTATGAGTGAGTGTGACTACTTCATATTCCTCACTTCCCAGAGAACTAGTAAATCCTTGTAATTTTAATTTCTCTTTACCTTGGCTAGCATATTTTAACTGTGACATGGAAGAACGCATAATAAACTTCTTTGGAGAGCACTGATCCATTAAAGTTTTAATTTTGCTAGTACATCCCAGAGCATCTAATATCGAAACCTTTACAGTTGGTAATAATACAGTGTGAGGTTACAGCCAATGTTACAGCTGAAGCAGAACCGTTCTCGTCGGGTTTTGGAAATTGCGGGCATAAGCAATAATAGTGCTTATTTTGACAAAATTTACATGGTTTTTCATTCACATTATTTTTTGATACACTGTGTAAGCAGCAGTCGCAGCGGAGGCATAATGTTCTTCTGGTGATTGTCTAGTTCCCATGTTAGCTATTTTAACTTTCAATAAGCGCACACATTCATCTAAATGCAACCATTTATCCTTCGATTCTCTTTTATTTTTTTTCAGATAAAGAGGAGGGTAACTTATTGCTTATGATCACAGTCCATAACCTCACCTATTGTAGTGTTCAAAGCACGCATGGATTCACTGTACATTCTACATTCTTGAAAAATTACTTCAATTTACTAACACAATAAGTTGGTAGCGCGATATTACAGAAGTTAGCAACATAATAATAATAATAATAATAATAATAATAATAATAATAATAATAAAAATAATAATAATAATAATAATAATAATAATAATAATAATAATAATAGTAATTAACAGTTTATTGAAAGAGCATGGCAGCGGGAAGGCTGAAAATGTACAATTACATGAGCTGCTTTGAATAAATTTACCTGTCTATGTGTATCAGTTAATAATTTGATTGTAGGAGGATAATTTATAACTTCCGGTTGTATACAAATGAACACCGCCCCATGTGTCTAACTCTTGCTTACTCATTGCCATAAGAATAAATCGGTCTTTACTGTATGGTAAGCTCCGTCTAATACGTCTGTTAACTCCATTTTTAACCTGCTTATACTCGGAGGCTTCATTAGCAATAGCTACTCCGCGCAAGATAAGCCATAAACAATCAGGCTCGCTACAGGTATACCGGTAGCTAGCCTGATTAGGTTACAATTATAATTACTCCCTTTAAATAATAAAGTTACACTTAGGCTTAAAAATCCTGATCACGGCACCATTTTTCCCTGAATTGGTTGATATAAGGACAAGAAATATTTACATTACGTTATACGCACTCGAAATGGGTGACTACCTTAAGTGGCAATGTCGGAGTTTATATTACATCATTACATCAAACTGCGTGCAAAGTATAAGTTAGGATATCCTACAATATAAATTGTTACTCAAGGTTTGTTGATGTGGATGGAGGTCAGAAATTAATGGTTGAGCTTGGTTGGTGAGCCCCTCCATGCTCGCCGGTTTTTACTGAAGGTGGTGAATGTTGTGTTTCTCTGGTCAGGATCGTTAAGGAACGATAATCACTGGTGTATTACACCCGACGCATGTGACGTCATAGGGGTTGCGTATGGTTCCTGTACTCTGACAGAAGCACGCTTCCCAGTAGTTTCTTGAATCCCCCAATGATGCTAAAAGAAGGATATCCCCCCCCCCCCCTTATAGGTCTTGGCTGCCGCAACCGGTACGGGTGCGGTAAACCCAGGGTTAGTGATAATGCATGTAAAGAAGATTGGGTGTGGACCACCCAGGGTTAGTTTTTTGTTGTATTGCATTACTAACATACATTATTTTCCTTTTCAGACAGTGATTTACAGTGATTACTTATGAACAATGGCATATTCAAAGAGAAACATACCACAATCTGAAATTGACAATATATTAGATCAAAGTTCTGATGAGGATGATAATTTAGAGTGTGAAGTGTCTTATGACAGTGACATTGATGCTGACTATGTTCAATCACCTAGTGAGGATGGTGAAGGCGACTCTGACCATGATGGTCGTCCGCGGAAGAAAAGGAAGACCGTAGTGCGTCGTACCCATGCCACCCTTGTTGTTGCCAGGCCAGCTGCTGCCCGTGTTGCTACCCCTGATGCTGCCTCGGCTGCTGCTCCTGCTGCTGCCCCTGCCGCTGCACCTGGTGCTACCCCTGATGCTACCTCGGCTGCTGCTCCTGCTGCTGCCCCTGCCGCTGCACCTGGTGCTACCTCTGCAGCTACCCCTGCTGCTCGCCGTGCTGGACGACGACGCCGTGTGCTTGACCAGAATGACGAGGAACCAATTGTAAGGTTCAGCACCAGTAACATCAAGAGTGCGTCAGGCTATGTGTGGAGCACTAGGCCACAGACAGGGGCAGCAGTACGTGCTTCAGCAAGAAACATCATGCAACCATACAGACCTGGGCCCACCCAACAAGCTTCCCAAGCTGACACCCCAGAGAAGTGCTTCCCGTTGTTCTTTGGTGATGATATCATCAGTGAAGTTGTGGAGTGGACCAACCAGAAAGTAGACACTGAGGCACCAAAGTACAAGCAGCAGAAGGCCACGATTCAACATACAACACCTGGAGAGATACATGCCCTGCTAGGGATACTCATTTTTAGTGGGTACAGGAGAGACAACCACCTCTCCACTAACGATGTCTGGAGCGCTAAGATAGGTGCCCCTTTCTACAGGGCAGCTATGTCCAAGGCACGATTCAACTTCCTTATGACATGCCTACGTTTCGACGACAGCACAACCCGAGAGGAGCGACGAGCTACGGACACGTTTGCCCCAGTCAGGAAGGTGTGGGATATCTTCATCGAGTCATGTGGCAGGCACAACAATACATCCCACATGAGTTCCTGACTGTTGACGAACAGTTGCTGATACTACGAGGCAAGTGTCCGTTTCGGATGTACTGTATATCCCGAATAAACCAGCCAAGTATGGGATCAAGATCGTCTTAGCAAATGATGTCAAGAGCAAGTACATGCTGAGAGGGATCCCCTACCTTAGGAAGCAGGCGACGCAGCAGAGGGAAGGGCAAAACCTTGGCCACAGCTTCACGAAGGAACTGACGCAGCGCTACCACATGACCAACAGAAATGTCACAACGGACATTTGGTTTACCTTTGTCCCCCTCGTCCAGGATCTCCTGCACAATTGTGGAATGACGCTGATTGGGACTATTAGGGGAAACAAGAGAGAAGTATCACAAGTAATGAAGGACAAGAGCAATCGGACACCAGGTTCAAGCGCCTTCTTGTTTACCAAGGATATGGCACTGGTATCGCATGTGCCCAACACCGTTACCGCCAAGAAAGTTGTCCTCCTCCTGTCTTCAATGCATGGAAACATGTCCCTGGGCAGCACTGGGAAGCCGGTCATCATCGAAGACTATAACCAGACAAAAGGAGGAGTCGATCCCTTTGATCAAATGTGTTGCCATTATTCATGCTCCAGGAAGACTAAGAGGTAGGTGGCCGGTGTGCCTTTTCTATGGCATGCTCAACGCAGCGGTCATCAATTGTTTGATTATCCACAAGGCTAACATGAAGAGAACAGGAGGAACACAATTCCGGAGGAAGCACTTATGCACGAGTTGGCATTATCACTTATCAAGCCCTGGGCAGTGCATCGTCTCACAGCTCACAGTCTGCCAGGGCAAGTCCGGAACGTCATCTCTACTGTGTGCGACCTTCCCACCAGCACCAGACCTGCAGGAGGTGATCTAGTACCTGCAGCAGAAATGAGGGAGCCACTTGTGCGCTGTGTCCAGTGCCCCTCGAAGGCAGACAAGAAGACACGCTTCCGGTGTGTAGCCTGCAATCGAGCTGTATGTCCCAGCCATTACCACACCGTCTGTGGCAACTGTGTATGAGGCTGAGGTAAGTTGTAATGTTCCAGGAATTCACCTGATACCTATATTTACTTGTGAATAATGAATATATCTTACTTATTGCTCATTTACAAGGGTAATTATACATTCAAAATAAATTTCTTGAAAAATAATCATTTTTTGGGTACTCAAAAAAAGCCCTTTTTCCAATTCTCTTCCCTACAGAAGACGAAGCAGTTAAGGAATCGCAACCCCTTCAGAGGAGGCCCACAGGACCTGGGAGGACATGGGAGGGTTGCCAGGAACATCTGCCATTTTGTTTTCATTTCTGGGGGAAACACTAAAACTTTCTGCTTTTTTTCGTAACTTTTTTGGATTTTTTTTCATACCAAAGTCATATTATTTTCTAATGCCTAATCGAAGTAGAAAGGCTAAAGTTACACTATGCAAATTTACTTCAATAAAGCTTTGCATTAAGTATTTTTTTTTTAATTTCCAAAATTCGGGTTTAATACACCCGGGGTTAGTGATGGTGTTACAAAACATATGGTTATCATTCAAGGGTTAAATATTGCTTAAAATAAATATAACCTAAATTAAATGCAACATATAAACAACTCCCTAATTAATTTCTTAAATTATTTCTATCGTTCTTCTATTCAACATATTAGATAAGCAGTTACGACATTATTCTAATGGAAGAAGAAGAAGAAGAAGAAGCACGTGTTTCTGTGTTGAAGTATGAAAACAAGGATTTGTATACAATTATATACTGGCTTCCCTCCCTGTGCACGTCATCTCAGTATAAACTCTTTGAAAGCTAATACTTCTTAGCTTGCACAGAGCCTAATTATAATTAGGCTATAAATTCATTAAGAAGTTATTGAATGATAGACATAAGTAACTTCAATAAACAGTTGGACCAAAGAAAACAGAACTTCATCATGGCATGTTGGTAAAATCTACAATCTTGCGTAAATATATTATTTAGGAATATATTTGCCTTTGTATCGTAGTTAATGGGGATAAGTTAGATGATCTTGTCACTTCAGTTAAAAGAGAAAATTAATCTTACAAAATTCTGGTATTTTTACCATAGAGTGAATACTTTCAATAAGTCAAGGCTAGGAGGAATCATCACTGTTACTGACTCAAGGCTCGGAGAGTCATCACTATCATTGACTTCAGGCTCGAAGAGGAGCAGTCATCACTATCACTGACTCAAGGTGAAGGTTCCAAGTGTTCCCTGAAGAAGGCAGTGATGGGTAGGGAAACACTGGGTAACACTGAAGTCCATTTATTAACGAATAGGAGAAATACAAGTAGTGACTAGCGTGTGCCATGCACGGCCCACAGAGTCAGACTGAGACTGCCTTGCCATATGGCAGCCTCGGGGCAATGTTGCCACATAACACGTGCAGTGTTGCCACGTGATTACATATATAAATGCTACTCGGCACAGTAGCTAAGATACATAACCTACATCTCCCTCCCCCCCCTCACGCTCATAGTCTTTGTCTTGAGCAGACTTCTTAGTCCTAAGTCGCACCGAGCGTCGAGTTGCACTGTGGGGTGGATCCTCGTGAGGTGTAGGGGACTCGTCCTCGGTCAGGGGGCCAGCAGCAAGGGGTGGGACTGGCCGGAGTAAGCGGCGGTTCCTCCACCAGACACGGCCGCTCGGCATCCTGACCTTGTAGTCCCGCGACCGGCCGACGCCCATTACTATTGCCCACCTTGTCCCAACGTGTCGTCGTCGGGTCCTGGACGCGGACAAGGGCACCAATCTCCAGTGGCTGAAGAGGGCGGGCGCGGTCGTCATACCGAGCCTTGGCGTCTTGGGCACGTGAAGCGGCGCGGCGGTCACAGCTCTCGGCTCTGGTCTGCCGCTCCTTCGCAAAGGCCTTGGCGTGTGCAGGAACGCAAGAGCGGAGAGGGTGACCATACATGATCTGGGCAGGAGAGCGCCCTGTGTTGGAGGGAGTATTACGTAACTCCAGGAGTCCTTTGTCAAACGCCTCAAAGTCTATGTTGCCTGAAGGGGCCACCTTGAGGATGAGGTGCTTGACTGTCTTGACCGCAGCCTCAGCATGGCCGTTTGAGTGTGGGTAGTGGGGTGTTGACACGATGTGGCGGATTCCCCAACGCTCCAGGAATCCTGTGAAGTCCCGGCTGGTGAAATGTGGCCCACCGTCCGTCCGCAGACATACGGGGACGCCCAGGTCACGAAAGAGGTGCCGGAAGTGGCGAATGGTGGCCGTGGACGTCGTGTCCGAGCCACAGATAACCATCACAGGCCAGCCAGAGAGTCGGTCGGCGACAACTAGGAAATGTTTCCCAGCTGTACTGAAGAAATCAGCCGACACGGACTCGAAGGGCCTGGTGGGTTTGTCGTCGCACAAGAGGGTTCCTGCTGTTGTCTGGGCTGCATGATCTGGCACGGCTCACAGGCACGGACCGTATTGACGATATCCGCGTCAATGACGGGCCAGTATACAGCCTGCCTTTCGCGGAGCTTGGTGGCCTCTGCTCCACGATGGCTGTCGTGTAAGTGGGCCAGAACGCGACGACGGAGAGCTGCAGGGACGACCATACGGGCACCGTACAGGACGAGGTCCCCATCTGTGTAGAGGTCCTCACGTATCTTCCAATACAGGCGTATGGCGTTGTGGAGGTCAAAACGGTCGCGAGGGAACCAAGTCCTCACACTCTCCAAGAGCTGAGTGTAGGAGGGGTCGTCACGTGCCGCACTCCGTAGTTCCTCAAGGGCCAGATCGCTGTCGGGTGGCGACACTGAGGCCTTGGTGCTGGCGAGGGACTGTACGGCCTGCAAAGTGACGATGTTGCTGACGGAGAAACCGGCCTCGGTGCTGAGCATCTCGTCTTCAGGTGTAGGGCGGCTTACTGGGGAGCGGGAGAGGGCATCCGGGATGCACAACTCCTTACCTGCGCTCCGAGCCGCGGTGAAGACGAAGGCCAAAATCTTCTCCTTCAGGCGCTGGAGGCGGGGATTCTCGATGGCGTCCCGTGCTTGATCCAGGCTTCCTCACATTCCCGGCTCTGCGCCTTGAAGACGTCGATCTCCTCCGACAAACTCTTCAAACGTACAAAAAAGTCGTCAAAGGATTCATTCTCTGCCTGCTTGCAGCTGGTGAAGGCGTGGCGACGCAAGGCCTCGTTATTCCGTCCTTTAACATGCTCCTGTAAAAGGTCGAGCACATCCATCACTGAAGACGTAGAATCGGGAGGCACTTGCAACGTGTGCTCCAAAACTCTCTGGGTCTCCAGCGACAAACACATCTGCAGTTGGATGAGCTGTGGAGTAATTTGTCCACCGCCGCCTCCACTCACAAATAAGCTGAAACGTGACGTCTGGTGAGAGGGCGGGTGGGAGTTGAACAGATGCCTTGGGAGCTGTTGGAGTAGCAAGAGTACCTGGAGGACGCTGGTGTGGTGGGGGAGGGAGGCGCCTTGGTGCGCGATGCCTGTGAGTGACGGAGGGTGGGTTAGCGCCAGGGTAGCCAATAGTGCATCAAAACACGCCTTTTCCTCCTCTCTTCGTATTTCCTCCCTCTGAAGTTCCATTTCTCTGCGTCTCTCATCCCTGTCATCCATCCACCTCAGAATTGTGGCAATGTCCATCGCTGGAGGTGGAGGATGAGAGTCTGCGCCCGGTGGAGGGGATGGTGGTGGGGAGTCATGTCTCCCATCTTGACGTTGTCCCTTCTTACTGCCCATCTTAGTATGCTTGAACTGCACTGTTTAGTATATAAAGTGGCGCCTCATCAGCTCGAACCACATATATATGACATAAACAGCGCAGAAATAACGCATAGAGTCCACCGGTCTGTCCGTGAGTGCGTGCGTGTGTGTGTGTGTGTGTGTGTGTGTCTCAGAGACCAGATTGTGGTGGCCTTGGTGGCTGGAGCCGCTGCGGAGACGAGAACGTTAGTGTCTCCCCGGATGTCACAGGAGGAGTGTGTACGCCTGCGTGCTCCGTGGGTACCACAAAAAAGAGGCCAATACTCAACTCTCAGTTCTAGACACACTAATACACTGACACTAACACTGCCACCGTCACTAAAACGCACTGTGACAGCGCAACACTGCACGTCGAGGCGAAACACAACGCAACACAACACAACACACTAGTCGACGCGCACATCGCCGGCAGTCGCACATCGCCGGCTAACTGTCCATTGTTCACACACTTGTAAGTCCACAGATCCTACTCACTTCGCCTTGAAGGTTCCAAGTGTTCCCTGAAGAAGGCAGTGATGGGTAGGGAAACACCGGGTAAGACTAAAGTCCATTTATTAACGGATAGGAGAAATACAAGTAGTGACTAACGTGTGCCATGCACGGCCCACAGAGTCAGACTGAGACTGCCTTGCCATATGGCAGCCTCGGGGCAATGTTGCCACATAACACATGCAGTGTTGCCACGTGATTACATATATAAATGCTACTCGGCACAGTAGCTTAGATACATAACCTACACAAGGCTCGGAGAGTGTCATCACTAACACTGACTCAAAGCTCGGGGGAGTTATTATCACCGATTCAGGGCTAGGAGGAGTCATCACTATTACTGACTCAAGGCTAGGAGGAGTGATCACTATCACTGACTTAAGGCTCGTGGTGGAGCAGTCATCATTATCACTGACTCAAGGCTGGGAGAGAGTCATCACTATCACTGACTCAAAGTTCGATGGAGAGCAGTTGCGACCCTTGGGTAGATAGTTACATAAACACAAGTCACTGAAGTCTTTCATATATATCAGTATAATTTATTATATTATTAATCCCCAGTTACCCCAACAAAGGTCAAGTTAACAGGTCAAAACCTAAACAAGTCAATAAATATATGAACATTTATTAACTTTTTCCCACCAGCACATATGTGCACCATATTAAATAAATAACAATACAGTAGTAATAAGACAAGGTGTTCGGAAGTGGCTGACTAAGGACTGAAGGTCCATCAAGATCACACAAAATCAATATCAAGCAATAACAAATCTCAATAGTCAAATGCCAACTCCCAAAATACCAGGGAGAAGGTATACTGAATTTAAGACAGCTGTGCAGAGACTGACTACAGTGTACCAGCCTGCCACCGACGTCATCTCTCTACCGCCAAATACTGACGTATCAAAGCCGGATTGGCCAAAACGTAAACTTTATCTAAATTATCCTGCTGACATCAGTTCCACTATTTTACCTGTATACAAACATAATGCAATCAAATATAATACAATCAAACATAATACAATAAATACACAATGTAATAAAACAAATTTAATACATAAATGATAGCTCAGTAATGAGCTAAATTGCTCGAGCTAACCACACTCCATCCGAATCAACGTATTTCATACCCAGAACAGAAACTTGTGGCGGACACTCGTAACAGTCATCACTATCATTGACTCAAGACTCGGGGATGGTAGTCATCACTATCACTGACTCAAGGCTCGGGATGGTAGTCATTACTATCATTGGCTCAAGGCTCGGGGGTGGTAGTCATAGCTATCACTGACTCAAGGCTCGGGGGTGTAAGACATCACTATCACTGACTCAAAACTCGGTAGTAGGTAATAGGCAGCTACCAAACAGGGAGGTACTACCGCCTGGGAAGATATTGGAAGCGTATTGTGTTGTCTAATGGTAGACCCTGCTGCCATATGGCATCACGAAAAGTGACCAAGTCCCAGGTTGCTGATCTATCTTTCTGCCTCATTTACACACAATTGTAGGGTCTCAATTGTTTCTCTTACATGACATCACAACATACATATAGTTTCTCACTGTTGATTTTTTTCATTCTTGTATTTCTTTGTATTTATTATTATTATTATCTCAGTGTTGATATTATTATTATTACCATTAATATTTCATTTTACTTTTTATTATAAATTTTATTTACTATGAATTATTATTATTATTACATTTTCGCCCCCCAGGCCCCGATGTGGGTCAGTGACCTGTGCCCGGGTGGGCTAATCCCTGTGTAAAAAAAAAAAATAATAAAAAAGTCATCACTATCACTGGCTCAAGGCTCGGGGGTGGCAGTCATCACTATCACTGACTCAAGACTCGGGGGTGGGAGTCATCGCTATCACTGAATCAAGGCTCGGCGAGGAAGTCATCACTATCACTCAGTTATCAACATATTTCACTAAATGCAAATTTTCGCAAAGCTTAACAATCATAACAGATGACTTCCAGGAGGAAATACCAAAGAACAAAAAATTCTTGAGATTTTGGCATTTTGCATTTTGGTTATTACAGAGACGACTAGAAACAATGTGCAGTGTGTGTATTAGTTGAATAGAATGATTTCTTCGGTGATTCAAAACTGTGCATTTACAGTCTAATCTCAGCTGTTAAATTTTCACGACCAGAATGAAATAGAGTAAATTCTGTTATATATGAACCCAAACACCTCATGTCAACAAATATTAAATCAAGTTTCTACAGCTGCGTCTTCACTTTAAAATTAGGCTTTTTATGCAGGAATAATCTACAGTAAACAAGTATTGGTTCATTTACCTAATATACACCTCATTTCATATTTTGTTTGAGTTCGCTTCAGTAATTTTGTAACTTATACAGGTAAATGGTGTCTCTGTTTACGCTCGCCAAATATATATCACTCATTTGACCGCTGACTCACGCGATTCCCGACACCCGAGTGGAAAATGTGTCACAGGGTCACCCGCAGTAGTAATTTAATGCACCATTCTTCTTGCTTTTCAGGTGTGTGGGGGGACCTGATCACCATATTTTTTAAACCTTTTGTGAATCCCAGAATGATTTACAGCAGCTGTGATATATGGCTGTAAAGAAATATTCACTTGAGGTACTCTACTTGTCAGTTGTGAGGCGCTGTACTGTATTACTCAGAATGGTCATACTTAAAGAGAAACCAAGAAAAAATATATACAATAACTTGGTGCTCTTGCACCTTAATACACCCTTTGTAGTTAAACATCACGTATGTTTATCCTTTCTGTATCTGATTTCATTATGACACCAAACACTGAAAGAGCTGTATCACTGGCAGATAAGACTTTGTCATATAATAAGAATTAATGTGTTGGAAAAACATTTACTTATATTTGCTAAGGTAATTAGTTTTTGCTCATCAAAACACATTCCCGGGGATGAGTGACAACATAGCACTATAAGACACTCACGGGGAAGAATGACACCATTGCACTAGAAGACACTCACGGGGAAGAGCGACAACATAGCACTGGAAGACACTCACGGGAAGAGTGACAACATTGCACTGGAAGACACTCACGGGGAAGAGCGACAACATAGCACTGGAAGACACTCACGGGAAGAGTGACAACATTGCACTGGAAGACACTCACGGGGAAGAGTGACAACATAGCACTGGAAGACACTCGCGGGAAAGAGTGACAACATTGCACTGGAAGACACTCGCGGGGAAGAGGGACAGCATTGCACTGGAAGACACTCACGGGGAAGAGTGACAACATAGCACTGGAAGACACTCACGGGGAAGAGTGACAACATTGCACTGGAAGACACTCACGGGAAGTGTGACAACATTGCACTGGAAGACACTCACAGGGAAGAGTGACATCATTGCACTGGAAGACACTCGCGAGGAAAAGTGAAAACATAGCACTGGAAGACACTCACGGGGAAGAGTGACAACATTGCACTGGAAGACACTCACGGGAAGAGTGACAACATTGCACTGGAAGACACTCGCGGGGAAAAGTGATATCATTGCAATGGAAGACACTCACTGGGAAGAGTGACAACATAGCACTAGAAGACACTCACGGGAAAGAGTGACAACATTGCACTGGAAGACACTCGCGGGGAAGAGGGACAATCATTGCACTGGAAGACACTCACGGGGAAGAGTGACAACATTGCACTGGAAGACACTCACGGGGAAGAGTGACAACATTGCACTGGAAGACACTCACGGGGAAGAGTGACAACATTGCACTGGAAGACACTCACGGGGAAGAGTGACAACATAGCACTGGAAGACACTCACGGGGAAGAGTGACAACATTGCACTGGAAGACACTCACGGGGAAGAGTGACACCATAGCACTGGATGAAATTCGTAGAAAGAGTGACAACATAGCAATAGAATACACTCATGGAGAAGAATGACAGCATAGCACTGGAAGACACTCGCGAGGAAGAGAGACCACTTAACACTAGAAGACACTCACGGGGAATAGTGACAACATAGCACTAGAAGACACTCACGGGGAAGAGTGACAACATAGCACTAGAAGGCACTCACGGGGAAGAGTGACAACATAGCACTGGAAGACACTCACGGGAAAGACTGACAACATAGCACTGGAAGACACTCACGGGGAAGAGTGACAACATTGCACTGGAAGACACTCACGGGGAAGAGTGACAGCATAGCACTGGAAGACACTCACGGGGAAGAGTGACAACATTGCACTGGAAGACACTCACGGGGAAGAGTGACAACATAGCACTGGATGAAATTCGTAGAAAGAGTGACAACATAGCAATAGAATACACTCATGGAGAAGAATGACAGCATAGCACTGGAAGACACTCGCGAGGAAGAGAGACCACTTAACACTAGAAGACACTCACGGGGAATAGTGACAACATAGCACTAGAAGACACTCACGGGGAAGAGTGACAACATAGCACTAGAAGGCACTCACGGGGAAGAGTGACAACATAGCACTGGAAGACACTCACGGGGAAGAGTGACAACATAGCACTAGAAGGCACTCACGGGGAAGAGTGACAACATAGCACTGGAAGACACTCACGGGAAAGACTGACAACATAGCACTGGAAGACACTCACAGGGAAGAGTGACATCATTGCACTGGAAGACACTCGCGGGGAAAAGTGACAACATAGCACTGGAAGACACTCACGGGGAAGAGTGACAACATTGCACTGGAAGACACTCACGGGAAGAGTGACAACATTGCACTGGAAGACACTCGCGGGGAAAAGTGATATCAATGCAATGGAAGACACTCACTGGGAAGAGTGACAACATAGCACTAGAAGACACTCACGGGAAAGAGTGACAACATTGCACTGGAAGACACTCGCGGGGAAGAGGGACAATCATTGCACTGGAAGACACTCACGGGGAAGAGTGACAACATTGCACTGGAAGACACTCACGGGGAAGAGTGACAACATTGCACTGGAAGACACTCACGGGGAAGAGTGACAACATAGCACTGGATGACACTCACGGGAAGAGTGACAACAGTGCACTGGAAGACACTCGCGGGGAAAAGTGACAGCATTGCACTGGAAGACACTCAAGGGGAAGAGTGACAACATTGCACTGGAAGACACTCACGGGGAAAAGTGAAACATTGCACTAGAAGACACTCACGGGAAAGAGTGACAACATTGCACTGGAAGTAATTCGTGGGAAGAGAGACAACATAGCACTAGAAGACACTCACGGGGAAGAGTGACAACATAGCACTAGAAGACACTCACGGGGAAGAGTGACAACATAGCACTGGAAGACACTCACGGGGAAGAGTGACAACATAGCACTAGAAGGCACTCACGGGGAAGAGTGACAACATAGCACTGGAAGACACTCACGGGAAAGACTGACAACATAGCACTGGAAGACACTCACAGGGAAGAGTGACATCATTGCACTGGAAGACACTCGCGGGGAAAAGTGACAACATAGCACTGGAAGACACTCACGGGGAAGAGTGACAACATTGCACTGGAAGACACTCACGGGAAGAGTGACAACATTGCACTGGAAGACACTCGCGGGGAAAAGTGATATCATTGCAATGGAAGACACTCACTGGAAAGAGTGACAACATAGCACTAGAAGACACTCACGGGAAAGAGTGACAACATTGCACTGGAAGACACTCGCGGGGAAGAGGGACAATCATTGCACTGGAAGACACTCACGGGGAAGAGTGACAACATTGCACTGGAAGACACTCACGGGGAAGAGTGACAACATTGCACTGGAAGACACTCACGGGGAAGAGTGACAACATAGGACTGGAAGACACGCGCGGGGAAGAGGGACAATCATTGCACTGGAAGACACTCACGGGGAAGAGTGACAACATTGCACTGGAAGACACTCACGGGGAAGAGTGACAACATTGCACTGGAAGACACTCACGGGAAGAGTGACAACATAGCACTAGAAGACACTCGCGGGAAAGAGTGACAACAATGCACTGGAAGACACTCACGGGGAAGAGTGACAACATTGCACTGGAAGACACTCACGAGAAGAGTGACAACATTGCACTGGAAGACACTCACGGGGAAGAGTGACAACATAGCACTGGAAGACACTCACGGAGAAGAGTGACAACGTAGCACTAGAAGACACTCACGGAGAAGAGTGACAACATAGCACTAGAAGACACTCACGGAGAAGAGTGACAGCATAGCACTGGATGACATTCGTAGGAAGAGTGACAACATAGCACTGGAAGACACTCACGGAGAAGAATGACAGCATAGCACTGGAAGACATTCGCTGGAAGAGTGACAACATAGCACTGGAAGACACTCGCAAGTAAGAGAGACCACTTAACACTAGAAGACACTCACGGGGAAGAGTGACAACATAGCACTAGAAGACACTCACGGGGAAGAGTGACAACATAGCACTAGAAAGCACTCACGGGGAAGAGTGACAACATAGCACTAGAAGACACACGCGGGGAAGAGTGACAACATAGCACTGGAAGACACTCACGGGAAAGACTGACAACATAGTACTGGAAGACACTCACGGGAAGAGTGACAATATAGCACTGGAAGACACTCACGGGAAGAGTGACAACAGTGCACTGGAAGACACTCGCGGGGAAAAGTGACAGCATTGCACTGGAAGACACTCACGGGGAAGAGTGACAACGTAGCACTAGAAGACACTCATGGGAAAGAGTGACAACATAGCACTGGAAGACATTCGTGGGAAGAGAGACAACATAGCACTGGAAGACACTCGCGAGGAAGAGTGACAACATAGCACTAGAAGACACTCACGGGGAAGAGTGACAACATAGCACTCGAAGAAACTCACGGGGAAGAGCGACAACATAGCACTGGAAGACACTCACGGGAAGAGTGACAACATTGCACTGGAAGACACTAACGGGAGGAGTGACAATATTGCACTGGAAGACACTCGCGGGGAAAAGTGACAACATTGCACTGGAAGACACTCACGGGGAAGAGTGACAACATAGCACTGTAAGACACTCACGGGAAAGAGTGACAACATTGCACTGGAAGACACTCAGGGGGAAGAGTGACAACATTGCACTGGAAGACACTCAGGGGGAAGAGTGACAACATTGCACTGGAAGACACTCACGGAGAAGAGTGACAACATAGGACTGGAAGACACGCGCGGGGAAGAGGGACAATCATTGCACTGGAAGACACTCACGGGGAAGAGTGACAACATTGCACTGGAAGACACTCACGGGGATGAGTGACAACATAGCACTGGAAAACACTCACGGGGAATAATGACAACATAGCACTAGAAGACACTCGCGGGAAAAAGTGACAACATTGCACTGGAAGACACTCACGGGGAAGAGTGACAACATTGCACTGGAAGACACTCAGGGGGAAGAGTGACAACATTGCACTGGAAGACACTCACGGGGAAGAGCGACAACATAGCACTGGAAGACACTCACGGGAAGAGTGACAACATTGCACTGGAAGACACTCACGGGGAAGAGTGACAACATAGCACTGGAAGACACTCGCGGGAAAGAGTGACAACATTGCAGTGGAAGACACTCGCGGGGAAGAGGGACAGCATTGCACTGGAAGACACTCACGGGGAAGAGTGACAACATAGCACTGGAAGACACTCACGGGGAAGAGTGACAACATTGCACTGGAAGACACTCACGGGAAGTGTGACAACATTGCACTGGAAGACACTCACAGGGAAGAGTGACATCATTGCACTGGAAGACACTCGCGAGGAAAAGTGAAAACATAGCACTGGAAGACACTCACGGGGAAGAGTGACAACATTGCACTGGAAGACACTCACGGGAAGAGTGACAACATTGCACTGGAAGACACTCGCGGGGAAAAGTGATATCATTGCAATGGAAGACACTCACTGGGAAGAGTGACAACATAGCACTAGAAGACACTCACGGGAAAGAGTGACAACATTGCACTGGAAGACACTCGCGGGGAAGAGGGACAATCATTGCACTGGAAGACACTCACGGGGAAGAGTGACAACATTGCACTGGAAGACACTCACGGGGAAGAGTGACAACATTGCACTGGAAGACACTCACGGGGAAGAGTGACAACATTGCACTGGAAGACACTCACGGGGAAGAGTGACAACATAGCACTGGAAGACACTCACGGGGAAGAGTGACAACATTGCACTGGAAGACACTCATGGGGAAGAGTGACACCATAGCACTGGATGAAATTCGTAGAAAGAGTGACAACATAGCAATAGAATACACTCATGGAGAAGAATGACAGCATAGCACTGGAAGACACTCGCGAGGAAGAGAGACCACTTAACACTAGAAGACACTCACGGGGAATAGTGACAACATAGCACTAGAAGACACTCACGGGGAAGAGTGACAACATAGCACTAGAAGGCACTCACGGGGAAGAGTGACAACATAGCACTGGAAGACACTCACGGGAAAGACTGACAACATAGCACTGGAAGACACTCACGGGGAAGAGTGACAACATTGCACTGGAAGACACTCACGGGGAAGAGTGACAGCATAGCACTGGAAGACACTCACGGGGAAGAGTGACAACATTGCACTGGAAGACACTCACGGGGAAGAGTGACAACATAGCACTGGATGAAATTCGTAGAAAGAGTGACAACATAGCAATAGAATACACTCATGGAGAAGAATGACAGCATAGCACTGGAAGACACTCGCGAGGAAGAGAGACCACTTAACACTAGAAGACACTCACGGGGAATAGTGACAACATAGCACTAGAAGACACTCACGGGGAAGAGTGACAACATAGCACTAGAAGGCACTCACGGGGAAGAGTGACAACATAGCACTGGAAGACACTCACGGGGAAGAGTGACAACATAGCACTAGAAGGCACTCACGGGGAAGAGTGACAACATAGCACTGGAAGACACTCACGGGAAAGACTGACAACATAGCACTGGAAGACACTCACAGGGAAGAGTGACATCATTGCACTGGAAGACACTCGCGGGGAAAAGTGACAACATAGCACTGGAAGACACTCACGGGGAAGAGTGACAACATTGCACTGGAAGACACTCACGGGAAGAGTGACAACATTGCACTGGAAGACACTCGCGGGGAAAAGTGATATCAATGCAATGGAAGACACTCACTGGGAAGAGTGACAACATAGCACTAGAAGACACTCACGGGAAAGAGTGACAACATTGCACTGGAAGACACTCGCGGGGAAGAGGGACAATCATTGCACTGGAAGACACTCACGGGGGAGAGTGACAACATTGCACTGGAAGACACTCACGGGGAAGAGTGACAACATTGCACTGGAAGACACTCACGGGGAAGAGTGACAACATAGCACTGGATGACACTCACGGGAAGAGTGACAACAGTGCACTGGAAGACACTCGCGGGGAAAAGTGACAGCATTGCACTGGAAGACACTCAAGGGGAAGAGTGACAACATTGCACTGGAAGACACTCACGGGGAAAAGTGAAACATTGCACTAGAAGACACTCACGGGAAAGAGTGACAACATTGCACTGGAAGTAATTCGTGGGAAGAGAGACAACATAGCACTAGAAGACACTCACGGGGAAGAGTGACAACATAGCACTAGAAGACACTCACGGGGAAGAGTGACAACATAGCACTGGAAGACACTCACGGGGAAGAGTGACAACATAGCACTAGAAGGCACTCACGGGGAAGAGTGACAACATAGCACTGGAAGACACTCACGGGAAAGACTGACAACATAGCACTGGAAGACACTCACAGGGAAGAGTGACATCATTGCACTGGAAGACACTCGCGGGGAAAAGTGACAACATAGCACTGGAAGACACTCACGGGGAAGAGTGACAACATTGCACTGGAAGACACTCACGGGAAGAGTGACAACATTGCACTGGAAGACACTCGCGGGGAAAAGTGATATCATTGCAATGGAAGACACTCACTGGAAAGAGTGACAACATAGCACTAGAAGACACTCACGGGAAAGAGTGACAACATTGCACTGGAAGACACTCGCGGGGAAGAGGGACAATCATTGCACTGGAAGACACTCACGGGGAAGAGTGACAACATTGCACTGGAAGACACTCACGGGGAAGAGTGACAACATTGCACTGGAAGACACTCACGGGGAAGAGTGACAACATAGGACTGGAAGACACGCGCGGGGAAGAGGGACAATCATTGCACTGGAAGACACTCACGGGGAAGAGTGACAACATTGCACTGGAAGACACTCACGGGGAAGAGTGACAACATTGCACTGGAAGACACTCACGGGAAGAGTGACAACATAGCACTAGAAGACACTCGCGGGAAAGAGTGACAACAATGCACTGGAAGACACTCACGGGGAAGAGTGACAACATTGCACTGGAAGACACTCACGAGAAGAGTGACAACATTGCACTGGAAGACACTCACGGGGAAGAGTGACAACATAGCACTGGAAGACACTCACGGAGAAGAGTGACAACGTAGCACTAGAAGACACTCACGGAGAAGAGTGACAACATAGCACTAGAAGACACTCACGGAGAAGAGTGACAGCATAGCACTGGATGACATTCGTAGGAAGAGTGACAACATAGCACTGGAAGACACTCACGGAGAAGAATGACAGCATAGCACTGGAAGACATTCGCTGGAAGAGTGACAACATAGCACTGGAAGACACTCGCGAGTAAGAGAGACCACTTAACACTAGAAGACACTCACGGGGAAGAGTGACAACATAGCACTAGAAGACACTCACGGGGAAGAGTGACAACATAGCACTAGAAAGCACTCACGGGGAAGAGTGACAACATAGCACTAGAAGACACACGCGGGGAAGAGTGACAACATAGCACTGGAAGACACTCACGGGAAAGACTGACAACATAGTACTGGAAGACACTCACGGGAAGAGTGACAATATAGCACTGGAAGACACTCACGGGAAGAGTGACAACAGTGCACTGGAAGACACTCGCGGGGAAAAGTGACAGCATTGCACTGGAAGACACTCACGGGGAAGAGTGACAACGTAGCACTAGAAGACACTCATGGGAAAGAGTGACAACATAGCACTGGAAGACATTCGTGGGAAGAGAGACAACATAGCACTGGAAGACACTCGCGAGGAAGAGTGACAACATAGCACTAGAAGACACTCACGGGGAAGAGTGACAACATAGCACTCGAGGAAACTCACGGGGAAGAGCGACAACATAGCACTGGAAGACACTCACGGGAAGAGTGACAACATTGCACTGGAAGACACTAACGGGAGGAGTGACAATATTGCACTGGAAGACACTCGCGGGGAAAAGTGACAACATTGCACTGGAAGACACTCACGGGGAAGAGTGACAACATAGCACTGTAAGACACTCACGGGAAAGAGTGACAACATTGCACTGGAAGACACTCAGGGGGAAGAGTGACAACATTGCACTGGAAGACACTCAGGGGGAAGAGTGACAACATTGCACTGGAAGACACTCACGGAGAAGAGTGACAACATAGGACTGGAAGACACGCGCGGGGAAGAGGGACAATCATTGCACTGGAAGACACTCACGGGGAAGAGTGACAACATTGCACTGGAAGACACTCACGGGGATGAGTGACAACATAGCACTGGAAAACACTCACGGGGAATAATGACAACATAGCACTAGAAGACACTCGCGGGAAAAAGTGACAACATTGCACTGGAAGACACTCACGGGGAAGAGTGACAACATTGCACTGGAAGACACTCACGGGAAGAGTGAAAACATTGCACTGGAAGACACTCGCGGGGAAAAGTGACAACATTGCAATGGAAGACACTCACGGGGAAGAGTGACAACATAGCACTAGAAGACACTCACGGGAAAGAGTGACAACATTGCACTGGAAGACACTCAGGGGGAAGAGTGACAACATTGCACTGGATGACACTCACGGGGAAGAGTGACAACATAGCACTGGAAGACACTCCCTGGGAAGAGGGACAATCATTGCACTGGAAGACACTCACGGGGAAGAGTGACAACATTGCACTGGAAGACACTCACGGGGAAGAGTGACAACATTGCACTGGAAGACACTCACGGGGAAGAGTGACAAAATAGCACTGGAAGACACTCACGGGGAAGAGTGAGTTGTGTAAATACATAAGAAATATCTATCTTTATATATATATATATTTATATATTGTCATGTGCCTGTAACTCTTACGAACACCCATGTCGTGTAGTATCTGTTTACGCCTCCACTCCACACAAGCTATTAATAACTTGTTATTTTTACTGTTATCTTATTGTTGTTCTTAGTTACTTAGGTTAATTGTATAAATATGTATGTCATTCATATGCATCATTTGTGTTACTCCGTTAAGTCAAACCAAGAGTATTATTTATTAGTTATAGACTATTTGGCAACTGTCCTGGATCACATGAGCTAAGATGCTCCTCACTCTTATGCTGTATGGCCAGAGACTCTCTCTCTAGTAAACCGTGGTATAGGCAGGACGTATCCACACCGACTCTAGCCTCGACACTTGCCCAGTACAGACCTTCCTTGTTCAGTCATCTACAATACCCTAGTGGTATCTGGTAATTAGTGGCACGGTAACTTAGGCCTAGGAAGGGATACTGGTGCTAAGGAATCTCCTATTTGGTAGGAAATAACCAGTTGGTTGTGATTGCTGTGTATATATTGTAATGTCTGTGTATATATTGTAATGTCTGTGTTTAATATAGTTAATGTTAAGTAGCATTCATTTGATTTAACTGCTTAACGGTAAATTTTCACACTTTCGGCATCACTCTTATTTTAATATACAATCACTTATTCCCTTAAATTCCATGGTTGCTAGACAGTACTCCTTTAAGAACATAAATTGAATTATTTAATTATCTTCCCATTTGTGACTTACTTACTCCAACTTATTCTTATTTATTCAAGTAAATTCAGTTGAGTCGGCTGTTGTGGGGATAATTATTGCAGTGTTCCCTGTTTGTTCCTTTATTTGATGATAACTTGGGGTAGGTTTCACTCCACAGGTATAAAGGGTATTGGGATCACGACAAGTGGGGTCCTTGGTCCGGGAGTTAACCATTGTTGTGCCATATCAAGTGTTGTTACTCGCCTGGTGTTGTTTCATCGCTAAGTATTTTTGGATGCAAGTTGCTGTGTTCACAGTGTTCATTTTATTATATTGCTCCTGTTTTATTGCTTAAGCTACTGGTGAGTTAACCTTTATCTTTGTGTACCACGTGTTCGTTTAATCCCTTGCTGTGTTTCACAGTTGATTGCATTTTAATATTATTGATTAGCTAGCTAAACAGCTTAGCTGCCACGGTTACATTTTTTTTAACTACGATTTTGAGTTCAACATGTTTGACCTGGAAAGCTCTTTGGCTTCACCTTCAGCCGAAAGACTGAAGGGGCTTACTAAGGCAGAGTGGCAATCCCTCGCTCATCATTATAATTTAGAAGGCCGCTCTTCCATGAATAAGGCTAGGTTAGAAGAGGCTGCCCTCAACCACCTTGTTGACAGTGAAATCATAGCCCAACCGTCGGGAGATTCAGGGGAAATTGTTACACCAAGTAATTTGGCCTTACAAGATGAACTACAGATGCTCGAGGTGGAGCTGGAAACTCTCAAACAACGAGGTTTGGTTCAAGGTAGTGATAATTCAACATTTAGTGTAGACAAATGTCTCAACAGTGTTCCTAAATTTAATGAGGAAGAACCAGACAAGTTCTTCTCTCTTTTTGAGAAAATTGTCCGACTTAACAAGTGGCCCGCTTCTCAATGGTCTTAACTTATTTATAGATCTTTCACTGGTAAGGCATTAGATGTGTTTTCTGCCCTCTCTGAGGATCAATGTCTAGACTATGCCCTTGTTAAGTCCGCGGGTTTGAATAGTTATAAACTTGTTCCTGAAGCCTATCGGCAACAGTTCCGAAATTGCCGGAAGACTGACAAACAAACATTTGTGGAGTTCTTCAGGCAGAAACAGGTCCTTTGTCGGAGGTGGATTGAAAGTGAGTCTGCCCATGTAGAACATGGCAAGCTTGTTGAACTAATCCTGCTAGAGGAGGTGAAAAAGTGTATCCCAGGCGACATTCGAGCACACTTGGATCAGAGAGGTATCTGTACCCTGGCTGATGCTGGTCCAGTGGCTAACCATTATTCCTTAACTACTAGAAATCTAAATTCCAGGTCTTATGCTCCCATGTCCCAGTCCTTCACTTCCTTCAAGCGGCCTACACTAACATCTACACCGGGGTTCCTGCCTCTTGTCATAACGACCCGACCATCAGGTTTAGCACCATCTACCCCAGGTGAACTCAAGGTCCATGGGACATTGGGACAGGTGGATCTACCCTTACTGGTGAGAGAAACTTTGGTTGTAGGTGCTGTAGGAAGCCAGGACATGTCATCAGTGACTGTCTCAAGTTAAAGAAAATAAATTCCTCTCACCAAGGATCCCCCTCTCTTTTGGTTAGGGTGGCCGAGCAATCGGAGAAATTATTGGAGCTCTGTGTCACTGCCCCCAGTCAGACTGTTGCCCTGGATGCTTCCCCCTCTCCTATGATATCAACCTTTGAACCATTTTGTTCCCCTGGTTCCTTAGCTCTGGTTCAATTCAGTCAACCCACTTCTGTTAAACTCTTGAGAGACAGGCTCAGCCTTATCTCTTGTTACAAAAGAAGCTGCTCCATTCCTGGATTCATGCTATACTGGTAGCTGGATGCTTGTGAACGGTTTGACCGGTGGGTCGCGTATTCTCCTGTGCCAAGTGTACCTGCGGTCATCCATAAAGTCAGGCTATGTCACGTTAGGAGTAGTACTTGCTTACCTGTAGAAGGGGTCTCTCTATTGATAGGAAATGGCCTCGTTGGGGACATGATGTTCCCTAATGTTATGATCTCATCTTGTCCCACTGCCGAAAATAATACTATGCAGTTAGAAGTAGACTTTCCAGGGTTTTCCCTGCCTGTGCTGTGACCCGTAGCATGAGCTGCAGTACAGAGGTAGAAGAGACTAGTGAAGTTGATGTAGTTTCCCTCCAGGACTGTGAGAAGCCCGAGGATAATCTTATCCAACCGGACCATACTGATCTTGGTCTCAGTGAATTTTTTGAGGACTCCCCACAACCAGGTAACCTCCAGATTAGTTCTGATGGAGATAGGAACCCAGATGTCACTAGTTTTGGTTCCTCTCTCATCACTAGGAGAAAATTTATTGAACTACAAGCAGGGTATCCTGAGCTAGTAGGTTTTCTCAATAGGTCAGTTACTGAGTCAAATGCTGAGCAAGAATCAAATTGCTACTACACTAGGTTTGGGGTATTAATGCGGAAGTTCTGTCCCTCCAATTCTCATGCCAATCACCCTTGGTTAGTTCATCATCAAGTTCTTATTCCCAAACCTTTGCGGCAGGACGTACTTAGAAAAGCTCATAATGGGGTGGGTGGTCATTTAGGAGTTAGAAAGACCTTTGCAAAAATTTTATCACAGTTCTTTTGGCCTAGGATGAAGAAAGACGTCAGCTCTTACTGTCGCACTTGCCATGATTGTCAGGTAGCGGGGAAACCGAACTACAGTGTCAAACCATTCCCTTTGCAGCCTATCCCAGTCATTGAAGAGCCCTTTAGTAAGGTGATCATAGATTGTGTCGGTCCCTTACCTACGACCCCTCGCGGTCATCAGTTCTTGCTAACCATTATTGATTGTGCAACCCGTTATCCTGAAGCCATTCCCTTGCGCCCCATCACAGCGAAGAATGTTATCAAAGCATTAACCCACTTCTTCACTCAAGTAGACCTTCCTACAGTGGTGCACTCAGATCAGGGTTCCAATTTTACTTCCCGGTTGTTTAATCAGGTAATGCAAACCCTGGAAGACCGGCAGTCGAGGTCTTCGGCTTATCACCCTCAGTCACAGGGGGTGGTAGAGGTTTTACCAAACACTAAAACTCATGTTGCGCACCTTCTGTCTGGAGACTGGGAAGGATTGGGACGAGGGAGTTGACCTGCTTTTGTTTGCTGTTCGGGACAGTAAACAAGAGTCGCTAGGATTCTCGCCCTTCCAGCTCGTCGATGGACATGAGGCGTGAGGGCCTCTTAAGGTGTTAAAAGAGTGTTGGTTGAGTGACCAGAGGGTGACGCCCTTAGCTTCATATGTGGTCCAATTCAAGGAGAAGTTGCGTCTGGCTGTAGAACTTGCCCAGTCCAACTTAAGGTGTGCTCAGGTGAGAATGAAACTGCATTTTCATAAGGCCCATCAGGCAAAACCTAGAGAATTCCAAGTGGGGGAGCAGTATTGGCCTTCCTGCCCTTACATGATCACCCTTTTAAATCCAAATACAGTGGTCCATATGAAGTACTAGAAAAACAGGGGGCCGTGAATTATGTAATTAGCACCCCTGAACGGCGTAAGAAAAAACGCCTTATCCATGTCAATCTTAAGTCGTATCATGTTAGTAACGAAACCCTGGGAAAACCAGTTGCTTGTGTTGATCAGAGTGTAAGGATGATAAAGATCAGTGTTTTTCTGAAATAATGAATGAGTCTAGTGTTAAAGTGGAAAACTCGACTATCTTGGAGGACCCCCAGTGCTAAGTTGTACCATCTCTCTAGTCACCAAGCCAATAATATAAAGTCTCTATTACAGGAGTATCTTATTATAATTGGTTTATCACCCACACTCCTGTTTGGTGCTGGAGCATGACGTTGAGACCAGGGGAGCCAAGCCAATCCGACAGCGTCCCTATCGTCTTAATGCCTTCAAGCGGGAGTGTGTGCGAGCCGAGGTGTAGCGTCTTCAAGAACTGGGCCTCGTGGAGCCCAGCATCAGTCCATGGACATCCCCTGTTGTTCTAGTTCCAAAGCCGAATGGGTCAATGCGCCTATGTGTGGATTATCGCAAGGTGAATGCTGTCACTGAACCAGATGGTTATCCATTGCCACGCACCGACGATAAGATCGACGATCTTGGACAGGCAAGGTACGTGACCAAGTTGGATCTCCTCCAGGGCTACTACCAGATAAGACTGACTGAACGCTCTAGGGCCATCTCTGCTTTTGTCACTCCTGAGGGGTTGTACCAATTCACAGTCCTTCCGTTTGGTATGCGGAATGCCCCTGCAACCTTTCAACGCCTCATGAATTACATCACGTCTGGTCTGGAAGGTGTCCGCTGTTACCTAGACGACCTCATCGTCTTCAGCAGTTCCTGGGAAGATCACATGAGTCGTCTACAAGCCCTCTTCTCCGTACTGGCTGCAAGCAAGCTGACGGTGAACCTCTTCAAAAGTGAGTTCGGCCATGCCCACGTCACTTTCTTGGGGCACGTGGTCGGACAAGGGGAAGCCCAGCCTATAGCAGCCAAAATTGAGGCAATTCAACAGTATCCAGTGCCAGGCGATAAGAAGAGTGTGATGAGGTTGCTGGGTATGGCGGGGTACTCCCGCCGTTTTTCCCCAAATTTCTCCGTTGTCTCTCCCATGACTGACCTGCTGAGTGGCAAGAAAACCTTCAAGTTGACTACGGCTTGCCAGGAATCTTTTTAGAATCTAAAATCCCTGCTGACAAATGCTCCTGTACTACTTGCCCCTGACCTCCAGAAACAGTTCACTCTCCATGTTAACGCCAGTGAAACTGGCGCCGGTGCTGTGCTTCTGCAAGAAGGTGAGAGTGATCAAGTGCTTCATCCACTGTGTTATTTTTCTAGAAAATTTAACAAATATCAAAAATACTATGCCACCATTGAAAAGGAGGCTTTATCACTGATCATGGCACTAGAAAACTTCAAAGTATATGTTGGCAGCACTGCTTATCCCGTTCAAGTGTTCACTGATCATAACCCACTTTCTTTTGTTGACAGGATGAAACGTACCACCCAAAGACGTTTGATGTGGGTTCTATCACTTCCGCCCTATAACTTGAACATTTCCCATATCCGCGGAAAAGAGAACGTGTTGGCTGATGCACTTTCTCGAGTCTGCATAGTTTTTGAGGTTTGTGTATTAATAAGCTTTCCTGGGTATATTTTGCATGCTGGTCTCAAAAATGTTATCCATTTTGCTCAATCGGGTCAGAATTTTGTGCTATAGCATTTTAATCGGAGATTCAGGTAAAATATTGGCATTTTTCGCTCAAAATGGGTTCCTCATATTCGTTCATTAAAAAAAATCATCCGAGACATTGGCAAGCCTCACAGAAAAGATTTCGGTCAGTTTTGATGCCCTTACGATGCATTTAATTACACCCACGTGCTCGCCGGCCATTTAAATGTCCGCCGTGACGCAAAGGAAACGAGTATATGTTCGTGTTTTTTACATATATTTTCTCACAATTAAATGTCTTTTTCATCTGGTGGTACATGGCATGTTTCCTCTGTCTGTGGGATAGTCGAGCAGACAAGCAACACTACATGCAACGTGACTGGCCTGCAAGAAGTGGACTTACTCCAGGTTCTCACAATGTTGTTGCCCATGCTCTTGTGAATCCCCAGAACATTCTTCTTCCGCCACTGCACATCAAGCTCGGTCTGTTCAAAAACTTTGTAAAGGCACTGGACAAAAAAAGCCAGGCTTTCAATTTTTTGAAAGAAAAATTTCCAAAAGTCAGTGAGGCAAAGCTGAATGCAGGAATTTTTGATGGCCCTCAGATTAGAGAGCTTTTCAAAGATCCCAAGTTTGATTGCAGCATGGATGTAAATAAGAAGAAAGCCTGGCATGCCTTTAAGTCTATTGTCTCCAATTTTCTTGGCAACTACAGAAGTCCAGAGTATGAACGAGTTGTTGAGGACCTACTTCTGAGCTACAAAGTTCTTGGTGCACGCATGTCCATTAAGATGCACTTCCTCAGCTCCCACTTGGACTACTTTCCAGAGAACTGTGGTGATGTGAGTGAGGAACAAGGAGAACGCTTCCATCAAGATATCCGTGTAATGGAGGAGCCGTACCAGGGTCGCTGGGATATCAACATGCTCGCCGACTACTGTTGGTGTCTGAAACGGGACGCCCCAGGAACCAACCACCAAAGAAATTCTCTGCAACAGCCATTTATGCATGTCTAACTGTAAAGGCATCTATGTAGTTGACATATTTTGGTCCTATATGTTGTGGTTACATTTCTTATGATATATTTTGCATAAAAATTTTGACATCATATTTAAGAATTTCGATTTTTTCCTAATTCCCATAGCATAAAAATCTGACCTGATTGGGCAAAATGAATGGCATTTTTGGAATCAGCACGCAAAATACATAGAGAATCAGCTAAGAAACCCAGGGGGTCATGATTTTTTTTTCCAATGCAGCCCAGTGTTATCTAAAAACTATGTCTGTATGTAAAATATTTCTATGTTTTATTCTGTCATTGAGTACCTTGTGTTTATATTATGAATTATTTTGCTTCATATTGATACAAATGATTGTGTTAGTTATTACTTTCACTTTGTAGCTGTGTATCCATTTTCGCTTCCAGTTAGTTGAAAGCTCACTTTTGGGGGAGGTGTCATGTGCCTGTAACACTTAGGAACACGCATGTCGTGTGGTATCTGTTTATGCCTCCACTCCACACAAGCTATTAATAACTTGTTATTTTTACTATTATCTTATTGTTGTTCTTAGTTACTTAGGTTAATTGTATATCTGTGTATGTCATTAATATGCATCATTTGTGTTACTCTGCTAAGTCAAACCAGGAGTAGTATTAATTAGTTATAGACTATTTGGCAACTGTCCTGGGTCACTTGAGCTAAGGCGCTCCTCACTCATGTGCTGTGTGACCAGAGACTCTCTCTCTAGTAAACCGTGGTATAGGCAGGACGTGTCCACACCGACTCTAGCCTCGACACTTGCCCAGTACAGACCTTCCTTGTTCAGTCATCTACAATACCCTAGTGGTATCTGGTAATTAGTGGCACGTTAACTTAGGCCTAGGAAGGGATCCTGGTGTTAAGGAATCTCCTATTTGGTAGGAAATAACAAGTTGGTTGTGATTGCTGTGTATATATTGTAATGTCTGTGTATATATTTTAATGTCTGTGTATATATTGTAATGTCTGTGTATATATTGTAATGTCTGTGTTTAATAAAGTTAATGTTAAGTAGCATTCATTTGATTTAACTGCTTAACGGTATATTTTCACACTTCCGGCATCACTCTTATTTTAATATACAATCACTTATTCCCTTAAATTCCATGGTTGCTAGACAGTACTCCTTTAAGAACATAAATTGAATTATTTAATTATCTTCCCATGTGTGACTCACTTACTCCAACTTATTCTTATTTATTCAAGTAAATTCAGTTGAGTCGGTTGTTGTGGGGATAATTATTGCCGTGTTCCCTGTTAGTTACTTTATTTGATGATAACTTGGGGTAGGTTTCACTCCCTAGGTATAAAGGATATTGGGATATATATATATATATATATATATATATATATATATATATATATATATATATATATATATAAATATATATATATAAATAAATATATATAGATATATATATATATATATATATATATATATATATATATATATATATATAAATATATATATCGTGATAAAATCACACGGGAAAAGGGAAACAACGTGTGATTTTATCAAGATTTATCTTTTCCACGTTTTCATTGTGGATCTACATGAAATATATATATATATATATATATATATATATATATATATATATATATATATATATATATATATATATATACAGTACACTGAGCCCAGGAACAGTAGAATACCAGCCAGACGGAAAAATCTGACTCAACCTGACCCGGAAAATATAGTGGATGATGATTTGCCGAAAAATATAAACCAGCGGAACTCCGGTGTTACCTGAACGGATAAAAAGGTGAGAAAAATATGTGGGAATGCCGACTAGACCACCAGCACCTCCCTCCTCCTACACACTATGTAATAAAGTAAATAAAGTAGAGGCAGACCGGAAGCACTGCGGCTCGCCGCGGTGCTGTTAGCATGCCCTGCCCACACCTGAAAACCTTCCTTAACTCTTACACGAGAGACTGAGAGAGAAGTGGACGGTGTGGGGAGAGGTAGGGGAAAGTTTGTGGGAGATTAGGGAGAGAGTGTGTGTGTGGCTGTGAGGGAGAATACGTAAGGGAGGTGAGGGAGAGTGTATGTAGGGTGGGAGAGTGTGGGAGATTCGAGGGAGTGTACAGTATGTGGAGGTGAGGGAGAATGTGTGGAGGCTTAGCGAGAGCGTGAGTGGGGTAGGAGAGTGTGGGAGAGGCGAGGGAGACTGTATGGAGGTGAGGGTGAATGTATAGAAGAGGTGAGGAAGAGTGTATATGAGTGAGGGAAAGTGTGTATGGGAGATGGATAACGTAGGAAAAGTGAGGGAGAATGTGTGTGGAGATGAGAATGAATGTATAGAAGACATGACGAAGTGTGTGTGTGTGCGTGTGTGTGTGTGTATGTGTGTGTGTGTGTGTGTGTGTGAAGGTAGGTAGGGATATGAGAGAGGGTGTGTTTTTGTGGTTAATTCTAACGTGTTGAGAGACATCAAATGATTTATTTAAGTATCGTAAAGGAAGTGCTTAATTATATCATAAATGAGTGAACACATTATCATGGAGTCGTTCATGTTATCGTGTTTAGTATTCGTCTCCTGCATCATGTTTTGGCTTATCCTTTAAGTGACTGCGAAATCTGTAAAAGGAGTTTAAGGATATAATTGAAACGTGAGCGATAGAGTGTTTACCCCAAGACCTCAAATTGTTTCTATAATAGGCCTGATCCGATTAAGATTAAGATTATCCATTCTTAGTGACGTTATTTTTCTTCTTTAAATTTCTATAAACTGAAGGTTCCAAGTGTTCCCTGAAGAAGGCAGTGATGAGTAGGGAAACACCGGGTAACACTGAGGTCCATTTATTAACGGATAGGAGAAATAAAAGTGGTGACTAGCGTGTGACTTGCACAACCCACAGAGTCAGACTGAGACTGCCTTGCCATATGGCAGCCTCTGGGCAATGTTGCCACATAACACGTGCAGTGTTGCCACGTAATTACATATATAAATGCTACTCGGCACAGTAGCCTAGATACATAACCTACATCTCCCTCCCCCCCCCCCCCCTCACGCTCATAGTCTTTGTCTTGAGCGGTCTTCTTAGTCCTAAGTCGCTCCGAGCTTCGAGGTGCACTGTGGGGCGGATCTTCATGAGGTGTAGGGGACTTGTCCTCGGTCAAGGGGGCCAACAGCAGGGGGTGGGACTGGCCGGAGGAAGCGGCGGTTCCTCCACCAGACGCGGCCGCTCGGCATCCTGACCTTGTAGTCCCTATACCGGCCGACGCCCACCACTATGCCCACCTTGTCCCAACGTGTCGTCGTCGGGTCCTGGACGCGGACAAGGGCACCAATCTCCAGTGGCTGAAGAGGGCGGGCGCGGTCGTCATACCGAGCCTTGGCGTCTTGGGCACGTGAAGCGGCGCGGCGGTCGCAGCTCTCGGCTCTGGTCTGCCACTCCTTCGCAAAGGCCTTGGCGTGTGCAGGAACGCAAGAGCAGAGAGGGTGACCATACAGGATCTAGGCAAGGGACCGTCCTGTGTGGGTGGGAGTATTACGTAACTCCAGGAGTCCTTTGTCAAACGCCTCACAGTCTATCTTGCCTGAAGGGGTCACCTTGAGGATGAGGTGCTTGACTGTCTTGACCGCAGCCTAAGCATGGCCGTTTGACTGTGGGTAGTGGGGTGTTGACACGATGTGGCAGACTCCCCAACGCTCCAGGAATCCTGTGAAGTCCTGGCTGGTGAACTGTGGCCCACCGTCCGTCCGCAGACGTACGGGGACGCCCAGGTCACGAAAGAGGAGCCTGAAGTGGCGAATGGTGGCCGCGGACGTCGTGTCCGAGCCACAGATTACCACCACAGTCCAGCCAGAGAGTCGGTCGGCTACAACTAGGAAATGCTTCCCAGTTGTGCTGAAGAAATCAGCCGACATGGACTCGAAGGGCCTGGTGGGTTCGTCGTCGCACAAGAGGGGCTCCTGCTGTTGAAGAAGCCGTGACTTGGATGGAGGCTGGGTGGGAGTGGACGCGGGTTCTGGGCAACTCTGTGCGGCAGCGCCTGGTGCGTCGCTCGTTGACTCACGCACCCTGCTGGTGGTGTACCGAGCAGATGGGATCTGCTCGGGAAAGTCTCTGGGCACCACGCCTAACTCCTTGCAGTGCACCCACGACAACAAGGGTGTAGCAAGAGTCGGCTGCACGTCCATCCATCCGTAACACAACCTGTCGCCATAGGTGATCTCCGCTTGAAAGGAGCCCACAGCGTCCGGCGTCTGGGAACCGTCCGCATTGTAGTACAGCAGCTGTGGCTGTGGTCCCAGGTCGCGTTTGGTGAGGCCCAGTTTCTGGAGGTGCTTCAGGCCTATCACAGTAGTATCAGCTCCGGTGTCCGGTATCACCTCCATGTCACCCGACACATCACCGTGTGTGACGGCGACGCGGATGGTAGGGGAAGGGGTAGCTCTGGGGCGTGTGGTCTATTCCACCCTCCTAATGTAACTCAGCTGCTGCTTGGGGCTGCGTGGGCCATCTGAAGGGAGCTGCGTGCGAACCACCCCGAGGGAAGTGCGCTGCTTTCCTCCTCGTCTCGGGCTTTTGGGCTTGGGTTGGCGGCACCACTTGTCGTAGTGTCCATAGCGACCGCAGGCCTGACACTTGCGGCCTCGTGCAGGGCACCTTTCTGTGTTAGACCAGTGGCCCTTACGGTCACATCCACGACACAGTGCGTCGGGTATGTCTTGGGGCCATGCTGCTTTCCACAGCTGCCACAGGAAGCGTGGAAGAACGTGCAGCAGCCTTCACGTTGTTGGCCGCCTTCTTACCCTTCTTGTACTGTGAGATAGCTCTCACAGCAGGTGGGGCCCATAAGGCAGAGGTGGCGGACTTAGTGGCCTCGTTTGACCGACATTCAGTCACTACCACCTGGAGTGTGGAGGAAGCGTCCAGGGGAATGAGTCACTGCACCACCTCTTCTTGTCTGACACCTGTCAAAATCCTGTGCTTGATCCAGGCTTCCTCACATTCCCGGCTGTGTGCCTTGAAGACGTCGATCTCCTCCGACAAACTCTTCAAACATGCAAAAAAGTCGTCAAAGGATTCATTCTCCGCCTGCTTGCAGCTGGTGAAGGTGCGGTGACGCAAAGCCTCGTTATTCCGACCTTTAACTTGCTCCTGTAAAAGGTCGAGCACATCCGTCACTGAAGACGTAGAATCGGGAGGTACTTGCAACGTGTGCTCCAAAACTCTCTGGGTCTCCAGCAACAAACACATCTGCAGTTGGGTGAACTGTTTGTTTGGAGGCATGCTATCAAGGTCCACCATCGTGGAGTAATCTGTCCACTGCCGCCTCCACTCACGAAAAAGCTGAAACGTGACGTCTGGTGAGAGGGCAGGTGGGGGTTGAACAGATGCCTTGGGAGCTGTTGAAGTAGCAAGAGCACCTGGAGGAAGCTGGTGTGGTGGAGGAGGGAGGGTACTGGCGCCTTGGTGCGCGATACCTGCGAGTGAGGGAGGGTGGGTTAGCGCCAGGGTCGCCAATAGTGCATCAAAACGCGCCTTTTCCTCCTCTCTTCGTATCTCCTCCCTCTGAAGTTCCATCTGTCTGCGTCTCTCGTCCCTGTCGTCCATCCACCTCAGAATTGTGGCAATGTCCGTCGCTGTAGGTGAAGGATGAGGGGCGGTGGGCGCAGAAGCTCCATCTGTGCCCGGTAGAGGAGAAGGTGGGGAGTCGTGTCTCCCATCTTGACGTTGTCCCTTCTTACTGCCCATCTTAGTATGCTTGAACTGCGCTGTTTAGTATATAAAGTGGCGCCTCATCAGCTCGAACCACATATATATGACGTAAACAGCGCAGAAATAACGCATAGAGTCCACTGTTCTGTCAGTGAGTTCTTGCGTGCGTGCGTGTGTGTGTGTCTGAGAAAGCAGATGCGGGTGGCTAGGGGTGGCTACAGCCGCGGAGGTGAGAACGTTAGTGTCTCCCCGGATGTCACACGAGGAGGGTGCACGCCTGTGTGCTCCGTGGGTACGACAAAAAACAGGCCAATGCTCAACTCTCAGCTCTAGACACACTAATGCACTGACACTAACACTACCACCATCACTAAAACGCACTGTGACGGCGCAACACTGCACGTCGCGGCGAAACACAAAGCAACACAACACACTAGTCGACGCTCACATACCTGGCAGTCGTAACGGTCTCGGCATTGTTCACGACACTTGTAAGTCCGCAAATCCTACTCACTGCGCCATGAAGGTTCCAAGTGTTCCCTGAAGAAGGCAGTGATGGGTAGGGAAACACCGGGTAACACAGAAGTCCATTTATTAATGGATAGGAAAAATACAAGTTTTGACTAGCGTGTGACTTGCACGACCCACAGAGTCAGACTGAGACTGCCTTGCCATAAGGCAGGCTCCGGGCAATGTTGCCACATAACACGTGCAGTGTTGCCACGTATTTACATATATAAATGCTACTCGGCACAGTAGCTTAGATACATAACCTACATAAGCATCTTTACTTAAAATGTTGGCCAAATATAAGAGGTTGCCCTATGGAGTGTTCAAAGATGTTAGGGATTGTATCGAGTTTCGATTAAATATAACGCCTACATTTGGCCACTAGTTACATATATGATAAATAGCATGAACACTTCCATGTAATGCTGGCGGCGTCATGGGTATATCATGTAATACAACACAGTTTCATAAGACTTGATTTAGAATAACGTATTGTCTTGAAATTAACATACTATTATAAAAGTTAATATAACATAGTCATAAAGCTTAACACTATAAGTTTACTAAACATTATATAACAGAAATTCACTGAAGATACAGTAATATCATAAAAGTACGTTACAAACTATCTTGAAATTTGAATAAGATAACATATGATGATAAACTTGACCTTAAATTACATCATGCCGTGTCAGTTTACTTAAAAGGTCGATATACACCTCTTGTTCACCTAGCGTTAGAGGCACGCTGCCTCACCCACACACCTATGACCAAGTACCTGACCCTTTAAGGAATATTTTGTTGCGCGAAATTTAATGGTTTTCGAATTTTAACGCGATATGTTGTGTAAAGAAGTCCTTACTGTTCAAGCAGATCCACTTTCCCTTATGTAATGTATGGGAGGTAAACACCTAAAGGAGTGAGTTGTTATGTAAATGGATTTTCTGATAGAGTAACATATTGCATAGAAATAAGTTTCCTTGAGATAGAAGTTCCACTACGTTGTTATATATGACCCCCACACTTTGATGGTCAACTGCTTAACATGTTCTCGAGTGGTGTGTTAGAGGGGGTTCAATAGTGTTCAGGAGACTAGCGTGTCGTAGTATTTAAAAAGATTTCACACATAGCACGCAGACCAGACTCATACTATTAAATGGTTAAAACTGCATTTAGTGGTCGTCGGGTCAATACTGTGTGGCGTCGAGAAGGCTGCAACACTACATTACATTAAGAACTGCGTTAAACAAAATATATTACAGCTCAGTAATGCTCGTTACCAATCCTTTGTGTACAGTCATTTGATCTCTTTATATCGTTTATCGGTTTATTACAGAATCCTTTTTAGCAGGACTTAAATCCCTGGACAGTGCTGACCAACGCTAACAGTTAATACAGTGTGTGTCAACTCCACACACATACTAAGTTCACAGCTGTATTCTGTTAAGGCAAAATGTAACTTCCACTTAACTCACTTAAACTTTTTATACTGTGTACTGTTTGTAATTCGTACAGCATGCACAGTGTTAATGAGAAGTATAGTATATGAACTTTTGGGTACCTTATTTCATTTCGCCGACTCGTGTTGAAGTTTAAAAATAGTAGATAATGTTCCTTTTGCTTATTTAATTGATTTACTTCTGCCTTTCAGATCTGAGAATGCACCTTTACACATATAGCACACTTGTTAGATAAATATGTAACTGCACAATGAAACAAACTTGGCCTCCCACTCTCGTTTGACAACTTCCGATTGCAATTCTCTGAGTTGCATCACAAACTTTTTCTCACCGGCCAAAGTTGCTCGTGCAATAAAAGTCTCAGAGCTAAAGTCCACTTCCAACAACGTAGTTTACAGTCTCTTCTGGGCTTCTCCAACACAATTCACGCGTAATACAACAATTCCCGCGTCTTCCGAGTCCTTCATTTGGGACGTGAACTAAACTCCGGCAATGTTGCTCATTGTTTCCCTCACTTTATCATGTATCCAGATCGTGTTAGCTGATGCAGTCATAACCCAGTCATACCATCAAGTGGTAAATTAGAGACCATCCATCCAGTCACAGAATCAAGAGGGGTATATTATAGAACATCCATCCAGTCATGGTATCAAGTGGTATATTATAGAACATTCACCCAGTCATAGTATCAAGTGGTATATTATAGAACATCCACCCAGTCATAGTATCAAGTGGTATATTATAGAACATCTACCCAGTCATAGCATCAAGTGGTATATTATAGCACATCCATCCAGTCACAGTATCAAGAGGGGTATATTATATAACATCGATCCAGTCATAGCATCAAGTGGTATATTATAAAACATCCATCCAGTCATAGTATCAAGTGGTATAATATAGAACATCCACCCAGTCATAGTATCAAGTGGTATATTATAGAACACCCACCCAGTCATAGCATCAAGTGGTATATACAGAACATCCATCCAAAACACAACACCGGAGGCGATATCTCACAGTTTTCCTCTTAAGTGTTGAATTACGAAAAAAAAAACTTAATTCGGGGGCCACAAGTGTGTTTGAGTTGAGTCTTGAGAAATGAATCGTTGCCTTTCCTCGTCTGTAATAATTTTTGGCTTTTGGTAACATTGCGACGCTCTGCAAACAAAGTGTGACTCTCCCTCCTTATATCAAGACTTTGAACACAACTTTACGACATTAAGCCAACAAGTCAACATTACCAAGCTCTCAACACACGCTGGAAAACCTTAACCATAAATTAGATTTTTTTTTCTCCACATGAGTTAATTAATCATAAAATACACTGTTTGACTCCATTAAGACCTACAATACTTCTACCACACCTCGTTAATTATATACCGTATTTTTTGTGGTTTAGCTTCATATCATTTTTTTTTGTGTTTAGGTTTTTATATAAATATTAGGTTTTATTCGATTAACTGTTTTAATAGTTTAGTCTTTTATTGGTTTATTTTTATTTTACATTTGATTTGTAATACTGTTTTTTTTTACTGTAGATTTTTATTTGTTTAGCCTTTTTAATAGCTTAGGACTTTTATTACTCAGCTTTATATCAACTTAGTAAAAGCTAAGTTCATCTTTTTAGTACCTCACCTTCATAGTAATTTAGCATTTATGGTAGTATAATTTTTCATTAGTGTTATAATAATTTTGTATAGATTTGTTTTTGTTTAACCTTTTCTAGCTTAGTTTTTTATTAGTTTAGTTTTTCGTTATTCAAACTTTTCTATTAGTTTATAATTTCATCAATTTAGATATTTTAGTTTACCTATTTATTTGTATTTTATTATTTTTACGTGTAGGATTATAGCAGTGAAAGAAGACTGAGATATAATACAAAAAGCAGAGTAACTGAAAGAGAGAGAGAGAGAGAGAGAGAGAGAGAGAGAGAGAGAGAGAGAGAGATTGAGAGAGAGAGAGAGAGAGAGAGAGAGAGGGAGACGAGAAGGGCGATAAGAGAAACACACACACACACACTACTACTACTACTGCTACTTTGCTGTCACTCGGAATCGAGTATGACGATCATCCAGCTATGATACAATGATATGAGTTATTAAGGATGTCACCTAGGTTGGTGAGTTTTGAGATGACTAAAGAGGCCGATACGGGACCCGCAGGGTCATCCACATTCGTTGCACATGTGGAGGGTTGCATCTAGTGCGGAAGGGGCGGTGGCAGCGTCTTTCCGGCGTTGTCACTTATCTGCCTCGGTTTGCAGTCGGGCTAACTCGAAAGTATTGAGACCTTCTCGTGTGGTGCTCCTCCAAGCGTTACGATGTGGCGTAATCGACTCCCAGGTGAGGGGGTTGATTTGGCACTTTTTCAGGTTTGTCTTAAGACTATCCTTTTACCCTAAAGTTGCCCGCCAGCGTTACGTTTACTATTCGTGAGGTGACCGTAAAGTAGCTGCTTTAGCAGTCTACTCGTCCATGCGGGTAACATGGCCAGCCCAGCGTAGCTGTTCATGGATAATGGTAGCCTCGATGCTCCTACAGTTTGTGTCAGCAAGAATACTGGCATTTGTACTCTTATCTTCCACTGGAAACTTGGAGGATGGAACATAGACTATGTTAGTGAAAGTTTTCAAGTGCCTTGAGGTACTTTCTGTATGTGACCCATGTCTCATTACCATATAGCAGGGTGGGGAGGACCACTGCTCGATATACATGCAGCTTTGTACATAATTTCAGCTCCCTACAGCTGAAGACACGGTTTCCTAGTCCGCCAAAAGCTTGAGATGCACATCTGATCCGGTGCTGAATCTCTTCAGCAATGTCTGCGGTGGTGGATAGGTGGGAGCCGAGATACCGAAAGTGGGTAACATTATAGAGGATAGTACCGATAAGCTGGATGTATGGTGGAGGTGTGTCTGAACTTGGGGCAGGCTGAAAGAGAATCTGAGTCTTACGTACATTCACCTCAAGGTCAATGTGCGCATACTCATCTGTAGGTCGTGTTCGGTGTGAGCAACATGGGTGAGGTCGTCTGCATACTGAAGTTCAGTAATGGAAGCTGACGACACCTTTGTTCTTGCCTGGAGTCGGCTTATGTTGAAAAGACCCTTCATCCGGTACTCGATGTCCACCCCGCCGGTAAATTGGCACTGGCACGAGTAAGGAAGGCACACACACACACACACACACACACACACACACACACACACACACACACACACACAGACACACACACACGCACAAACACACACATACACACACACATCACTATAGAGACGGGACCTATAAGCGTTGCTCCACACACTCTCTCCCCTCCCCCACGTCTGTCCACTAGGATTTATCAATATCCTCCCACCAACAATACAGTGTAAAGATTAGCAATCAACCCACAACTGATATACAAAAGTAAGAATTTCATCCCCAAAAGAATAGAAACAATTGTTAGACAATGAGTGGTCGCGGCCCCTACAGATTCCACTACCCCACCAACAAAGAAGTAAAAATCAAGGAGAGGAATGACAACTTCCGGCTACACCACGAGAGAAGATAGAACTCCCAACTACATCAGATGGTAAACGAAAACTTTCTCCAACACCCTTTCTAGGTTCAGAGACATAGCATAGCAAGACCAAGTGATAGGTGCTAAAAACAAGTGCAGTTTGCGACCACCCAGAGGGAGAGAGTGGCCAACACCTACAGTAGGTGAGAAACCTTCTCTTCTGTGTGGGAAGGCTTGTGTTGCGCGGCCTCACCATCAACTCACAAGACAGTTTACTAGATTGAGATTACCACTACATATGTATATTCACTCCATGTTTCTTCTCACTATGTGTAACTTTTATCATCTCTGTTTATTGTATGTTTTCAGACTTTTGGCTGCAATGTCCTTTCATAAACCGTTAATTATTATTATTATTATTATTTTATTTCAACACACACGCACAGCTGTACAAGCACACATTTGTATACGCAAACACATACACACACTGTAGTAACCTACTTGTGCCTGTCATTCACAGTCATGCACATTATGTTGAGTACACACACACACACACACACACATATATATGTATATATATATATATATATATATCTTGATAAAATCATACGGGAAAAGGGAAACAACGGAGCACCTTAGCTTTCGTCTTCAGAGGCAACTGGATAACATGGACAGAGAGAGGTTTAAATATAAAGAGTGACCTTAAAAACATGAGGTCAGGTCATAATGATGTCATCCACAAATTCCTACAAATGTAGCAAATGTAATTGTAATTATGTAGGGCAGAGAAGGAAAAACACTGCAGCTCAGAATCAAACAACATAAGTATAATATCAGAACTGCATCTGAAAGCAGTGCCTTGTTCGTTCATGTTAGGAATAATAAGCATCCCATTGCTTGGGAAAAAAGCTTAGAAGTATTTAAATCATCTTTTGTCACAGAAAGACTTCTGGTTGAAGCTAGTTTGATTAAGGAATTAAAATCAATAAACCTTAGTGATGGTCAGTTCAAAACTGATAATATGTTACATAAATTTATTTGTCAGTGGCCCAAGGTCAAAAATGCTTTGAAAACCTTTGATCTAGATGTATGATAGTTATTTAGTGGGTCCCCTTATTTTTTACCTGACCTGACTAGTCACGTCACCCCCCTTCTCTTAAGCTCCTCTACGTGTGTGTTGGTGTGGGGATTAGTGGATGACATCATTATGACCTGACCTCATGTATATAAGGTCACCCTGTACATTTAAGCCTCTCTCTGTCCATGTAATCCAGTTGCCTCTGAAGATGTCTTGAATAAAGACGAAAGCTAAAATGCTCCGTTGTTTCCCTTTTCCCGTGTGATTTTATCAAGATATATCTTATCTACGTTTTCATTGTGGATCTACAAGAAATATATATATATATATACTGTATATATATATATATATATATATATATATATATATATATATATATATATATGCTGATAAACACGATGGTCCAATCTTCATAAGCACCGCAGCAGTCGGTTGTCAGGTCAGAGGGTAAGATGACACAACCTTCTCACCTGGTAACAAACCTTCTTAATTGTGAAATTATCCAGTTTCTACATACCATTACTCAAATTCATGTTGACGGATTCGGTATGTTTAATGAGACTGGATTCTATAATGTTCCTACTGTCAATTGAACTACAAGGTAATATTGAGGAGGCATTATCCCAGTCAATGCAATGCAAATTATCCCTCAAACGAACAAACAGAGCATTGGATTCCGTATGAAAAGTAAGCATCTCAGTGTTGTTAACGAATTTAACGGAAGGCCAAGGAATTGGTGAAAGAAAATATTTGGAATATGTGATATATAGTGTGTACGAATTTTATTCAATAGCACCAAATTAATGTCATATGGGAAACACATTAACAATGTTTTTACCTACTTGTCAAATGCTGGCTAACTGACTTTTTTAAACAGTTTGTACCAAGGTCAGAACCTTACAGTTACTCGACTTAATCTCATTTGTTTAAAGTTAGTGGAAAACTTTACTTGTGGTAAACTGAGTGAAACTTAATAGTAAACCTCCAGCGATTCCCCTTTCCCGTGAGCTTTTATGTCATATATACAGTATATATATATATATATATATATATATATATATATATATATACATATATATATATATATATATATATATATATATATATATATATATATATATATATATATATATATATCAGCATATACCTAGATCACGCGCACCTACAGTGATTTACTTGCATATATATATATATATATATATATATATATATATATATATATATATATATATATATAGATATATATATATATATATATATATATATACATATATATATATATAAATATATATATACATATATATATATATAAATATATATATACATATATATATATATAAATATATATATACATATATATATATATAATCAACGACCTCACCAGCAAGGAATCGAACCCTCGACCTACTGGGTGTGACTAGGGAACGCTTACCGGCTAGGCCACAAGGACACTAAAAGCAGTTCTAGACTCTGTTATATTTCACACAAAGCCTGTTCATCGAGCTGATGGCGCCGTGAACCTCATTGGGAAACTGCCCGTGCCTCGTATGTGGTGTGTTACGAACCCCTCCACCGATTGTCTTCATCTACCTACCCAGCACCACGAGCAACGCCATCTAGGGACGAAACACGAGTATGGCTCGTCTTAGTTACCACTCCCGGGTTTCCCTTCTCCATATCCTGGTTGTTGCGTCACTTCCGCCTCAGTCTACTTTGTCAGCTCCAATTCGAGGAGAGGACACTTCACTCTGGGAAGCGACCACAGGATCACCTATCCTGGAAACCTACGGCACAGTGACTACCTACCGTCTTCTACCATACTCAGCCTTGCCCGTCAGCCATCTCAGCTCCTCACTTAAGTATTTGTAATCTTGTATTGCCTCTCCCCCCTCCACATTGCTTCACTATTGTTTTATTACTATGTATATACTGTTCGTGTTTAGGTTAAGTTTGGTTAAGGGTAGTGTATAAGCTGAATATTTTGTAAAGGAATTTATGGTACTTTATTATATACAACAAAAACTCGCATCCTTTGTCTACCCTTTTATGTCCGATTGTCTTTGTTTTTTTTTTTTTTGTTGTTACCTGTTGGGATCTGGGTAGACGTATAACTATATTCTAAATCCCCAACTCGTAACAAATGGCGACCGTGACAGGACACGACCTTAAGTACCATATTCCTTCCTCCCTTGTTACTCAGTGTTAATTACCCCTCCCAGTCACTTCTGTTTACAATTGCTTTACGGTGGTTTAAAGTTTCCTTCATATGTGTGTGCACATATAGGTATTATCGTACAGTAAGAGTGACAGACGTAGGATAATAGGTTCCAAGTGTCATAAGGCTTACCTGTTATTACACGTGGCAGTCGTGTGGTAAGTCTTATCGAGTGTAGGGAAGAATCCGGATCTGTTTAATGCCGTACCCTCACTCCAGAGTAGGATGTTCCATAGTTACTAGTTTAGAGTGAAGTGATATCTTGGGACGCCCCGCTCTGCCAGGACCCCATAATTATATAGCCTCCATTATTGTTCTTCTCATTATCTCATTCAGGGCTGTTAATCCGGATCTTTATATAAATGCCGTAATACGCCCTTCCTCTTTCAAGTATATCAGGGTTGTTAATCCGGATCTTTATATTAATGCCGTAATACGCCCTACCTCTTTCAAGTATATCAGGGTTGTTAATCCGGATCTTTATATTAATGCCGTAATACGCCCTACCTCTTTCAAGTCTCTTGTCCTTATCTAAGGATGTTCTCAGAAGAACAATAATCATAAGTGTAATTTCCCTAGGTGTAACTTGGTTAGTTTCCGGGACTTTCTGGTTATCCACTGCCGTGATATTTTCTAGGGTTATCCACTTATCTTATCTTTTGACCATTAGTTAATTTATCCTATTTTTCTTAACAATGGCCACCTCAGGTTTTGATCTCCAGGATTTTATTGAAAATCCTTCCGTAGCTAAATTACGTGTTAATATCCTGAAGAAAGAATGGAAAGAAATAGCCAACTATTACAATATCCCATTTTCACAGCAACTGACTAAGGAAATGTTAAAAAATCATGTGATTGAAGTGTTGGTTCAACAAGAAGTTTTAAAAGAATCCGCTGTTGACAGATTAACGCCCATGTCTAAGAAACTTCAACCACTATCCACCACCCCTCCTCACCCAGAAGTTGCCTCAGGTCTGACTAGCCCTCAAGAAGAAACACAACGAATAGACCCCTTAGAACTAGAACGAGCTAGGTTCGAGTTCCAAATCAAAATGAAAGAACTCGAGTTGGAGCAGGCCAAGTTGGAGCATGAGGGAATGTCGGAACAGGCCAAGTTGGACAGGGTTGGACAGCAAGTTGGAGCATGAGGAAAGGATGGAACAGGCCAAGTTGGTGCAGGAGGTTAAACTGAAAGAACTACAGGTGAGAGAGACAGAAGTCACCTTAACATCGGAGTTTAAATCAAAAGAAGTGGCATTAAAAGAGAAACTCGCTGCTTTTAACCCTACTACTGCTTCTTCCCTTGTTCCCGGGTTTGATGAATCCGATATGGACGGGTCATTTAGGACTTTTGAGAAAATAGCCGCGAAGAATGAGTGGCCCAAGGACCAGTGGGTGTCAGTGTTGGTTCCTAAATTATATGGTAAGGCTCGTAGAGTTTATAACTGTTTAGACCAGACTGATGACTATGATAACGTAAAAAAGAATATCCTCACCTCTTATGCTATCACGCCAGATGGGTACCGGCAAAAGTTTCGTAAACTAACCAAACCATTTTCACACACATTTGTTGAGTTTGCTCAAGAGAAGCTTAGGTTTTTTAAGTGGTTAGAGGCTACAGAGACCTCCACATTTCAGGATTTGTTAAATTTGGTAGTACTGGAGGAGTGGAAAAGCAAGATACCATTTCACATCTTGAAGCATGTGGAGGAGCGTGGAGAGGTTAATTTAGGGCGTGCTGCTGAGCTGGCTGATGCGTATGCTTTGTTGGTGGAGTCACTGGGCAGTAGAGAACGTGGTACTTCCCGACATGTTAGGTCCTCCTCTGATGATAACCTTGGAGACGTGAGTGGTAGGTCGAAAGGTCCCACACCTACTCCCCCTGATGCAACCAAGCTTACTTGTTCTTACTGTAAAAACCCAGGCCATACGATCCAGAATTGTAAACACCCAAAGTGTCGAATTGCTAAAAGTAGTTCCCTGGATCCCAAATCCAAACCAATAGCAAATGCCAATGTGGCAAGGCCCCATCAGGATCTCTTCTCTTCATTCACCTATGAGGGAAAAATTTCAATCATAGAAGGGTCTCGTTCTTTCCCTATTCGTATACTACGTGATACGGGCGCAGCACAATCTATCCTCCTGTTTAACGTCATTCCTGATATATCTACCGCATTTACAAATGAGTGTTCTAATTTCAGATCTCTCGTCCCATTCTTCCTATCCTTTAGCTAAAGTGCACCTCCAATGTCCCTTGATTACTGGGGAAGTGCAAATAGCCATTAGGAAAGACCCAATGCCTGTGTGCGGCATTCATTTATTATTGGGTAATGACTTGGTAGGAGATCTAGTGGTTCCTAACATAAAGACAGTCGACTCTCCCTTACCTGTCAACTCCACCACTGACCTTAAATAAACTATTCCTCATCTTTTCCCATCTTGTGCTGTCACCCGGTCGCAGAGTGTGCGAAATGGGCCCTCTTCACCTGAAACCACCTCCAATATCTTACTACCCACAGAAAATGTGTACAATAAGACCATTAGTAAGGAGGAGCTCGTTTCAGCCCAACAATCTGATCCTTCTGTGTTCAAACAGGTGATGAAAGACCTCAGTGTGGACCATTGTACATCTTCGGCTTACCACCCACCGTCCCAAGGTTGCTTGGAACGGTTCCATCAAAACTGTCAAGTCAATGCTAATAAACTATCTCCTCTCAACTATATAGTCCATACTCCTGATCACCGAAAAGATTCACAACTTGTTCACATTAATCTCATGAAACTTTACCATTCCAGGCAGTCAGAGGAAGACATCCCAGAGGCTGTAAGCCTACCTGTATTGCATACGGTTTTGTCAGGGCCGGAGCCGGAGACAGATGACGTGGACCTATTGGAGAATTTAGACTTCCCTCTACCTAAAGAGAACCCTGCTAACAGTCACATACTCAACAATTTGGATGAGTATTTTTCTGTTCTGAATCCATCTCAAGCAAAAGATCTCACTAAGTTATTATCAACATTTCCTAAAGTCACGTCAGACCTCCCAGGGTTTTGCAATATACTTAAACATGATATTAAACTAATCTCAGATGATGTACAACCCATTACGCAATCAGCATATCGTCTAAGTCCACCAAAAAAATAGATTATGAAAAAGGAGGTAGATTTTTTGTTAAAGCCTAACTTAGCTGAGCCTAGTACCTCCCCCTGGGCTTCACCTTGCCTTCTCATTCCAAAACCCGATGGCACCTTTCGTTTCTGTACAGATTATCGTAAAGTGAACCAGGTCACTGTCTCTGACTCCTACCCTTTACCTTTGATTGAAGATATAATAGACAGCATAGGCTGTGCCCAATTTATCAGTACCATAGACCTGTTGAAAGGATATTATCAAGTAGGACTCACGGATAGGGCAAAAATAATCTCGGCATTTATAACTCCATTTGGTCTTTTTCAATATTTAGTTATGGCGTTTGGCTTTTCTAATGCTCCGGCCACATTCCAGAGGGCCATAAACTACCTTATTCAAGACCTAGGTGGGACGTTCGCCTACCTGGATGACCTGGTGGTGGTGTCGGACAGCTGGGACGAACATCTGGTGCGTTTGGAGATACTGTTTGCACGACTGCAAGAGATTGGATTCACCATAAACCTGGCTAAATCTGCTTTTGGCCGGGCCTCGGTGACTTACCTGGGACATATCGTTGGGCATGGTATGGTGAGACCCAAGGACGCAAACGTTGAAGCCATCTTGTCCTTCCCCACTCCAAGGACGAGGAAGGAACTCCTGCGCTTCCTGGGGATGTGCGGCTACTACCGTCGGTTCTGCAGTAACTTCTCCAGCGTGGCCGGACCCCTCACAGACCTTGCCAGTTCTGCGGTCCCTTACATCTGGAACCAGAAGTGCGACCAGTCTTTCCACCGCCTCAAAGCCTTCCTTGCCTCTAAGCCTGTAGTCCACCCCCCTGACTACACCTTGCCCTTCCATCTGCAAATCGACGCTAGTGGTGTCGGAGTGGGGGCTGTGCTCCTACAACCCGACCCAACCACGGATGTCCTTCACCCTGTGGCATATTACTCCGCCAAGTTGAAGAAACATCAGACCAACTACTCGACCAAAGAGAAGGAGGCCCTGGCTCTGGTGTTGGCAATAAAGAAGTTTGAATGTTACCTCCAGTCTTGCCCACAAGCAACCCTGGTCTTCACCGACCATAACCCACTCACGTTCATCCAAACCAACAAGACCTCCAACCAGCGAATCCTCCGCTGGGCTCTCCTCACCCAGCCCTATAATCTACAAGTCCGGCACATAAAGGGGGTGGAAAACCTGATTGCAGACTCCTTATCCCGAGCTCCAGTGGAAATGTAGCAGCTACTCTCCAGACCCACCAGGTGATCACCTCCTTCGCGCCCGCGCTACGAAGGTCTTTGGAGGGGGGGTGTGTTACGAACCCCTCCACCGATTGTCTTCATCTACCTACCCAGCACCACGAGCAACGCCATCTAGGGACGAAACACGAGTATGGCTCGTCTTAGTTACCACTCCTGGGTTTCCCTTCTCCATATCCTGGTTGTTGCGTCACTTCCGCCTCAGTCTACTTTGTCAGCTCCAATTCGAGGAGAGGACACTTCACTCTGGGAAGCGACCACAGGATCACCTATCCTGGAAACCTACGGCACAGTGACTACCTACCGTCTTCTACCATACTCAGCCTTGCCCGTCAGCCATCTCAGCTCCTCACTTAAGTATTTGTAATCTTGTATTGCCTCTCCCCCCTCCACATTGCTTCACTATTGTTTTATGTTTTATTACTATGTATATACTGTTCGTGTATAGGTTAAGTTTGGTTAAGGGTAGTGTATAAGCTGAATATTTTGTTAAGTCATTTATGGTACTTTATTATATACAACAAAAACTCGCATCCTTTGTCTACCCTTTTATGTCCGATTGTCTTTGTTTTGTTTTTTTGTTGTTACCTGTTGGGATCTGGGTAGACGTATAACTATATTCTAAATCCCCAACTCGTAACAGGTGTCAGTAGCATTTTACCGAATCCAGCTGGTATGAAACGCGAGGTACATATATATACTTCATTTTCAGTCCATTTAACACGCGGACTTTGAACATATAATCAACGACCTCACCAGCAAGGAATCGAACCCTCGACCTACTGGGTGTCCCTAGGGAACGCTTACCGGCTAGCCCACAAGGACACTAAAAGCAGTTCTAGACTCTGTTATATTTCACACAAAGCCTGTTCATCGAGCTGATGGCGCCGTGAACCTCATTGGGAAACTGCCCGTGCCTCGTATGTGGTGTCAGTAGCATTTTACCGAATCCAGCTGGTATGAAACGCGAGGTACATATATATACTTAATTTTTAGTCCATTTAACACGTGGACTTTATATATATATATATATATATATATATATATATATATATATAATCTCGTTGGTAATTATCAAGTTTTTCAATTATCTCTAAAATTTATCATTACCTTAATGTCACATTTGTCAGCTGAAAGTCAATAAAGACAGAAGCCATTGATGAGAAGGTGTAGGTACATGTTCATAAGCAGGTATGAGTACGTATTTACGAGTAGGTGTGGGTACATGTTTAGGAGTAGGTGTGAGTACATGTTTAGGAGTAGGTGTGAGTACATGTTTAGGAGTAAGTATGAGTACATTTTTATGAGCAGGTGTGAGGACATGTTTAGGAGTAGGTGTGAGTACATGTTTAGGAGTAGATGTGGGTGCATGTTAGGGTTGGTGTGAGTACATGTTTAGGAGTAGGTGTGAGTATATGTTTAGGAGTAGATGTGGGTACATGTATAGGAGTAGGTGTGAGGACATGTTTAGGAGTAGGTGTGAGTATATGTTTAGGAGTAGATGTGGGTACATGTATAGGAGTAGGTGTGAGTACATGTTGAGGAGTAGGTGTGTTTGTACAAGTTTAGGAGTAGGTGTGAATACATGTTTAGGAGTTGGTGTGAGTCCATGTTTAAGAGTAGGAGTGAGTCCATGTTTAGGAGTAGGTATGATTACATGTTTAAAAGTAGGTGTGAGTACATGTTTAGGAGTAAGTATGAGTACATTTTTATGAGCAGGTGTTAGTACATGTTTAAGAGCAGGTGTGAGCACATGTTTAGGAGCACGTATGAGTACTTGTTTAGGAGTAGGTGTGAGTACATGTTTAAAAGTAGGTGTGAGTACATGTTTAGGAGCAGATGTAGGTATAATGTTTAAGAGCAGGTACGAGTACATGTTTAGGAGCAGGTGTGAGTACATGTTTAGGAGTAGGTGTGAGGAGTAGGTGTGAGTACAAGTTTTGGAGTAGGTGTGAGGACATGTTTAGGTGTAGGTGTGAGTACATGTTTAGGAGTTTGTGTGAGTACATGTTTAGGAGTAGGTGGGAGTCCATGTTTAGGAGTAGGTGTTGATACACGTTTAGTAGTGGGTGTGAGAACATGTTTAGGAGTAGATGTGATTACATGTTTAGGAGAAGGTGTGAGTACATGCTTTGGATTAGGTGTGAGTACATGTTTAGGATTACTTGTAAGTACTTGTTTAGGAGTAGGTGTGAGTACATGTTTAGGAGTAGGTGTGAGTGCATGTTTAGAAGTAGGTGTGAGTCCATGTTTAGGAGTAGGTCCCGGTACATGTTTAGGAGTTGGTGTGAGTGCACGTTTAGGAGTAGGTGTGAGTACATTTTTATGAGTAGGTGTGAGTCCATGTTTAGGAGTAGGTGTGAGTCCATGTTTAGGAGTAGGTGTGTGTACATGTTTAGGAGTAGGTTTAAGTACATGTTTAGGAGTAGGCATGAGTACATTTTTATGAGCAGGTGTGAGTACATGTTTAGGAGTATGTGTGATAACATATTTAGGAGTTGGTGTGAAGACATGTTTAGGAGTAGGTGTGAGTACATTTTAAGGAGTAGGTATAAGTACATGTACAGGAGTAGGTGTGAGTACATGTTTACCAGTAGGTGTGAAGACATGTATAGGTGTAGGTGTGAGTACATGTTTACCAGTAGGATGTGAGGACATGTATAGGTGTAGGTGTGAGTTCATGTTTAGGAGTAGGTGTGAGTTCATGTTTAGGAGTAGGTGTGAGTTCATGTTTAGGAGTAGGAGTGAGTACATGTTTAGGAGTAGGTGTGAGTACATGTATAGGAGTAGGTGTGAGTGCATGTATAGGAGTAGGTGTGAGTACATGTTTAGGAGTAGGGGTGAGTACATGTTTACCAGAAGGTGTGAGTACATGTTAAAGAGTAGGTGTAAGTACATGCTTAGGAGTAGGTATGAGTACATTTTTATAAGCAGGTGTGAGTACATGTTGAGGAGTAGGTGTGAGGACATGTTTAGGAGTAGGTGTGATTACATGTTTAGGAGTAGGTATGAGTACATGTTTAAAAGTAGGTGTGAGTACATGTTTAAGAGTAAGTATGAGTATATTTATATGAGCAGTTGTGAGTACATGTTCAAGAGCAGGTGTGAGTACATGTTTAGGAGCAGGTGTGAGTACTTGTTTAGGAGAAGGTGTGAGTACATGCTTTGGATTAGGTGTGAGTACATGTCTAGGAGTACTTGTAAGTACTTCTTTAGGAGTAGGTGTGAGTACATGTTTAGGAGTAGGTGTGAGTGCATGTTTAGGAGTAGGTGTGAGTACATGTTTTGGAGTAGGTGTGGGTACATGTTTAGGAGTAAGTGTGAGTGCATGTTTAGAATTAGGTGTGAGTACATGTTTAGTAGTAGGTCCCGGTACATGTTTTGGAGTAGGTATGAGTACATTTTTATGAGTAGGTGTGAGTGCATGTTTAGGAATAGGTGTGATTCCATGTTTAGGAGTAGGTGTGTGTACATGTTTATGAGTAAGTGTGAGTGCATGTTTAGAATTAGGTGTGAGTACATGTTTAGTAGTAGGTCCCGGTACATGTTTAGGAGTAGGTGTGAGTACATGTTTTGGAGTAGGTATGAGTACATTTTTATGAGTAGGTGTGAGTGCATGTTTAGGAATAGGTGTGATTCCATGTTTAGGAGTAGGTGTGTGTACATGTTTATGAGTAGGTGTAAGTATATGTTTAGGAGTAGATGTGAGTACATGTTTAGGAGCAGGTGTGAGTACTTGTTTAGGAGTAGGTGTGAGTACATGTTTAACAGTAGGTGTGAGTACATGTTTTTGGAGTAGGTGTGAGTACATGTTTAGGATTAGGTTGTAAGTACATGTTTAGGAGCAGGTGTGGGTATATGTTTAGGAGTATGTATGAGTGCATGTTTAGGAGTAGGTGTGGGTACATGTTTAGGAGATAGGTGTGAGGACATGTATAGGAGTAGGTGTGAGTTCGTGTCTAGGAGTAGGTGTGAGTTCATGTTTAGGAGTAGGTGTGAGTACATGTTGAGGAGTAGGTTTGAGTACAAGTTTAGGAGTAGGCTTGAGGACATGTTTAGGAGTAGGTGTGAGTACATGTTTAGGAGTAGGTGTGAGTCTATGTTTAGGAGTAGGTGTAAGTTTATGTTTAGGAGTAGGTGTTGATACACGTTTACTAGTGGGTGTGAGTACATGTTTAGGAGTAGGTGTGACTACATGTTTAGAAGAAGGTGTGAGTATATGTTTTGGATTAGGTGCGAGTACATGTTTAGGAGTAGTTGTAAGTACATGTTTAGGAGGAGGTGTGGGTACATGTTTAGGAGTAGGTGTGAGTACATGTTTTGGACTAGGTGTGGGTACATGTTTAGGAGTAAGTGTGAGTGCATGTTTAGAAGTAGGTGTGAGTACATGTTTAGGAGTAGGTCCCGGTACATGTTTAGGAGTAGGTGTGAGTACATGTTTAGGAGTAGGTATGAGTACATTTTTATGAGTAGGTGTGATTGCATGTTTAGGAGTAGGTGTGAGTCCATATTTAGGAGTAGGTGTGTGTACATGTTTAGGAGTAGGTTTAAGTACATGTTTAGGAGTAGGTATGAGTACATTTTTATGAGCAGGTGTGAGTACATGTTTAGGAGTATGTGTGATAATATATTTAGGAGTTGGTGTGAAGACATGTTTAGAAGTAGGTGTGAGTACATGTTAAGGAGTAGGTATAAGTACATGTTTACCAGTAGGTGTGAAGACATGTATAGGTGTAGGTGTGAGTACATGTTTACCAGTAGGATGTGAGGACATGTGTAGGTGTGAGTTCATGTTTAGGAGTAGGTGTGAGTTCATGTTTAGGAGTAGGAGTGAGTACATGTTAAGGAGTAGATGTGAGTACATGTATAGGAGTAGGTGTGAGTGCATGTTTAGGAGTAGGTGTGAGTACATGTTTAAGAGTAGGTGTGAGTACATGTTTACCAGTAGGTGTGAGTACATGTTTAAGAGTAGGTGTAAGTACATGCTTAGGAGTAGGTATGAGTACATTTTTATAAGCAGGTGTGAGTACATCTTGAGGAGTAGGTGTGAGTACAAGTTTAGGAGTAGGTGTGAGGACATGTTTAGGAGTAGGTGTGAATACATGTTTAGGAGTTGGTGTGAGTCCATGTTTAGGAGTAGGTGTGATTCCATGTTTAGGAGTAGGTATGAGTACATGTTTAAAAGTAAGTGTGAGTACATGTTTAGGAGTAGGTGTGAGTACATATTTAACAGTAGGTGTGAGTACATGTTTTTGGAGTAGGTGTGAGTACATGTTTAGGAGTAGGTTGTATGTACATGTTTAGGAGCAGGTGTGGGTATATGTTTAGGAGTATGTATGAGTGCATGTTTAGGAGTAGGTGTGGGTACATGTTTAGGAGTTAGGTGTGAGGACATGTATAGGAGTAGGTGTGAGTTCGTGTTTAGGAGTAGGTGTGAGTTCATGTTTGGGAGTAGGTGTGAGTACATATTTAGGAGTAGGTGTGAGTTCGTGTTTAGGAGTATGTGTGGTTACATGTTTGGGAGCAGGTGTGAGTACATGTTTAGGAGTAGGTGTGAGTAAATGTTAAGGAGTTGGTCCGGGTACATGTTTAGGAGTAGGTCTGAGTACATGTTTAGTAGGTGCTGTGAGTACATGTTTAGGAATAGGTGTAAGTTCATGTTTAGGAGTAGGTGTGAGTACATGTTTAGGAGTAGGTGTGAGTAAATGTTAAGGAGTAGGTCCGGGTACTTGTTTAGGAGTAGGTCTGAGTACATGTTTAGGAGCAGATGTGAGTACATGTTTAAGAGCAGGTGTGAGTACATGTTTAGGAGTAGGTGTGAGGACATGTTTTGGAGTAGGTGTGAGTACATGTTTAGGAGGAGGTGTGAGTATATGTTGAGGAGTAGGTGTGAGTACAAGTTTAGGAGTAGGTGTGAGGACATGTTTTGGAGAAGGTATGAGTACATGTTTAGGAGTTGCTGTGAGTCAATGTTTAGGAGTAGGTGTGAGTTCATGTTTGGGAGTAGGTGTGAGTACATATTTAGGAGTAGGTGTGAGGACATGTATAGGAGTAGGTGTGAGTGCGTGTTTAGGAGTATGTGTGGTTACATGTTTAGGAGCAGGTGTGAGTACATGTTTCGGAGTAGGTGTGAGTAAATGTTAAGGAGTAGGTCCGGGAACATGTTTAGGAGTAGGTCTGAGTACATGTTAATCAGGTGCTGTGAGTACATGTTTAGGAATAGGTGTAAGTTCATGTTTAGGAGTAGGTGTGAGTACATGTTTAGGAGTAGGTGTGAGTAAATGTTGAGGAGTAGGTGTGAGTACAAGTTTAGGAGTAGGTGTGAGGACATGTTTAGGAGAAGGTGTGAGTACATGTTTAGGAGTTGCTGTGAGTCCATGTTTAGGAGTAGGTGTAAGTTTATGTTTATTAGTAGTTGTTGATACACGTTTACTAGTGGGTGTGAGTACATGTTTAGGAGTAGGTGTAAGTACATGTTTAGGAGTAGGTGTGAGGACATTTTTTGGAGTAGGTGTGACTACATGTTTAGGAATACGTGTGACTACATGTTTTGGAGTAGGTGTGGGTACATGTTTAGGAGTAAGTGTGAGTACATGTTTTGGAGTAGTTGTACGTTAATGTTTAGGAGTAGGTGTGGGTACATGTTTAGGAGTAGGTGTAAGTATATGTTTAGGAGTAGGTGTGAGGACATTTTTTGGAGTAGGTGTGACTACATGTTTAGGAATAGGTGTGACTACATGTTTTGGAGTAGGTGTGGGTACATGTTTAGGAGTAAGTGTGAGTACAAGCTTTGGGCTAGGTGTGAGTACATGTTTAGGAGTAGGTGTGAGGACATTTTTAGGAGTAGGTGTGAGTACATGTTTAGGAGTAGGTGTAAGCATATGTTTAGGAGTAGATGTGGGTACATGTATAGGCGTAGGTATGAGTACATGTTTGGGAGCAGGTGTGAGTACATGTTTAGGAGTAGGTGTGAGGATATGTTTAGGAGTAGGTGTGAGAACATATTTAGGAGTAGGTGTAAGTATATGTTTAGGAGTAGGTGTAAGTACATGCTTAGGAGTAGGTATGAGTACAATTTTATAAGCAGGTGTCAGTACATGTTGAGGAGTAGGTGTGAATACATGTTTAGGAGTTGGTGTGAGTTCATGTTTAAGAGTAGGAGTGAGTCCATGTTTAGGAGTAGGTATGATTACATGTTTAAAAGTAGGTGTGAGTACATGTTTAGGAGTAAGTATGAGTACATTTTTATGAGCAGTTGTTTGTACATTTTTAAGAGCAGGTGTGAGCACATGTTTAGGAGCAGGTATGAGTACTTGTTTAGGAGTAGGTGTGAGTACATGTTTAAAAGTAGGTGTGAGTACATGTTTAGGAGCAGATGTAGGTATAATGTTTAGGAGCAGGTATGAGTACATGTTTAGGAGCAGGTGTGAGTACATGTTTAGGAGTAGGTGTGAGGACATGTTGAGGAGTAGGTGTGAGTACAAGATTAGGAGTAGGTGTGAGGACATGTTCAGGTGTAGGTGTGAGTACATGTTTAGGAGTTTGTGTGAGTACATGTTTAGGAGTAGGTGGGAGTCCATGTTTAGGAGTAGGTGTTGATACACGTTTAGTAGTGGGTGTGAGTACATGTTTAGGAGTAGATGTGACTACATGTTTAGGAGAAGGTGTGAGTACATGCTTTGGATTAGGTGTGAGTACATGTTTAGGAGTACTTGTAAGTACTTGTTTAGGAGTAGGTGTGAGTACATGTTTAGGAGTAGGTGTGAGTACATGTTTAGGAGTAGGTGTGAGTACATGTTTTGGAGTAGGTGTGGGTACATGTTTAGGAGTAAGTGTGAGTGCATGTTTAGAATTAGGTGTGAGTACATGTTTAGTAGTAGGTCCCGGTACATATTTAGGAGTAGGTGTGAGTACATGTTTTGGAGTAGGTATGAGTACATTTATGAGTAGGTGTGAGTGCATGTTTTGGAATAGGTGTGATTCCATGTTTAGGAGTAGGTGTGTGTACATGTTTATGAGTAGGTGTAAGTATATGTTTAGGAGTAGATGTGAGTACATGTTTAGGAGTAGGTGTGAGTACATGTTGAGGAGTAGGTGTGAGGACATGTTAAGGAGTAGGTGTGAGTACATGTTTAGGAGTAGGTGTGAGTCTATGTTTAGGAGTAGGTGTAAGTTTATGTTTAGGAGTAGGTGTTGATACACGTTTACTAGTGGGTGTTAGGACATGGTTAGGTGTAGGTATGAGTACATTTTTATGAGTAGGTGTGAGTGCATGTTTAGGAGTAGGTGTGAGTCCATGTTTAGGAGTAGGTGTGTGTACATGTTTAGGAGTTGGTTTAAGTACATGTTTAGGAGTAGGTATGAGTACATTTTTATGAGCAGGTGTGAGTACATGTTTAGGAGTATGTGTGAAAACATATTTAGGAGTTGGTGTGAAGACATGTTTAGGAGTAGGTGTGAGTACATTTTAAGGAGTAGGTATACGTACATGTACAGGAGTAGGTGTGAGTACACATTTACCAGTAGGTGTGAAGACATGTATAGGTGTAGGTGTGAGTACATGTTTACCAGTAGGATGTGAGGACATGTATAGGTGTAGGTGTGAGTTCATGTTTAGGAGTAGGTGTGATTTCATGTTTAGGAGTAGGAGTGAGTACATGTTTAGGAGTAGGTGTGAGTACATGTATAGGAGTAGGTGTGAGTGCATGTTTAGGAGTAGGTGAGTACATGTTTTGGACTAGGTGTGAGTGCATGTTTAGGAGTAGGTGTGAGTACATGTTTAGGAGTAGGTGTGAGTACATGTTTACCAGTAGGTGTGAGTACATGTTTACCAGTAGGTGTGAGTACATTTATAAGAGTAGGTGTAAGTACATGCTTAGGAGTAGGTATGAGTACATTTTTATAAGCAGGTGTGAGTTCATTTTGAGGAGTAGGTGTGAGTACAAGTTTAGGAGTAGGTGTGAGGACATGTATAGGAGGAGGTGTGAATACATGTTTCGGAGTTGGTGTGAGTCCATGTTTAGGAGTAGGTGTGATTCCATGTTTGGGAGTAGGTATGAGTACATGTTTAAAAGTAGGTGTGAGTACATGTTTAGGAGTAAGTATGAGTATATTTTTATGAGCAGTTGTGAGTACATGTTTAAGAGCAGGTGTGAGTACATGTTTAGGAGCAGGTGTGAGTACTTGTTTAGGAGTAGGTGTGAGTACATGTTTAACAGTAGGTGTGAGTACATGTTTAGGAATAGGAGGTAAGTACATGTTTAGGAGCAGGTGTGGGTATATGTTTAGGAGTATGTATGAGTGCATGTTTAGGAGTAGGTGTGGGTACATGTTTAGGAGTTAGGTGTGAGGACATGTATAGGAGTAGGTGTGAGTTCGTGTTTAGGAGTAGGTGTGAGTTCATGTTTGGGAGTAGGTGTGAGTACATATTTAGGAGTAGGTGTGAGGACATGTATAGGAGTAGGTGTGAGTGAGTGTTTAGGAGAATGTGTGGTTACATGTTTAGGAGTAGGTGTGAGTAAATGTTAAGGAGTAGGTCCGGGTACATGTTTAGGAGTAGGTCTGAGTACATGTTTATTAGGTGCTGTGAGTACATGTTTAGGAATAGGTGTAAGTTCTTGTTTAGGAGTAGGTGTGAGTACATGTTTAGGAGTAGGTGTGAGTAAATGTTAAGGAGTAGGTCCGGGTACATGTTTAGGAGTAGGTCTGAGTACATGTTTAGGAGGTTGTGTGAGTACATGTTTAGGAGCAGATGTGAGTACATGTTTAAGAGCAGGTGTGAGTACATGTTTAGAGGGTAGGTGTGAGGACATGTTTAGAAGTAGGTGTGAGTACATGTTTAGGAGTAGGTGTGAGAACATGTTGAGGAGTAGGTGTGAGTACAAGTTTAGGAGTAGGTGTGAGGACATGCTTAGGAGAAGGTATGAGTACATGTTTAGGAGTTGCTGTGAGTCCATGTTTAGGAGTAGGTGTGAGTTCATGTTTGGGAGTAGGTGTGAGTACATATTTAGGAGTAGGTGTGAGGACATGTATAGGAGTAGGTGTGAGTGCGTGTTTAGGAGTATGTGTGGTTACATGTTTAGGAGCAGGTGTGAGTACATGTTTAGGAGAAGGTGTGAGTAAATGTTAAGGAGTAGGTCCCGGTACATGTTTAGGAGTAGGTGTGAGTACATGTTTTGGAGTTGGTGTGAGTACATTTTTATGAGTAGGTGTGAGTGCATGTTTAGGAGTAGGTGTGAGTCCATGTTTAGGAGTAGGTGTGAGTAAATGTTAAGGAGTAGGTCCGGGTACTTGTCTAGGAGTAGGTCTGAGTACATGTTTAGGAGGTTGTGTGAGTACATGTTTAGGAGCAGATGTGAGTACATGTTTAAGAGGAGGTGTGAGTACATGTTTAGGAGTAGGTGTGAGGACATGTTTAGGAGTAGGTGTGAGTATATTTTTAGGAGTAGGTGTGAGTACATATTGAGGAGTAGGTGTGAGTACAAGTTTAGGAGTAGGTGTGAGTAAATGTTTAGGAGTTGCTGTGAGTCCATGTTTAGGAGTAGGTGTGAGTCCAAGTTTAGGAGTAGGTGTAAGTTTATGTTTAGGAGTAGTTGTTGATACACGTTTACTAGTGGGTGTGAGTACATGTTTAGGAGTAGGTGTAAGTACATGTTTAGGAGTAGGTGTGAGGACATTTTTTGGAGTAAGTGTGACTACATGTTTAGGAATAGGTGTGACTACATGTTTTGGAGTAGGTGGGGGTACATGTTTAGGAGTAAGTGTGAGTACATGTTTTGGAGTAGTTGTACGTTAATGTTTAGGAGTAGGTGTGGGTACATGTTTAGGAGTAGGTGTAAGTATATGTTTAGGAGTAGGTGTGATTACATGTTTAGGAATAGGTGTGACTACATGTTTTGGAGTAGGTATGAGTACATTTTTATGAGTAGGTGTGAGTGCATGTTTAGGAGTAGGTGTGAGTCCATGTTTAGGAGTAGGTATGTGTACATGTTTAGGAGTAGGTGTAAGTATATGTTTAGGAGTAGATGTGGGTACATGTTTAGGAGTAGGTATGAGTACATGTTTAGGACTAAGTGTGAGAACATGCTTAGGAGTAGGTGTAAGTACATATTTAGGATTAGGTGTGAGTACATTTTTATGAGTAGGTGTGATTACATGTTTAGGAGTAGGTCCCGGTATATGTTTAGGAGTAGGTGTGAGTACATGTTTTGGAGTAGGAGTAAGTACATATTTAGGAGTAGGTGTGAGTACATGTTTATGAGTAGGTGTGAGTACATATTTAGGAGTAGGTCCCGGTACATGTTTAGGAGTAGGTGTGAATACATGTTTTGGAGTAGGTATGAGTACATTTTTAGGAGTATGTGTGATAACATATTTAGGAGTTGGTGTGAATACATGTTTAGGAGTAGGTGTGAGTACATGTTTAGGAGTAGGTGTGAGTACATGTTTTGGAGTAGGTATGAGAACATTTTTATGATTAGGTGTGAGTGCATGTTTAGGAGTAGGCGTGAGTCCATGTTCAGGAGTAGGTGTGTGTACATGTTTAGGAGTAGGTTTAAGTATTTGTTTAGGAGTAGATGTGGGTACATGTTTAGGAGTAGGTATGAGTACATGATTAGGACTAGGTGTGAGAACATGTTTAGGAGTAGGTGTAAGTACATGTTTAGGAGCAGGTGTGAGTACATGTCTAGGAGTAAGTGTGATAACATATTTAGGATTTGGTGTGAATGCATGTTTAGGAGTAGGTGTGAGTACATGTTTATGTGTAGGTGTGAGTAAATGTTTAAGAGCAGGTGTGAGTACATGTTTAGGAGCAGATGTGAGTACATGTTGAGGAGTTGGTGTGAGTACATATTTAGGAGTTGGTGTGAATCCGTGTTTAGGAGTAGGTGTGAGTCCATGTTTAGGAGTAGGTGTAAGTTTATGTTTAGGAGTAGGTGTTGATTCATGTTTACTAGTGGGTGTGAGTACATGTTTAGGAGTAGGTGTGAGTACATGCTTAGGAGTAGGTGTGACTACATGTTTAGGAGTAGGTGTGACTACATGTTTAGGAGTAGGTGTGAGTACATGCTTTGGATTAGGTGTGAGTACATGCTTTGGAGTAGGTGTGAGGACATGTTTAGGAGTAAGTGTGAGTACATGTTTAGGAGTAGGTGTGAGGACATGTTTAGGAGTAGGTGTGACTACATGTTTAGGAGTATGTGTGACTACATGTTTAGGAGTAGGTGTGAGTATATGCTTTGGATTAGGTGTGAGTACATGCTTAGGAGTAGGTGTGAGGACATGTTTAGGAGTAAGTGTGAGTACATGTTTAGGAGTAGGTGTAAGTAATTGTTTAGGGGTAGATGTGGGTACATGTTTAGGATTAGGTGTGAGTACATGTTTAGGATTAGGTGTGAGTACATGTTTAGGAGTAGTTCTAAGTACATGTTTAGGAGTAGGTGTGGGTACATGTTTAGGAGTAGGTGTGAGTGCATGTTTAGGAGTAGGTCCCGGTACATGTTTAGGAGTAGGTGTGAGTACATGTTTTGGAGTAGGTATGAGTGCATTCTTATGAGTAGGTGTGAGTGCATGTTTAGGAGTAGGTGTAAGGACATGTTTAGGAGTTTGGTGTGAGTACATGTTTAGGAGTAGGTGTGAATACATGTTGAGGAGTAGGTGTGAGTACAAGTTTAGGAGTATGTGTGAGGACATGTTAAGGAGAGGGGTGATTACCTGTTTAGGAGTTGGTGTGAGTCCATGTTTAGGAGTAGGTGTTACTCCATGCTTAGGAGTAGGTGTAAGTTCGTGTTTAGGAGTAGGTGTTGATACATGTTTACTAGTAGGTGTGAGTACCTGTTTAGGCGTAGGTGTGAGTACATGTTTAGGAGTTGGTGTGAGTACATGCTTAGGAGCTGGTGTGGGTATATGTTTAGGGGTAGGTAAGAGTGCATGTTTAGGAGAAGGTGTGAGTACATGTTTAGGAGTTGGTGTGAATCCATGTTTAGGAGTAGGTGTGAGTCCATGTTTAGGAGTAGGTGTACGTTTATGTTTAGGAGTAGGTGTTGATTCATGTTTACTTGTGGGTGTGAGTACATGTTTAGGTGTAGGTGTGAGGACATGTTTAGGAGTAGGTGTGACTACATGTTTAGGAGTAGGTGTGACTACATGTTTAGGAGTAGGTGTGAGTACATGCTTTGGATTAGGTGTGAGTACATGCTTAGGAGTAGGTGTGAGGACATGTTTAGGAGTAAGTGTGAGTACATGTTTAGGAGTAGGTGTGGGTACATGTTTTGGATTAGGTGTGAGTACATGCTTAGGAGTAGGTGTGAGTACATGTTTAGGATTAAGTGTGAGTACATGTTTAGGAGTAGGTGTAAGTAAATGTTTAGGGGTAGATGTGGGTACATGTTTAGGAGTAGGTGTTAGTACATGTTTTGGAGTAGGTATGAGTGCATTCTTAGGAGTAGGTGTGAGTACATGTTTAGGAGTAGGTGTGAGTACATGCTTAGGAGTAAGTGTGAGGACATGTTTTGGAGTAAGTGTGAGTACATGTTTAGGAGTAGGTGTAAGTAATTGTTTAGGGGTAGATGTGGGTACATGTTTACTTGTGGGTGTGAGTACATGTTTAGGAGTAGGTGTGAGTACATGCCTAGGAGTAGGTGTGAGTACATGCTTAGGAGTAGGTGTGAGGACATGTTTAGGAGTAAGTGTGAGTACATGTTTAGGAGTAGGTGTAAGTAATTGTTTAGGGGTAGATGTGGGTACATGTTTAGGAGTAGGTGTGAGTACATGTTTTGGAGTAGGTATGAGTGCATTCTTATGAGTAGGTGTGAGTGCATGTTTAGGAGTAGGTGTGAGGACATGTTTAGGAATTAGGTGTGAGTACATGTTGAGGAGTAGGTGTGAATACATGTTGAGGAGTAGGTGTGAGTACAAGTTTAGGAGTATGTGTGAGGACATGTTTAGGAGTAGGTGTGATTACCTGTTTAGGAGTTGGTGTGAGTCCATGTTTAGGAGTAGGTGTGACTCCATGCTTAGGAGTAGGTGTAAGTTCATGTTTAGGAGTAGGTGTTGATTCATGTTTACTAGTAGGTGTGAGTACCTGTTTAGGCGTAGGTGTGAGTACATGTTTAGGAGTAGGTGTGAGTACATGCTTAGGAGCTGGTGTGGGTATATGTTTAGGGGTAGGTAAGAGTGCATGTTTAGGAGTAGGTGTGAGGACATGTATAGGAGTAGGTGTGAGTACATGTTTAGGAGTAGGTGAGTACATGTTGTGGATTAGGTGTGAGTACATGTTTAGGAGTAGGTGTGAGTACATGTTTTGGAGTAGGTGTGAGTACATGTTTAGAAGTAGGTGTGGTTATATTTTTAGGAGTAAGTGTAGATGGTTTTACGAGTAGGTGTGAGTAGATTTTTTTGAATAAGTGGTGATTTTTATGAGTAGGTGTTCAAGAATTAACCAAAAACCCTCAGGTCTCACAACGACTCTCTCCTTTATGAGTGAGTGGCAATATACCTGTCAGCCTTAATGAGTGTTATTCCGAAGAGGGTTCATATTTACTCTGACACGCTAAAGCTTCTCACGTGACACTCGCCGCCATTAAAGCTTAATTCTGTTGACTTAATATTTAAAAGTTTCTGTGGTAGACACGTGTCAGTGGTGTGAGTCAGAGAGGACATGGGAAAGTATATGTGTGTGTATACTTGTAGTCGCATGGCTCTTTAGATTTACCTGTGGAGTTATAATTCTTATAATCAACAGTCGTGTCAAATTTACACAAACAAACCAACATGTAACGCCAAAGGATAAAATAAAGAACAACCCTGACTTAACCTAACCTGATCAAGTGCAAACCTGATGAAACTTAACCTAACCAAACTTTAACCTTACATAACTTCAGCTAACCTAACTTATTCTAGCCTAACCTAACTGAATCTAACCTAACCTAACCTATCCTAACCTAACATAACCTAAGCCTAACCTAACCCATACAAATACCAAGCTGACTGGTGAAAAAGAGAGGTTATTATGAGCGCTACTCTTTATAGTGTTCCTCGGCTAAGATGCTCCGCAAATGGGTCTGATAATCGCTCAAGAAATGGCCCAGACAGATGTATTATGTTCCTCGTGAAAATGATGCAAATCTCCAACGGGTTATATGATCTCTTGGTAGAGATGGTGGTAAGATGGTGTTGAGTAGGAAGAGGGAAAGAGGAGGAGAGAGAGAGGTAAGCGTAAGAGATAAAAAAGGAGAGAATGAAAGAAAGAGAGAGAGAGGGGAAGGGCGGGAGAAGGAACCATTGAGACGGATAAGAAAAAATCAATAAAGTTACAACAGACAAAGAAGAGGATTTATTAAAGGAATGCGAATGGAACAAGTAGAAATAGGTAAAGCGATTCACAGACACGAAGAAAAGTAGATATAACTACATTAGACAAAGAGAGAAGAGGACTAAACACGTTAAGATATAAAAACATTTGATGGAAATAGCCAGATCATTACTCATTTAATATCCATCTGAACTATCGAATGTATTAGGATGAAGGGAGGGATTCCTATCATATGTGGTGCCCTGCCTAGAAGGAGAGTTGGTAATGAATTGTTTCGAATGGCAGTTGGTGACAAAGTCGTCTCGACAGTCCCATTCATTGACAACTGGGACAACTTCTTTTGCAGAAGGGACCTTTATGCTATGGATAGGGTACATTTATCTAGGGGTGGGGTGGCAGTCCTGGTTGGCTCTCTCGAGAGGGCAGTTCAAAAGATGTCGAAGTCTTTAAATTGCTAAGGGAACATGAGAGCATGGGGGTCGAGGGGACTGTAGTCGTCACAGAGATACACAATGAAAGATTACAGAGAAATCGTGCTAGGAATGACGATAAAGCTATATTAGTCTTAGTTAAAACAAAAACGCGATGGACAACGGACTCAGTTCACAACTAACTTAAATGTCTACTACATGCACAGTAGAGGTATGCGAAATAAAATAGATGAAATCAGAGCAGGAAAAATCGATGCAATTGCATTCACCGAAAAATGGATATACGTAGACTCACATGAGTTACCTGTCGAATACCAAATTAATGGTTATAATTTATAACCATTAATTTGGCCCGGATAGTTATGCATTTGCATATTTCATATGCAAATGCATAGTTTGCGTGATTTCTATGATAAGTGCATATTTCCTAGATAACTGCATATAAATGCATATTTTGGTAAAATATTCATCTGGCAGTATCTCTTTGTTGCCACTGAATGAGCACACGTGGTATTGGGAGGTGAGGTGAGGTGTGGTTAGGTGAAGTGAGGTGAGGTGTGGTTAGGTGAAGTGAGGTGAGGTCACGTCGCTTTAATCTGTCGTTTCCACACCTGGTCATGACTCATTGGTATTTCTGGGTTAACCCCACCCTCTGACTGTTGTTGCTGCAGCAGAGTGGACTAGTGAGTTAGTCAGTCAGGAGCAGTGCTGCTGTGTGGAGCTACTCTCTTCTGCTGCTCGTGAAAATGCCGAAAGTACAAAGAAACCAAAATGAAGTGCTGAGATCATATGTAAAGGAATTTGATGCATTTACTACTGATGGAAGTGTACTGTTTTGTAAATATTGTGAAGCACCAGTGACAGCCAGCAAGAAATTTCAAGTCCAACAACACCTTAAAACAAGCAAGCACATCCGACTCGAAGCTGTTAAGTCCAATAGTGCACAAAAGGAGCAACATCTACTTCTTGCATGTTCCAGTAAGTCAGGGCCTGATCGTTCCCAGTTCAACGCAGATTTGTGCAAGGCATTTGTTTCAGCGGATATTCCATTGCATAAACTGAATAACAAGTGCCTAAAGTCATTCCTGGAACAGTATACTGGAAAAAAGGTGCTTACTATGGTAAACTGAGTAACGTGTTGTACAAAAACAAGGGATTTGAAAAGCTGAAAAAAGTCAGTCAGATAATGTCTGGTGATGCTCTTATTGACGAGACGGTACAGCCACTCACTATGTCAGACCTCATATGTATGAAACATGCACCAATCGTCTCGTGTGATGTAGAAAGGGTGTTCTCAGAATATAAAGCTATGCTGACAGACAACAGGCGGGGTTTTAACCACAATCTGTAATGTCTGAAAATATGTCAGTCTATAATGTAAATACATGTTCATATATATTTTTTGAAGCACTTTCACATATATATATGTTAAATACATTACGTATATTGCTTAATAAACATTAACATTAGTATATATTAACTATTTTGTTTCCGTATAACCTGCATTCTTGGCTTTATAAGTGACATTTTTTAGTGCATGTAAATGCATATTTCCCCTGTTTTTAGTGCATATTTGCATGCATATTTCATGGTTTTTTAGTGCATAACTATCCGGGCCCTAGTTATAAATTATTTCACACTGATCCGCAGATTAGGAAAGGAGGCAGGGTGTCAATCTAAATTAGGGATAATTTGGAGTGTGGAATCAATAAAGAAATAAAAACTGAATTGAATACAAAAACAATTTAGATAGAATTAACCGATAGGATTAATGGGTAACTTATTTGGGATGAAATCCGTAGGGCAAAGTCTGTATAGTAGGAGAGTTAGTCAAATCCTCTGATTCTTTGTTACCCGTAAGGTCGGACCGATCTTGAAATAGTTCAGGACTGCTTCCTAAGTCAACACCTAGCTGTACCCACCCGGGGAATAAAATTCTAGATTTAGTTCTGTCAAACAGAGAAAACCTCATAAGTAATATCAATGTAGGGAGCGAACTAGCTAACAGCGATCACAAAGAAGTGGGATTCAAAATAGAACTTAATGTCAGTCGCAAGGAAAATTCCTTTAAAGTCTCAGATTTCCATAGGGCAAACTTCGATAGGTTGAAAAGGCAGCTGAGAGAATGGGTGTTACGTTTGGGGGAGAACTACAAGATCTCCCGAGAAGTGATAAATAACATTACCTCACACAATGTACACACAGAGGGTGACCCCACTTTACTAGGTACATCGATAACCTCACAAAACCTGACCGCGGAGGGTGACCTGACCACGAGATACGAGGTCGACGAGTACCAACACATTGTAAATAAAGGGGTACTTATTGCACAGAAGCAGAATATGCCATACAGAAAACTCAGATTAAATAACAATGACCCCAGATAGAAAAAATAATTATTTAAAGAATATTATTGGACAAAAAAAGGCGAGGTTTACCGCCTAGATTATTATAAAGTATTGGCCACGAGGGTTAAGATAGAAATAATAAAGCAAAGAGGAATAATGATTTGAAGACTGCAAGGGAGGCGAAGTCAAACCCTAAGGGATTCTTCCAAATGTATCAACAAAAACATGAGACAAGATTGGACCAATGCAGTTCGATATCAGCGAACTAACTGAAAACTACAGAGAAATGAACAATAATCTGAAAAGATGTTTTTCAGCAGTTTTCACTACTGAGAATTTAAACATGATACCCGAGGCACCGACTATATACAGTACATAGATAGTGAAGAAAATAGATTAAGCGAGATAGTAGTGACTAGTAACGATGTTAGTAAACATATAGACAAACTAAAGCCTAACAACTCACCAGGTCCTGATGAGATATTTGCCAGAGCATTAAAGGAATGTGAGGAAGAGCTTAGTATGCCCTTAGCAAAGTTGTTTAACATGTCCTTAAAATGAGGTGTAGTACCAGAATCCTGGAGAATAGCGAATGTGATACCAACTTTCAAGAAAGGAGATAGATCACTATCCTCAAACCACTGGCGAATCAGTTTAACATCAGTTGTAAGCAAATTACTGAAAGCAATAATTTAAAACACGATTCGAAATCACCTTGAGAAGCACAAGCTGATCAATGATTCCCAACATGGCTTTACAAGTGGGCGTTCATATCTGATAAATCTATTAATTTTCTTTTCAACTACTTTCGAATGAGTGGATGACGGACATGATTATGATGTGGTGTATCTCGACTAATACAAGAGACTAATACAAAAAGTTGAGACTCGTGGAATTGGAGGATATATTCTAAAATGGATCACGGCGTGGTTACAGGACAGGAAACAGCATGTAAGCATTAACGGCACTAAATCCGAGTCGGGTAACGTCGTTAGTGGAGTACCCCAAGGAACAGTACTTGCACCATTACTATTTATTATATACTGTATATAAACGACATAGATATGGGCATAGACAGCAGTATAAGTAAATTTGCTGACGACACGAAAATAGGGCGTTTAATTAAATCTGACGAGGACTCTGCAAAACAACAGGAAGATCTAAAAAACTTTTTGCGTGGTCTAAAAACTGGCAGGTGAAATTTAATGTGAACAAATGTAAAGTACTTAATCTAAGAGATGTATACAGATAAATCAGATATCAGATGAGCAACGATGTTATAGAGAAATCCGACTGTGAGAAAGATTTAAGATTAATGTTAAGTAGGAATCTTAAACCAAGACAACAATGTGCATTTTTTCGAAACAAGGCTATCGAAGTACTTGGGCTCGTAAAAAGAAGTGTTAGTTACATGACTAGCGAGGTTATCCTAAAATTATATCTTGCGCTTGTGAGACCTCACTTGGATTAAGCGGTTCAGTTCCGGTCACCGTACGACAGAGTGGATATAGAATCCATAGAAAGCATTCAGAGGAGGATGATAAGACTAATCCCGGGCATTAGGAACCTTGAGTACGGAGACAGATTAAAGCATTTTATTTTGCACTCTCTCGAGAGACGTAGAGTGAGGGACGATATGATCGAGGTGTATAAATGGAAGGCATGGTTAAACAAAGGTGGTATAAGAAAGGTACTCAAACTATCCAACCAGGAGCGAACTCGTAACAATGGTTTTGAATTAGACAAATTTAGATTTAAGCGTGAGATAGGTAAACACTGGTTTGGAAATACAGTAGTGGATGGGTTGAACAAGTTACCGGACTTCATTATTAACTCTAACACGCTGGGTAGCTTCAAATATAGGTTGGACGGATTTTTGAGCGATAGAGGTTGGGTGTAAACGGGGCTGCCTAGTATGGGCCAATAGGCCCGCTGCAGTTTCCTCCATTGTTATGTTCTCATGTTGTTAATGACTTCAGTATGGGTAGCATTCACTTTTATTATTTTACTTGGTTAACGCCAGACGAGTTTATTCAATGCAGAAGGGAACCCGTACTCAAAGAGTTAAAGCACAGGAGAAGAGCGAGAAGAGAGCAGACAGCATACATCAAGAGCCCTCGACAACTTACCTGAAGAGACTCCATCTCTGGTCATTACAAACAGCACCAACACGAAACAGGAAGTGATGTCAGTTATGGATGCCATCTTGAATTTATCCCGTTCACTAATATCTCACAAGTTATTATTTTCTATCTTTCATGATTTATTTGGCTCAGATAATTAAAGTTAATTTTTTAGCCCTTGTCACTATCCTGTTAGTATCTTAGTATGGATAATTATCTCGCTTACTTACTAACAAAAGTACAAGGCACTCCCACTGTCTGTCTGGACGTCATTATTTCATCTATCACAACACACACTAAGATATGTTAATACCATTGTTCGAGAATTTAAATATTTCTTATTTACTTGTTCAAAATATGTCATTAGTGCCTTGTATGTAAATGATTACTTTTTTATTTTTTTTCTTATCAATATCGTTCACAATATTTTGATGTGTTACTTATATTTATTCATAGGTTTCACATCACTTCATTGAAGCATTCAGAATATAAATATTATTACAGTAGATCCCGGCAATCCCACAAAGTCATTCCTTCTTATTGTTCTAGTGCTACGTATAGATATACATTATTTGTAACGGAATCACAAAACACACCTGACTTCGTTAACACGTACACATGTGTTTACATAAAATGTTTTCTCTTCACCCTGAATACAAAGTACTAAAATTCCCCTTCAGTATGATCTACTGGCGACACATCCAGATAATCCTCATTACTGTTTAGATAGTTTCAATATTTCTCATTCCACGAGTTTCACCAAACTATTTCCTTTTTGCTTTTCTCATTAACACAAGGCTTTAAATTTCACCACGGAGACACACATTTCCCAAGTGTTCACCTCCCAGATATTGTACAGTCAGGAACCGCATATCTCACACACTCTTCGTATATTTTTCACTCCAGAGTCCGCACACCCTTAGCTGGTTGTGGAGATTTCACGGGCGTCGCACCTGAGCCTCAGTTCACGCACGCTGCGCCTTATTATCCGCTCCGCTGGTTTCTGCATCTTATTCTGCCGCGGTTCTTCATTCTTACCAACTTTATTTCCTTCATATGTTTGCCCTAAGACAGTTCTATAAGAGCTATTCTCGCGTGATAATCTCTGCTGTCTCACGCTCGTAATTATGTCCGGATCGTGGTGTCTTCTTAATGCTTCACATTTGATTAAGGAAGTTTCGATCCTTATGTGAATCAGCTGCGTTTAATTGTTTGAAGAGTCACTAAATACTTTCCTCCCCTGTGCACACCGAGGAAGAAACTCTGTGGGTAATGTGTTTTTTTCTTCTTCTCTTAAGATTTTTCTTCATTCCTGTCACAGTGAAGACGTAAAACAGTCTTAGTCATATCTTGAGCGTCTTGCTGCCTCGCTGTCCTCCATTCTGGGGAAAAAAAAAAGAAAACAAATATTTACTGTATAAGCAACATATCAATATATCTATCGAAGATAGACATTTGTGTAAATTTATATTAATTTACATATATGAAAAACGAAACTATAAACATGAACAGTAGTAATGAGCAAAGTTTTTAAAACTGTATATCGAGTGTTGTAATTAAATGATGATTTCACTTATTGTAATAGTCCTTCATCATCAATGACTAAAAATATTTAAAATTAACATAACATAAAACACCCTGGTCTTGTTTTCGCTTCATGGTTTGACAATCTCGGTGAAGTACACCTACAGCTGTGTTGTTATTTTACTCCTGGGTGAAGACAAGACGGCGACACACGCACTGTTGTCTTCTTTCCCAGGAGAGGCGAGGCAAGGCTGGGCAGGTAGACCCGACCACCTCGTAACTCTTAAAGATGCGACACACACACAAACACACACACCTCAACACCCACCCACCCACCTACCTTGTTCTTTATCCAAAACCTTCTTCGTATTTTAGTTTGAATAACGTCCGTATCTTTTTTTTGTCTGTTACGCTTTACAGATTAGTAATATTTTAAGTTATATTTGGCATGGATGTGTATAATAAAGTATTCAGTAAACAAGTGTTAAGCAGTTGACCGAACGATGAAACCATTACTTTGTTGACGTCTTAAACACCACGGCAGTGAATGGTGTTCATCCAGACGAGACAACTTGTTCATTCTGCTTCTGTTCCTGAGTAAAAAACTGCCTATTATCAGAAGATTAAATAACTTACTTGCTTGTACACTGTTCCTACTACGCTATCCCTTGTACTTTGTTCTTTGTACACTACCTGTACAATTTTCCTTGTGCACCATTCCTTGTACACTGATCGTGTTCAATATGTCTTGTGCAATTTTCCTTATATACTAACTTTTGTGCACTAGTTCTTGTACACTCTGCACTAAATAAGCAAACTCTCTGATGCTCTGTAGCTCACAAGGAAGAACCCTGTATGAAAGACGAAATAGAATTTATGAATGCAATATATATATTAACCCCGAGGCGCCTGACACCTCCCTCGTCCAATTTTACGCACATAAAAAATTCAACAAGAAATTTACGTAAGAGTTGCCTAATGTTTATAAGATTAACGAATTAGGAACTTCTTGAATAAAATATAATTCGAGTTTAAGTACAGCATGTTGTCACGTGCGTGAGCGCTCGGAAACTCACATAGCGTGAGGCATATGTTCACGCCTACATTTCATACAAGCTATTAATAAATTGTTAATTGTACTTATTATATTATTATTGTTCTTAGTTACTTAGGTTAATTGTATATTTATGTATGTTATTTATATGCATCATTGTCTTACTCTGTTAAGTCAACTCAAGAGTAATGTTAATTAATTATATAAAATATCCAGCAAATGTCCTGAAACAGGTGATATGAGACCCTCTCCTCCCTGCGTGGGCACACTTCCCCAGTAGAGAAAAATAGTGGCATAGGTTAGACGTGTCCATTCGTTCTCTAGCCTTGACCCTTGTCTAGTGCTTTATCCAGTCTTTTGCAATGCCCTAGGGGTATCAGGTATTAGTGACACGTTTAGTTAGGCCTAGGAAGGGATCCTGGTGGTAAGGAATCTCCTGTTTGGTAGGAAATAATCATTTTGTAGTGATTTTGTATATATATATTTCGTATGTCTGTGTAATATAGTAATGTTAAGTAATATTTGTTTGGTCTAACTCCTAACGGTATATTTTCGCCCTTCCGGCATCACTCTTATTTTATTATACAATTACTTATGCCCGTAAATTCATGTTTGCTAGTCATTACTCCCTTTAGAACATACATTGAATTAATTAATTATCTTTCCTTTTGTGATTCACTTATTTCAACTGTTCTTACTTATTCAAGTACATTTAGTTGAGTAGGTTTTTGGTGAGGATAATAATTGCCGTGTTCCCTATTTGTTCCTTTATTTGTTAATAACTGGGGTAGGATTCACTCCCCAAGTATAAAGGGTAGTGGGATCGCGACAAGTGGGGGCCTGTGTCCGGGAGCTAACCACCATTGTTGTGTCATATCAAGTGTTGTTACTCACCTGGTGTTGTTTCATCTCTAAGTATTTTTGGATGCAAGATGCTGTGTTCACAGTGCTCATTTATATTGCTCCTGTTATTGCTTAAGCTAATGGTGAGTTAACCCTTATCTTGTGTACCAGGTGTTTGGTTAATCCCTTGCTGTGTTTCACAGTTGATTGCATTTTGATATTATTAATTAGCTAGCTAGTTAGCTTAGCTGGCACAGTTACTTTTTTTTCGCTACTCGATTTTGAGTTCAACATGTTTGACCTGGAAAGCTTTTTGGCTTCACTTTCAGCCGAAGTACTGAATGGGCTTACTAAGGCAGAGTGGCAATCCCTCTCTGCTTATTATGAAGTAGAAGGCCGCTCTTCCATGAATAAGGCTAGGTTAGAAGAGGCTGTCCTCAGCTACCTTATTGACAATGAAATCATAGCCCAACCGTCGGGAAATTCAGAGGAAATTGTTACACCAAGTAATTTGGCCTTACAAGTTGAACTCAAAAGACTGGAGGTGGAGCTGGAAACTCTCAAACAACGAGGTTTGGCTCAAGGTAGTAATACTTCAACATTCAGTGTAGACAAATGTCTCAACAGTGTTCCTAAATTTAATGAGGAAGAACCAGACAAATTCTTCTCTCTTTTTGAGAACATTGCCCGACTTAACAAGTGGCCTGTTTCTCAGTGGTCTCAACTTACAGTATTTATAGATCTTTCACTGGTAAAGCATTAGATCTTTTTTCTGCCCTCTCTGACGACCAATGTCTAGACTATGCCCTTCTTAAGTCCGCGGTCTTGAGTGCTTATAAACTTGTTCCTGAAGCATACCGGCAACAGTTCCGTAACTGCCGGAAGACTGACAAACAAACATTTGTGGAGTTCTTCAGGCAGAAACAGGTCCTTTGTCGGAGGTGGATTGAAAGTGAGTCTGCCCATGTAGAACATGACAAGCTTGTTGAACTAATCCTGCTAGAGGAGGTTAGAAAGTGTATCCCAGGCGACATTCGAGCACACTTGGATCAGAGAGGTATCTGTACCCTGGCTGATGCTGGTCCAGTGGCTGACCATTATTCCTTAACTAATAGAAATGTAAATTCCAGGTCTTATGCTCCCATGTCCCAGTCCTTCACTTCCTTCAAGCGGCCCACACCAACATCTACATCGGGGTCCCTGCCTCTTGTCATACCGACCCGACCCTCAGGTTCTGCATCATCTACCCCGGGTGAGCCCATAGTCCATGGGACAGGTGGATCCACGCCTACTGGTGAGAGAAACTCTAGTTGCAGGTACTGTAAGAATCCAGGACATGTCATCAGAGACTGTCAAGTTAAAGAAAAGAAATCCCTCTCACCAAGGATCCCCCGCTCTTTTGGTCAGGGTGGCCGAGCAATCAGAGAAATTATTGGAGCCCTGTGTCACTGCCCTCAGTCAGACTGTTGCCCTGGATGCTTCCCCCTCTTCTATGATATCAACCTTTGAACCATTTTGTTCTGGTTCCTTAGCTTTGGATCAATTCAGTCAACCCATTTCTGTTAAACTCTTGAGATACACAGGCTCAGCCTTATCTCTTGTTACTAAAGAAGCTGCTCCATTCCTGGATTCATGCTATACTGGTAGCTGGATGCTTGTGAACGGTTTGACCGGTGGGTCGCGTATTCCCCTTTGTCAAGTGTACCTGCGGTCATCCATAAAGTCAGGCTATGTCACGTTAGGAGTAGTAGATAGCTTACCTCTATTGATAGGAAATGACCTCGTTGGCGACATGATGTTCCCTAATGTTGTGATCTCATCTTGTCCCACTGCCGAGAATAATACTGTGCAGTTAGAAGTAGACTTTCCAGGGTTGTTCCCTGCGTGTGCTGTGACCCGTAGCATGAGCCGCAGTACAGAGGTAAAAGAGACAAGTGAAGTTGATGAAGTATCCCTCCAGGACTGTGAGAAGTCCGAGGATAATCTTATCCAGCCGGACCATACTGATCTTGGTCTCAGTGAATTTTTTGAGGATTTCCCACAACCAGATAACCTCCAGAGTAGTTCTTATGGAGATAGGAACCCAGATGTCACTAGTTTTGGTTCCTCCCCCATCACTAGGAGTAAGTTTATTGAGCTGCAAGCAGGGGATCCTGAGCTAGTAGATTTTCTCAATAGGTCAGTTACTGAGACAGAAGCTGAACTAGAATCAAATTGCTACTACACTAGGTCTGGTGTATTAATGCGGAAGTTCCGTCCCTCCAATTCTCCTGCCAATCACCCTTGGTTAGTTCATCATCAAGTTGTTAATCCCAAACCTTTGCGGCAGGACATACTTAGTATCGCTCATGATGGGGTGGGTGGTCATTTAGGAGTTAGGAAGACTTATGCAAAAATTTTATCCCAGTTCTTTTGGCCTAGGATGAAGAAAGACGTCAGCTCTTACTGTCGCACTTGCCATGATTGTCAGGTAGCGGGGAAAGCGAACCCCAGTGCTAAACCATTCCCTCTGCAGCCTATCCCAGTCATTGAAGATCCCTTAAGTAAGGTGGTCATAGATTGTGTCGGTCCCTTACCTAAGACCCCTCGTGGTCATCAGTTCTTGCTAACCATTATTGCTTGTGCAACCCGTTATCCTGAAGCCATTCCCTTGCGCCACATCACAGCGAAGAATGTTATCAAAGCCTTAATCCACTTCTTCACTCAAGTAGGCTTTCCTACAGTGGTGCAGTCAGATCAGGGATCCAATTTTACTTCCCGGTTGTTTAATCAGGTAATACAAACCCTGGGAGTCCGGCAGTTGAGGTCTTCGGCCTACCACCCTCAGTCACAGGGGGTGGTAGAGAGGTTTCACCAGACACTAAAACTCATGTTGCGCACCTTTTTTCTGGAGACTGGGAAGGATTGGGACGAGGGAGTTGACCTGCTTTTGTTTGCTGTTCGGGACAGTAAACAAGAGTCGCTAGGATTCTCACCCTTCCAGCTCGTCTATGGACTTGAGGCGCGAGGGCCTCTTAAGGTGTTAAAAGAGTGTTGGTTGAGTGATCAGAGCGCGACGCCCTTAGCTTCATATGTGGTCCAATTCAAGGAGAAGTTGCGTCTGGCTGTAGAACTTGCCCAGTCCAACTTAAGGTGTGCGCAGGTGAAAATGAAACTGCATTTTGATAAGGCCCTTCAGGCAAAACCTAGAGAATTCCAAGTGGGGGAGCAGGTGTTGGCCTTCCTGCCCTTACATGATCACCCTTTTAAATCCAAATACAGTGGTCCATATGAAGTACTAGAAATACAGGGGTCCGTGAATTATGTGATTAGCACCCCTGAACGGCGTAAGAAAAAAACGCCTTATCCATGTCAATCATTTAAAGTCATATCATGTTCATAACGAAACCCTGGGAAAAGCAGTTGCTTGTGTTGATCATTCCTTGCCAACTTGTATCATTGTGCCAGAGTGTAAGGATGATAAAGATCAGTGTTTTTCTGAAATAATGAATGGGTCTAGTGTAAAAGTTGAAAACTCGACTATCTTGGAGGACCCCAGTGCTAAGTTGTGCCATCTCTCTAGTGACCAAGCCAATAATATAAAGTCTCTATTACAGGAGTATCTTATTATAGTTGGTGATTACCCACTCTCTTGTTCAGTGCTGGAGCATGACGTTGAGACCAGGGGAGCCAAGCCAATCCGACAGCGTACCTACCGTCTTAATGCCTTCAAGCGGGAGTGTGTGCGAGCCGAGGTGCAGCGTCTTCAAGAGCTAGGCCTCGTCGAACCCAGCATCAGTCCATGGGCATCCCCTGTTGTTCTAGTTCCAAAGCCGAATGGGTCAATGCAGCTGTGTGTGGATTATCCCAAGGTGAATGCCGTCACTGAACCAGATGGTTATCCCTTGCCACGCATCGACGACGTGATCGACGATCTTGGACAGGCAAGGTACGTGACCAAATTGGATCTCCTCCTGGGCTACTACCAGATAAGACTGACTGAACGTTCTAGGGCCATCTCTGCTTTTGTCACTCCTGAGGGGTTGTACCAATTCACAGTCCTTCCGTTTGGTATGCGGAACGCCCCTGCAACCTTTCAACGCCTCATGAATTTCATCACGTCTGGTCTGGAAGGTGTCCGCTGTTACCTAGACGACCTCATCGTCTTCAGCAGTTCCTGGGAAGATCACATGAGTCGTCTACAAGCCCTCTTCTCCTTACTGGCTGCAAGCAAGCTGACGGTGAACCTCGTCAAAACTGAGTTCGGCCATGCCCAAGTCACTTTCTTGGGGCATGTGGTCGGACAAGGGGAAGTCCAGCCTATAGCAGCCAAAAGTGAGGCAATTCAACAGTATCCAGTGCCAGGTGATAAGAAGAGTGTGATGAGGTTGCTGGGTGTGGCGGGGTACTTCTCCTCCGTTGTCTCTCCCATGACTGACCTGCTGAGTGGCAAGAAATCCTTCAAGTGGACTACGGCTTGCCAGGAATCTTTTGAGAATCTTAAATCCCTGCTGGCAAATGCTCCTGTACTACTTGCACCTGACCTCCAGAAACAGTTTACTCTCCATGTCGACGCCAGTGAAATTGGCGCGGGTGCTGTGCTTCTGCAAGAGGGTGAGAGTGATCAAGTGCTTCATCCACTGTGCTATTTTTCTAGAAAATTTAACATATATCAAAGAAACTATGCCACCATTGAAAAGGAGGCTTTATCACTGATCATGGAACTAGAAAACTTCAAAGTATATATTGGCAGCACTGATTATCCCATTCAAGTGTTCACTGATCATAACCCACTTACTTTTGTTGACAAGATGAAACATACCAACCAAAGACTTTTGAGGTGGGCTCTATCACTTCAGCCCTATAACTTGAACATTTCCCATATCCGCGGAAAAGAGAACGTATTGGCTGATGCACTTTCTCTAGTCTGATTATTTAGTAACTATGTCTATATGCAAATTATTTTTGGTTATATTGTCATTGAGTACCTTGTGTTTATATTATGAATTATTTTGCTTCATATTGATTTAAACTGATTGTGTTAGTTATTGCTTTCACTGTGTAGCTGTATATCCATTTTCGCTTCCAGTTAGTTGTAAGCTCACTTTTTTGGGGGAGGTGTCACGTGCCTGAGCGCTCGGGAACTTGCATAGCGTGAGGCATATGTTCACGCCTACATTTCATACAAGCTATTAATAAATTGTTAATTGTACTTATTATATTATTATTGTTCTTAGTTACTTAGGTTAATTGTATATTTATGTGTTATTTATATGCATCATTGTCTTACTCTGTTAAGTCAACTCAAGAGTCATATTAATTAAGTATATAAAATATCCATCAAATGTCCTGAATCACGTGATATGAGACGCTCTCCTCCCCGCGTGGGCACGCTTCCCCAGTAGCGAAAAACCGTGGCATAGGTTAGATGTGTCCATTCGTTCTCTAGCCTTGACCCTTGTCTAGTGCTTTATCCAGTCTTCTGCAATGCCCAAGGGGTATCAGGTATTAGTGACACGTTTAGTTAGGCCTAGGAAGGGATCCTGGTGGTAAGGAATCTCCTGTTTGGAAGGAAATAATCATTTTGTAGTGATTGTTGTATATATATATTTCGCATGTCTGTGTAATATAGTAATGTTAAGTAATATTTGTTTGGTCTAACTCCTTTCGGTATATTTTCGCCCTTCCGGCATCACTCTTATTTTATTATACAATTACTTATACCCTTAAATTCATGTTTGCTAGTCATTACTCCCTTTAGAACATAAATTGAATTAATTAATTATCTTCCCTTTTGTGATTCACTTATTTCAACTGGTCTTACTTATTCAAGTACATTTAGTTGAGTAGGTTTTTGGTGAGGATAATTATTGCCGTGTTCCCTATTTGTTCCTTTATTTGTTAATAACTGGGGTAGGATTCACTCTCCAAGTATAAAGGGTAGTGGGATCGCGACAATATATATATATATATATATATATATATATATATATATATATATATATATATATATATATATATATATATATATATATATATATATATATGTATGTGTGTGTATGTGTATGTGTGTGTGTATGTGTGTGTATATGTGTGTATATGTATATATATGTGTGTATATGTATATTTATGTACTGTATATATATATATATGTATGTATATATATATGTATATATATGTATGTATATGTATATGTATGTATATATATATGTATATATATGTATGTATATGTATATATATATATATATATATATATATATATATATATATATATATATATATATATATATAAAAAGTCAGAAATTTCAGTGAGATAATTTTAAACGTGGAGCCATTGGCGATACTGAGTTCAAGGTCGTCTGAGGGAAGACAGCGCTCCCGCACGTATTGAGAGTTTCTGGAACTAGGCCTATACGATATTAAATGTAATTTACCGAATTAATATAGAGGCAAATTATGAAATTAAATATCAGTTATTAAATTAAAAGTAATCATAGATCGTTTCCCAGTCTGAAAATGTTGCGTACGTCCTAATCAAGCTGTTAATCGTCTGGTAAATAAGTCACTCCTGAAGAACGTGAACGCTTAAGAAAGAGTGGCTTGGGGCGTTGTAAGAGTGGTCAAGCTAGCAGGACCATCTCTGAGCTGTACCCAGGAGAGACGGATCGCGTGACCTTGTCCCTTCGATAATTTAACATCAGTATAAACAAGTAAGTTTTATTCAGTCTCAGACAAAGCTAGATAGGGCGGTAGGAAAAACGGTGATGTGAGACAATAGCTAACAGCTCGGGTTTTTCCAGGGTTCTGTAGATCCCACGTGGTATGATAACGTCCACTGGCGGTATGAAACGAGTGGTGAAGCGAGCTATATGACCGTCCACTGACCTGGGTTTCAGCCACCTGTTGAGTATGGTGAGAGTTGGATTGAAACCAGCTGTCTGGGTGCCCAACTAAAGACGTGACGATCGTTTGGGGCCATCAGCTATCCTCCACCTCGGCTCACAATACCACATATCATCAAGCAGCTTATTGAAAACCTTTTACTAACGGGAAGCTAAAGTTTCTCTCAACTGTACCAGGTGTGATTGGCTCACTCCCTTCCGTTTCATGGATGTACTGGGGGTAAAGTGAAGCCAGCTGAGTGAATACAGGGCCACACACTGGGGCCAGGAGTGTAGTGGAACTTAGAGGTACATTTTCCAAGATTGAGAAAGGCTGGTTTGGGCCATAAACTACGAGTGCCTGTAGGTTGTGCCTTAAAAAACTACGAAGTGCAGGTGGAATCTATGTGTTAGGTTAGGAAGCATGGTTCACGGGTATTGGTGGACTTCTTAATAATAGTGATAATATTTTTGTGTGTAGTTAATACTATTTTTTCAGTTCATGATATTGTCTTGCTGCGTGTCTCACTGTTCAGTCCCCAAAACTTCTTCTTCCATCAATAGTTCAATAACGGTGTCGTTAAGTTCCACCATGTTTTTCCCTACAACTGTACAGCAAAGTATATTTTTTTAGCATTAAACTGTCATTATTTGATTGTCTAATCATCATTACATATAACACCACCTATCATCACTACATATAACATCATCCATCATCACTACATATAACACCATCCATCATCACTACATATAATACCATCCATCATCACTACATATTACACCATCCATCATCACTACATATAGCACCACCATCACTACCATCACTTCTACCACCATCATCACTACCACCACTACTACCACCATCATCATTACCACTACTATCAACCAGTCTCTACTGTAGGTTATGTATCTATGCTACTGTGCCGAGTCGCAACCTTGTAAATAAGCTACTGTGCCGAGTAGCATTTATATATGTAATTACGTGGCAGTACTGCGCGTGTTATGTGGCAACATTGCCCCGAGGCTGCCATATGGCAAGGCAGTCTCAGTCTGACTCTGTGGGCCGTGCATGGCACACGCTAGTCACTACTTGTATTTCTCCTATCCGTAAATAAATGGACTTCCTTGTTACCTGGTGTTTCCCTACCCATCACTGCCTTCTTCAGGGAACACTTGGAACCTTCATGGCGCAGTGAGTAGGATTTGCCGACTTACAAGTGTCGTGAACAATGCCAACGGTTACATCTGCCGGCGATGTGCGCGTCGACTAGTGTGTTGCGTTGTGTTTCGCCGCGACGTGCAGTGTTGCGCCATCACGGTGCATTTTAGTGATGGTGTCAGTGTTAGTGTCAATGTATTAGCGTGCACCCTCCTCGTGTGACATCCAGGGAGACACTAACGTTCTCGCCTCCACAGAGGCTCCAGCCACCAAGGCCACCAAGATCTGCCCTCTCAGACACACACACACACACACACACATGCGCGCATGCACTCACAAACAGAACAGTGGACTCTATGCGTTATTTCTGCGCTGTTTATGTCATATATATATGTGGTTCGAGCTGATGAGGCGCCACTTTATATACTAAACAGCGCAGTTCAAGCATACTAAGATGGGCAGAAAGTAGGGACAACGTCAAGATGGGAGACACGACTCCTCACCACCTCCCTCTCTACCGGGCACAGATGGAGCTTGTGCGCCCACCGCCTGTCATCCTTCACCTCCAGCGACGGACATTGCCACAATTCTGAGGTGGATGGACGATAGGGACGAGAGACGCAGAGAGATGGAATTTCAGAGGGAGGAGATATGAAGAGAGGAGGAAACGGCGCATTTTGATGCACTATTGGTGACCCTGGCGCTAACCCACCCTCCCTCACTCGCAGGTATCGCGCACCAAGGCGCCAGTACCCTCCTTCCTCCACCACACCAACGTCCTCCAGGTGCTCTTGCTACTTCAACAGCTCCCAAGGCATCTGTTCAACCCCCACCCGCCCTCTCACCAGACGTCACGTTTCAGCTTTTTCGTGAGTGGAGGCGGCGGTGGACAGATTACTCCACGATGGTGGACCTTGATTGCATGCCTCCAAACAAACAGCTCATCCAACTGCGGATGTGTTTGTCGCTGGGGACCCAGAGAGTTTTGGAACACACATTGCAAGTGAATCCCGATTCTACGTCTTCAGTGACGGATGTGCTCGACCTTTTACAGGAGCACGTTAAAGGTCGGAATAACGAGGCCTTGCGTCGCTGCGCCTTCACCAGCTGCAGGCAGGCGGAGAATGAATCCTTTGACGACTTTTTTGTACGTTTGAAGAGTTTCTCTGAGGTGATCGATGTCTGCAAGGCGCACAGCCGGGAATGTGAGGAAGCCTGGATCAAGCACGGGATTTTGACAGGTGTCAGGCAAGAAGAGTTGGTGCTGCGACACATTCCCCTGGACGCTTCCTCCAGACTCCAGGTGGTAGTGACTCAATGTCGGTCATACGAGGCCACCGAGTCCGCCACCTCTGCTTTACGGGCCCCACCTGCTGTGAGAGCTATCTCACAATACAAGAAGGGTAAGAAGGCGGCCAACAACGTGAAGGCTGCAGCACGTTCTTCCACGCCTCCGCCTAGTGCTTCCTGTGGCAGCTGTGGAAAGCAGCATGGCCCCAAGACATGTCCGGCCGCCGACGCACTGTGTCGTGGATGTGACCGTAAGGGCCACTGGTCTAACACAGACAGGTGCCCTGCACGAGGCCGCAAGTGTCAGGCCTGCGGTCGCTATGGACACTACGACAAGTGGTGCCGCCAACCCAAGCCCAAAAGCCCGAGACGAGGAGGAAAGCAGCGCATTTCCCTCGGGGTGGTTCGCAAGCAGCTCCCTTCAGATGGCCCACGCAGCCCCAAGCAGCAGCTGAGTCACATTCGGAGGGTGGAATAGACTATACGCCCCAGAGCTACCCTTTCCCCTACCATCCTCGTCGCCGTCACACACGGGGATGTGTCGGGTCACATGGAGGTGATACCGGACACCGGAGCTGATACTACTGTGATAGGCCTGGAGCACCTCCAGAAACTGGGCCTCATCAAACGCGACCTGGGACCACAGCCACAGCTGCTGTACTACAATGCGGACGGTTCCCAGACGCCGGACGCTGTGGGCTTCTTTCAAGCGAAGATCACCTACGGCGACAGGTTGTGTCACGGATGGATGGACGTGCAGCCTACTATTGCTACACCCTTGTTGTCGTGAGTGCACTGCAAGGAGTTAGGAGTGGTGCCCAGAGACTTTCCCGAGCAGATCCCATCTGCTCGGTACACAGCCAGCAGGGTGCGTGAGTCAACGAGCGACGCGCATGGCGCTGCGGCACAGAGCTGCCCAGAACCCGCGTCCACTCCCACCCAGCCTCCACCCAAGTCACGGCTTCTTCAACAGCAGGAGCCCCTCTTGTGCGACGACGAACCCACCAGGCCCTTCGAGTCCATGTCGGCTGATTTCTTCAGCACAGCTGGGAAACATTTCCTAGTTGTAGCCGACCGACTCTCTGGCTGGCCTGTGGTGGTAATCTGTGGCTCGGACACGACGTCCGCGGCCACCATTCGCCACTTCCGGCTCCTCTTTCGTGACCTGGGCGTCCCCGTACGTCTGCGGACGGACGGTGGGCCACAGTTCACCAGCCAGGACTTCACAGGATTCCTGGAGCGTTGGGGAGTCTGCCACATCGTGTCAACACCCCACTACCCACAGTCAAACGGCCATGCTGAGGCTGCGGTCAAGACAGTCAAGCACCTCATCCTCAAGGTGACCCCTTCAGGCAGGATACACTGTGAGGCGTTTGACAAAGGACTCCTGGAGATACTTAATACTCCCACCCACACAGGACGCTCCCCTGCCCAGATCCTGTATGGTCACCCTCTCCGCTCATGCGTTCCTGCACATGCCAAGGCCTTTGCGAAGGAGTGGCAGACCAGAGCCGAGAGCTGCGACCGCCGGGACGCTACACGTACCCAAGACGCCAAGGCTCGGTATGACGAACGTGCCCGCCCTCTTCAGCCACTGGAGATTGGTGCCCTTGTCCGCGTCCAGGACCCGACGACGACACGTTGGGACAAGGTGGGCATAGTGATGGGCGTCGGCCGGTCGCGGGACTACAAGGTCAGGATGCCGAGCGGCCGCGTCTGGTGGAGGAACCGCCGCTTCCTCTGGCCAGTCCCACCCCCTGCTGCTGGCCCCCTGACCGAGGACGAGTCCCTTCCACCTCATGAGGATTCGCCCCACAGTGCACCTCGACGCTCGGAGCGACTTAGGACTAAGAAGTCCGCTCAAGACAAAGACTATGAGCGTGAGGGGAGGGAGGGTGATGTAAGTTATGTATCTATGCTACTGTGCCGAGTAGCAACCTTGTAAGTAAGCGACTGTGCCGAGTAGCATTTATATATGTAATTACGTGGCAAAACTGCACTTGTTATGTGGCAATATTGCCCCGAGGCTGCCATATGGCAAGGCAGTCTCAGTCTGACTCTGTGGGCCGTGCATAGCACACGCTAGTCACTACTTGTATTTCTCCTATCCGTTAATAAATGGACTTCAGTGTTACCCGGTGTTTCCCTACCCATTACTGCCTTCTTCAGGGAACACTTGGAACCTTCATCTACCACCACCACTATCACCACAAACATGCCGCTATCACCATCACCACCACTACCACTGTCACTACCACCGTCACCACCACCACTACATACAACACCAGCCATCATTACTACATATAACACCATCCATCATCACTACATATAACACCATCCATCATCACTACGTATAACACCATCCATCATTACTTCATATAACACCATCCATCATTACTACATATAACACCACCCATCATCACTACATATAACACCATACATCATCACTACATATAACACCATACATCATCACTACATATAACACCATACATCATCACTACATATAACACCATCCATCATCACTACTTATTACACCATCCATCATCACTACATATAGCACCATTATCACTACCATCACTTCTACCACCATCATCACTACCACCACTACTACCACCATCATCGTTACCACTACTATCAACCAGTCTCTAGCAACACCACTATCACCACAAACATGCGGCTATCACCATCACCACCACTACCACCATCACCACCACCACTACATATAACACCATCCATCATTACTACATATAACACCATCCATCATCACTACCTATAACACCACCCATTATCACAACATATAACACCATCCATCATCACTACATATAACACCATCCATCATTACTACATATAACACCATGCATCATCATTACCTATAACTCCACCCATCATCACTACATATAACACCATCTATCATCACTACATATAACATCATCCATCATCACTACATATAACACCATCCTTCATCACTACTTATTACACCATCCATCATCACTACATATAGCACCATTATCACTACCATCACTTCTACCACCACTACTACCACCATCATCGTTACCACTGCTATCAACCAGTCTCTAGTAACACCATTATCACCACAAACATGCCGCTATCACCATCACCACCACTACCACCGTCACCACCACCACCACTACATATAACACCATCCATCATAACTACATATAACACCATCTGTCATCACTACATATAACACCATCCATTATCATTACATATAACACCACCCACCATCACTACGTATAACACCATCCATCATCACTATATATAACATCAGCCATCATCACTACATATAACATCATCCATCATCACTACATATAACACCACCCATCATCACTACATATAACACCATCCATCATCACTACATATTACACCACCCATCATCACTACATATAACACCATCCATCATCACTACATATAACATCATCCATCATCACTACATATAACACCACCCATCATCACTACATATAACACCATCCATCATCACTACATATAACAAGACCCATCATCACTACATACAACACCACCCATCATCACTACATATAACACCACCCATCATCACTACATATAACACCGTCCATCATTACCACATATAACACCATCCATCATCACTACATGTAACACCATCCATCATCACTACAGATAGGTAAAGTAGTGTCTGAGATTCTCGTGCCGACACACACACAAATAAACAAACAGACAGACTTCTTTGTAATATACACACATATATATATATGTATATATATTTATATATATATATATATATATATATATATATATATATATATATGTATATATATATATATATATATATATATATATGTATATATATATATATATATATAAATATATATATATATATATATATATATATGTATATATATATATGTATATATATATATATATATATATATATATATATATATATATATATGTATATATATATATATATATATGTATTTTTATATATATATATATATATATATATATATATATATGTATATATATATATATGTATTTATATATATATATATATATATATATATATATATATATATACATATATATATATATATATATATATATATCTTGATAAAATCACACGGGAAAATGGAAACAACGGAGTACCTTAGCTTTCGTCTTTATTCAAGACATCTTCAGAGGCAACTGGATTACATGGACAGAGAGAGGCTTAAATATACAGGGTGACCTAAAAAACATGAGGTCAGGTCAAAATGATGACATCCACTAATCCCCACACCAACACACACGTAGAGGAGCTTAAGAGAAGGGTGGTGACGTGACAAGCCAAGTCAGGTCAGAAAAAAGGGGACCCACAAAATAACTATCATACATCTAGATCAAAGGTTTTTAAAGCATTTTTAACCTTGGGCCACTGACAAATAAATTTATGTAACATATTATCGGTTTTGAACTGACCATCACTAAGGTTTATTGATTTTAATTCCTTAATCAAACTAGCTTCAACAAGAAGTCTTTCTGTGACACAAGATGATTTGAAAACTTCTAAGCTTTTTTCCCAAGCAATGGGGTGATTATTATTCCTAACATGAACGAACAAGGCACTGCTTTCAGATGCAGTTCTAATATTATACTTATGTTGTTTGATTCTAAGCTGCAGTGTTTTTCCTGTCTGACCTACATAATTACAATTACATTTGCTACATGGAATACAATAAACACTACCATTTACATTCAAACTTGGGCTATTCCTTATTAACATATTAGTTATGGTTGAGTCATACTTGAAAACAACATTAATATTTAGAAGCTTGAGGGACCGAACTAACGGGACAAATTCATTACGATAGGGCAGAGTCAAAATATTCTTAAGTGTAGGAACTTGTCTGGTTTGAGAGGAATGAAAGGATTTTTTAGCCCTATTAAAACAACGATCAACAAACAGAGAAGGGTACCCAAGTTTATGTGCAATAGAACGAATGTGTTTCAATTCATCGTCAATAAATTCAGAGTCACAAATACGCAGACATCTTAGGAACATAGCAGAAAAAACTGACATTTTGGTAGACTCAAAGTGATTCGATAAAAAGTGAATGAAACTATCAACCTGTGTGGGCTTTCTATATACCTTGAATTTATAGTTTTGGCCATTTCTCATGATAAGCATATCAAGAAATGGAAGGGATTCATTTATTTCTCTTTCAATTTTGAACGTGATACTAGGGACAATATTATTAAGTTTGTCTAAAAATTCAAATGGGTCACTGTTTTTAGGCTCCTCTACGTGTGTGTTGGTGTGGGGATTAGTGGATGTCATCATTTTGACCTGACCTCATGTTTTTTAGGTCACCCTGTATATTTAAGCCTCTCTCTGTCCATGTAATCCAGTTGCCTCTGAAGATGTCTTGAATAAAGACGAAAGCTAAGGTACTCCGTTGTTTCCATTTTCCCGTGTGATTTTATCAAGATTTATCTTATCCACGTTTTCATTGTGGATTTTCATAAAATATATATATATATATATATATATATATATATATATATACATATATATATATAACGAAGAGGAGAACCAGGGTAAACACAAACATCTTGAAGTAGGGCTTCTTTTAATTGCTAACGTTTCGGAAATTATCCTTTTCCATCATCAAAGCCTGAAAAGTTTTGAAAAAGTTAAAAATATAGGTGATATACAATAAAAACATAATATTATACGAAAATTTACGTGTGCTAGTTGTAGGGCAGCATATATAGGTAAAACTAAAAGACATTTGATAACTTGCATCCATGAACACTTGGCCCGTTCCGTTCGAACAGGCCATTTAATAACACAACTACCACATTCAGCTATTCGTAACCACGCCCACCAACATGACCACCCGTTTTCGCCGTCTGATTTCTCAGTTCTTGGCAAGAGCGACTGTGATACAGACCTCCTCTTGATGGAGGCATTACACCAGTATAAGGAAAAGCCATTGCTTTGTGATATGGCATCTAGCGAATTGTTATGTTTTTCGCATTAAGGCTCGTCTGAATTAAGGTAATACCCCCCCCCCCTTGTATATTTTATTTTATTCTTTTTATTTCCTGATTTTAGCTTTGTATGTAGGTCTCTCGTCATTTTTGTCGGTTTTGAATTGGATTGCTCTTTTTTAAATTTTTGAAGTCTATCGAAGGTAAATTTTCGTATAATATTATGTTTTTATTGTATATCACGTGGGGGATCGGTGGTAGAAGCTCTACCGTTCTTGCCTCGCAAGCGAAATATCACTCGTTCGATTCCCGGGCCGATGGAAGTTGTTTGGACTTATTTCCTAGCCGTCCCTGTTCACCTAGCAGTAAAGTAGGTCTCCTCTCCACAGCTGGACGAGTCCAAAGCCACCACTATATACTTGTCTTACCTGCATGCCCATCACATGAACATGGTTCATCCAGGTTCATTCTCGAAACACCTCAACGAGACACTAACCAGGAACAACATTGCACCTGTTGAAATAAGCGACAAAATCCCTTCAAAAGAAATCCTTAAGGCAGTAACCCACTCAACGACTCATCGACGACCTCAACCCACGCCAGAAATAGACCATGACCTCCTTGACTTAGGCAAAAGTCAGTATAACCGCAATCCCGAAGTGGCAAGTCAGTCCCCCTGGGATCACAGCTCCAACGACGCCATAAATGCCCGCTATCCCATTACATGCACTCCCAGCGACGACAGTGACCATCGGACTGCAACCACAGTCAATGGTTGCGACCAGATGATGACGACTCACCCCACAGAGGAACAAGACTCTCGAGCTGCAGCGTCAGTTGATTACCACGACACGCAGGCCCAGGACCTGAACCCCTTCCTGTACACGGGTGACGAGAAGTTCGAGGGCCCGCCACTGACTGACAAGCAGATGTCCGAAGGTTCTGCTAAGAAGTTCCGTCCCCCTAGAAATGGCAGAAGCCGAGCAAACACTCCAAGCGACGCCCCAAGCTACAGTCTCCGAAATGGCAGTCGTTAGCAGGATGAAAATTGTCCAACATAATGTCCTACACTGGTCCCTTAATAGACGTAACGAACTGTCTAACTTATACTATCAATTAGATCCAGACATTATTCTGTTAAACAGTACGGGCATAAAGGACGAAACTAAGCTGAAAATTTTTGGCTACACTGTATACCAGAGGAACATGACGGGTGAGCTGAACGATGGAGTCGCTGTGGCCGTCAGGTTACGGCTGAGTCACAGAGTGTTGCCAGACTTCGAGGATTCAGTTGTGGGAGTGCAGGTGGAGACAACTAGGGGACCTGTTATCATATGCACAATGTACCTACCTCCCAGACGTCCTTACTTACCCGAACAAGACCTAAACCAGTTGCTACGCCACAGAAAACCAACATACATCATAGGGGACTTAAATGCGCGCAACGCCATACTAGGACACGGTAATGAGAACAACGTCGGTGTGGCGCTATATGACAACATCAGAATGGGAAAACTGCAACACCTCGGGCCAGATTTCCCGACATTGATCAGACGTGCCAGTGCCACAACACCCGACATAATCCTCTCTAACAACGAGGCCGTCCTGAACAGGCACGTTACCGCCGGACCCATCAGTACCAGCGATCACCTGCCAGTCGTAGTGACGCTCTCATCCAATCCCATTATGGTCCCCGCCAACATCAGGTCAAACCTCAAACGGGCAGACTGGGACTCCTTCAAGGAGTCTCTCAGTCTCAAGCAGGGGAGAAACCTGGAAGAAGCCAGCCCCAATGACATCGACGACGCGGTCGAACAATGGTATAAGGATGTGAAGACGGAGATGGACAACAACATCCCGACCACCAGTTACGGGATCATTCCCCATCCTCACACTAGTCACCAGCTGAGGCAACTCAGTGTCCAGTACGCTCACGTGAGACAGCTAGCCAGTATCCGCGGGTGGACGCAGGAGCTGAGAGACCGGTACCGAGAGCTACAGACGGACATCCAGCACGAGAGCAAACGTCTACATGAACAAAAGTGGGCCGCCTTGGTGTGGGAGGCAGCCAACAATTACCGCGATTCTGCTGCATTCTGGAAAGGGATCAAGCGACTGATGGGTTCCACCTCTAACACGGTGCCTTACCTGCTCGACCAAAACAACGTAAAAATATTCGAGGAAGAAAACCAAGAACAACTACATCGGCGATATTTACGAAAGATATTTACCATTAGTGAACAGGAGAACGAGGGCTTCGACAGTGAGTTTGAGGAGGACATTTTAGGTCAGTTGCAGGACCATCAGCACCTGCTCCAGCCGCTCCCACGGACTGACTTCACTAGACTGGTGGACGGAAGCTACCTGACGGAGCGCATACTTCCTGCAGATGTGTCAGCCTTCATAAAAGGGTTTAAAAACAAATCACCTGGTCAAAGTTACATTAACAAGAAGATCCTTGCTCACCTCCCCGACAACATGATAGAGAGGCTTGCTCATATATGCAACGCCTGCCTCGCCTCTGGACACTTCCCTAAGAAGTTCAAAATCGCCGTTATTCGCCTCATACCAAAAGCAAGGAAGCCTCCAAACAAAGTCGAAAACTTTCGACCAATATCGCTGCTACAGGTACCAGCCAAAATCTTCGAAAAAATAGTCAATAAGCGATGCGATGTATCTGGAGGACGAAGACGTGCATAATCCCCGCCAGTTCGGCTTCCGCCAGTACCGAGGTACATCCACCGCCATAGCTCAGGCCTACGAGCAGATCGCCAATGCCATGACTGGCCGCCTGCAGTGCAATATAGTACTGAGGGACGTCAGCAAGTCGTTTGACAAAGTTTGGCACGCAGGGCTGCAGTATAAGATCATACAAGTGGGGCTACCCGAAAATCTGACGCGCCTGCTGTGCAACTTCATTATTGACCGCAGAGCCAAAATCAAGATGCAAGAACATTCTGGAGAAGAATTCTCACTATCGAGCGGCGTGCCTCAGGGCTCTTGTCTCTCACCAACCCTTTACACACTCTACACGGCTGACCTGCCACCCCCAATCGTCGGCAGCGAGTACGTCATGTATGCCGACGATGTAACACAGATCGTCACCTGCCCAGGAAGGTCCACAGCAAGGATGGCGCGACTCACTGCTCGGGCAATGGAGGAGATCTCGGAGTATGAAAATAAATGGAAAATAAAAACAAACAAAACGAAATTTGAGGTCATACCCATAGCCAAATTCAAGCTGGCCCCATTGATGATCGACGACGAAGAGATTGAGTACTCTAAACAAGGCAGGTTGCTCGGCCTCATCATTTCTCGGACGGGCATCATTCCCCACGTGAAGGACAGACTAAATAAGGCCAAAGTCGCCGCAGCCAAATTAAAACGTTTTAAATTGATGCCTGAGAAGATACAAGTTCACCTGTACAAGGCGCTGGTGAGGCCTGTGTTGGAGTACCCATCTATACCACTCGTCACACTCGGGAAGACCAGACTACAACAACTACAGAGCTTCCAAAACAAGTGTTTGAGGTCAGCCAGTGGCCAAGCGCCACCCTACCAGGAGACAGTGGAAACCATCCACCTAAGAAATAAAACAGAAGCCCTCAACTTCAGGTTCCATCGCCTAGGGAAGAAGGTTTGGGACAAGCTCCTGGACGACCCTCACAGCCCAGACCACCTACGAGGGGGAAGACATCAACGGAGGGAGACCCCACGCCTGGTGGCCCCGGAGTCTGCCCGCACTACAACAACCCAACCCGCGATCCATCTATGTCCGCCGCAGTGATCCACCTTAGATTAAACCTTAGATGATATAAATTCACATTTAACAAGTCACAATCAAGTGAGTCCATAACGTAATACAGAATATGATGTTAATAAACTTGTAATTGTAAAATCAATCTAGTCATTGTCTACTAAAATAACCAATGTGCAACCTCATTCTAAATCCTAGGTTAGCTTAGTTAGCCAACAAACTTTGTGATATGTAAAACAAGGGGTGTCGTCCCCCTCTATTTAACTCATTAAACTTCTTTTCCAACCTCTCCCCCCACGACAATATGTTGTGACTTCTCCATCCCTCATGTCTGGCTGTGCCTTGAGCCCCAGCATGCCTTCCATCCTTTCCCCACCTTAACCAAAAAAATAAATAAATAAATTAAAAAAAAAAAAAAAATAACTCGCCTTATCCAACTATTAGGTAATTGTTTAATCAGATAAGCAGAAACAGAATGTCAGAATATAATTGATTGCAACAAAAAACTTTAAACTTTGCTTTGTAATTGTATATGTTACTTTTAGCTCTATCAGTGTTAGTTTCTTTATAATAAATAATTTAAATCAGGAAGATCATTATTTTGTAGGCTACCTGTATATACGAATGGATACCGTGGAGGATTGTAGCTAGGTCAGGAGGCGACGGGAGTGAGGGGTGGAGTTGTAGTCTCGTATGTGCAAATGCATCAGGTGTTGGCGGGATGTCTGGATTATTATGATAAGTGGAGACGTGTGTTATGGCTTAGATGTGTATGTGATCAATTGTGCGCGCGCGCGCGTGTGTGTGTGTGTGTGTCAGTCAGGTAAGGGTTGAATGCAATTTCTGCCATGTGTGTTTAGGAGTGTTAACAGCGTGGGAGCATACTAGGTCAAGCTTGCATGCTCCTGAAGTTGCATGGGTCAATGGGCGGGGTGGGCATTTGTTGACACACACGCTTGTGTACTGGGGAAGTGAAATTTGTTTGTGTAATAGAAGGTGTCATGAGCTGTGTGTGTGTGTGTGGTGACGAACCAGATGGTATACACAGCTGTCACGTTCCTGAGCGCTCGGGAACTCGCATAGCGTGAGGCATATGTTCACGCCTGCATTTCACACAAGCTATTAACTTGTTAATTGTACTTATTATATTATTATTGTTCTTAGTTACTTAGGTTAATTGTATATTTATGTATGTTATTAATATGCATCATTGTCTTACCCTGTTAAGTCAAATCAAGAGTAGTATTAATAAATTATATAAACTATCCAGCAAATGTCCTGGATCATGTGATATGAGATGCACTCCTCCACGGCGTGCCCCACGCTTCCGCAGTAGCGAAAAACCGTGGCATAGGGTAGACGTGTCCATTCGTTCTCTAGCCTTGACCCTTGTCTAGTGCCTTGTCCAGTCTTCTGCAATGCCCTAGGGGTATCAGGTATTAGTGACACGTTTAGTTAGGCCTAGGAAGGGATCCTGGTGGTAAGGAATCTCCTGTTTGGTAGGAAATAATCATTTTGTAGTGATTGCTGTATATAAATATTGTATGTCTATGTAATATAGTTATGTTAAGTAATATTAGTTTGGTCTAACTCCTTACGGTATATTTTCGCCCTTCCGGCATCACTCTCATTTTATTATACAATTACTTATTCTCTTAAATTCATGTTTGCTAGTCATTACTCCCTTTAGAACATAAATTGAATTAATTAATTATCTTCCCTTTTGTGATTCACTTATTTCAACTTGTTCATACTTATTCAAGTACATTTAGTTGAGTAGGTTTTTTGTGGGGATAATTATTGCCGTGTTCCCTATTTGTTCCTTTATTTGTTAATAACTTGGGGTAGGTTTCACTACCCAAGTATAAGGGGTAGTGGGATCGCGACAAGTGGGGGCCTGTGTCCCGGAGCTAACCACCATTGTTGTGTCATATCAAGTGTTGTTACTCGCCAGGTGTTGTTTCATCTCTAAGCATTTTTGGATGCAAGTTGCTGTGTTCACAGTGTTCATTTATATTGCTCCTGTTATTGCTTCAGCTATTGGTCAGTTAACCCTTATCTTGTGTACCAGGTGTTTGGTTAATCCCTTGCTGTGTTTCACAGTTGATTGCATTTTGATATTATTAATTAGCTAGCTAGTTAGCTTAGCTGCCACGGCTCCTTTTTTTTCGCTACTCGATTTTGAGTTCAACATGTTTAACCTAGAAAGTTTTTTGGCTTCACCTTCAGCCGAAGTACTGAAGGGGCTTACTAAGGCAGAGTGGCAATCCCTCGCTGCTTATTATGAAGTAGAAGGCAGCTCTTCCATGAATAAGTCTAGGTTAGAAGAAGTTGTCCTCAACTACCTTATTGACAATGAAATCATAGCCCAACCGTCGGGAAATTCAGAGGAAATTCTTATACCAAGTAATTTGGCCTTACAAGTTGAACTCAAGAGACTCGAGGTGGAGCTGGAAACTCTCAAACAACGAGGTTTGGCTCAGGGTAGTAATACTTCAACATTCAGTGTAGACAAATGTCTCAACAGTGTTCCTAAATTTAATGAGGAAGAACCAGACAAATTCTTCTCTCTTTTTGAGAAAATTGCCCGACTTAACAAGTGGCCTGTTTCTCAATGGTCTCAACTTATTTATAGATCTTTCACTGGTAAAGCATTAGATGTGTTTTCTGCCCTCTCTGAGGATCAATGTCTGGACTATGCCCTTCTTAAGTCAGCGGTTTAGAGAGCTTATAAACTTGTTCCTGAAGCCTACCGGCAACAGTTACGTAGCTGCCGGAAGACTGACAAACAAACATTTGTGGAGTTCTTCAGGCAGAAACAGGTCCTTTGTCGGAGGTGGATTGAAAGTGAGTCTGCCCATGTAGAACATGACAAGCTTGTTGAACTAATCCTGCTAGAGGAGGTTAGAAAGTGCATCCCAGGCGACATTCGAGCACACTTGGATCAGAGAGGCATCTGTACCCTGGCTGATGCTGGTCCAGTGGGTGACCATTATTCCTAAACTAATAGAAATGTAAATTCCAGGTCTTATGCTCCCATGTCCCAGTCCTTCACTTCCTTCAAACGGCCCACACCAACATCTACATCGGGGTCCCTGCCTCTTGTCATACCGACCCGACCCTCAGGTTCTGCATCATCTACCCCGGGTGAGCCCATGGTCCATGAGACAGGTGGATCTACTCCTACTGGTGAGAGAAACTCTAGTTGCAGGTACTGTAAGAAGCCAGGACATGTCATCAGCGCCTGTCTCAAGTTAAAGAAAAAAAATTCCTCTCACCAAGGATCCCCCGCTCTTTTGGTCAGGGTGGCCGAGCAATCCGAGAAATTATTGGAGCCCTGTGTCACTGCCCTCAGTCAGACTGTTGCCTTGGATGTTCCCCCTCTTCTGTGATATCAACCTTTGAACCATTTTGTTCTCCTGGTTCCTTAGCTTTGGATCAATTCAGTCAATCAATTTCTGTTAAACTCTTGAGAGACACAGGCTCAGCCTTATCTCTTGTTACTAAAGAAGATGCTCCATTCCTGGATTCATGCTATACTGGTAGCTGGGTGCTTGTGAACGGTTTGACCGGTGGGTCGCGTATTCCCCTTTGTCAAGTGTACCTGCGGTCATCCATAAAGTCAGGCTATGTCACGTTAGGAGTAGTAGATAGCTTACCTGTAGAAGGGGTCTCTCTATTGATAGGAAATGAACTCGTTGGCGACATGATGTTCCCTAATGTTGTGATCTCATCTTGTCCCACTGCCGAGAATAATACTGTGCAGTTAGAAGTAGACTTTCCAGGGTTGTTCCCTGCGTGTGCTGTGACCCGTAGCATGAGCCGCAGTACAGAGGTAAAAGAGACAAGTGAAGTTGATGAAGTATCCCTCCAGGACTGTGAGAAGTCCGAGGATAATCTTATCCAGCCGGACCATACTGATCTTGGTCTCAGTGAATTTTTTGAGGATTCCCCACAACCAGATAACCTCCAGAGTAATTCTGATGGATATAGGAACCCAGATGTCACTAGTTTTGGTTCCTCTCCCATCACTAGGAGTAAGTTTATTGAGCTACAAGCAGGGGATCCTGAGCTAGTAGGTTTTCTCAATAGGTCAGTTACTGAGACAGAAGCTGAGCAAGAATTCAAATTGCTACTACACTAGGTCTGGTGTATTAATGCGGAAGTTCCGTCCCTCCAATTCTCCTGCCAATCACCCTTGGTTAGTTCATCATCAAGTTGTTATTCCCAAATCTTTGCGGCAAGACGTACTTAGTATCGCTCATGATGGGGTGGGTGGTCATTTAGGAGTTAGGAAGACCTATGCAAATATTTTATCCCAGTTATTTTGGCCTAGGATGAAGAAAGACGTCAGCTCTTACTGTCGCGCTTGCCATGATTGTCAGGTAGCGGGGAAAGTGAACCCCAGTGTTAAACCATTCCCTCTGCAGCCTAACCCAGTCATTGAAGAGCCCTTAAGTAAGGTGGTCATATATTGTGTCGGTCCCTTACCTAAGACCCCTCGTGGTCATCAGTTCTTGCTAACCATTATTGATTGTGCAACCCGTTATCCTGAAGCCATTCCCTTGCGCCGCATCACAGCGAAGAATGTTATCAAAGCCTTAACCCACTTCTTCACTCAAGTAGGTCTTCCTGCAGTGGTGCAGTCAGGGCAGGGTTCCAATTTTACTTCCCGGTTGTTTAATCAGGTAATGCAAACCCTGGGAGTCCGGCAGTTGAGGTCTTCGGCCTATCACCCTCAGTCACAGGGGGTGGTAGAGAGATGTCGCCAGACACTAAAACTCATGTTGCGCACCTTCTGTCTGGAGACTGGGAAGGATTGGGACGAGGGAGTTGACCTGCTTTTGTTTGCTGTTCGGGACAGTAAACAAGAGTCGCTAGGATTCTCACCCTTCCAGCTCGTCTATGGACATGAGGCGCGAGGGCCTCTTATGGTGTTAAAAGAGTGTTGGTTGAGTGATCAGAGCGCGACGCCCTTAGCTTCATATGTGGTCCAATTCAAGGAGAAGTTGCGTCTGGCTGTAGAACTTGCCCAGTCTAACTTAAGGTGTGCTCAGGTGAAAATGAAACTGCATTTTGATAAGGCCCATTAGGCAAAACCTAGAGAATTCCAAGTGGGGGAGCAGGTGTTGGCCTTCCTGCCCTTACATGATCACCCTTTTAAATCCAAATACAGTGGTCCATATGAAGTACTAGAAAAACAGGGGTCCGTGAATTATGTGATTAGCACCCCTGAACGGATTAAGAAAAAACGCCTTATCCGTGTCAATCTTTTAAAGTCATATCATGTTCGTAACGAAACCCTGGGAAAAGCAGTTGCTTGTGTTGATCAATCCTTGCCAAATTGCATCATTGTGCCAGAGTGTAAGGATGATAAAGATCAGTGTTTTTCTGAAATAATGAATGGGTCTAGTGTAAAAGTGGAAAACTCGACTATCTTGGAGGACCCCAGTGCTAAGTTGTGCCGTCTCTCTAGTGACCAAGCCAATAATATAAAGTCTCTATTACAGGAGTATTTTATTATCGTTGGTGATTACCCACTCTCCTGTTCAGTGCTGGAGCATGACGTTGTGACCCTGGGAGCGAAGCCAATCCGACAGCGTCCCTACCGTCTTAATGCCTTCAAGCGGGACTGCGTGCGAGCCGAGGTACAGCGTCTTCAAGAGCTAGGCCTCGTCGAACGCAGCATCAGTCCATGGGCATCCCCTGTTGTTCTAGTTCCAAAGCCGAATGGGTCAATGCGGCTGTGTGTGGATTATCGCAAGGTGAATGCTGTCACTGAACCCGATGGTTATCCCTTGCCACGCATCGACGACGTGATCGACGATCTTGGACAGGCAAGGTACGTGACTAAGTTGGATCTCCTCCAGGGCTACCACCAAATAAGACTGACTGATCGCTCCAGGGCCATCTCTGCTTTTGTCACTCCTGAGGGGTTGTACCAATTCACAGTCCTTCCGTTTGGTATGCGGAACGCCCCTGCAACCTTTCAACGCCTCATGAATTTCATCACGTCTGGTCTGGAAGGTGTCCGCTGTTACCTAGACGACCTCATCGTCTTCACCAGTTCCTGGGAAGATCACATGAGTCGTCTACAAGCCCTCTTCTCCGTACTGGCTGCAAGCAAGCTGACGGTGAACCTCGTCAAAACTGAGTTCGGCCATGCCCACATCACTTTCTTGGGGCATGTGGTCGGACAAGGGGAAGTCCAGCCTATAGCAGCCAAAATTGAGGCAATTCAACAGTATCCAGTGACAGGCGATAAGAAGAGTGTGATGAGGTTGCTGGGTATGGCGGGGTACTACCGCCGTTTTTGTCCAAACTTCTCCTCCATTGCCTCTCCCATGACTGACCTGCTGAGTGGCAAGAAAACCTTCAAGTTGACTACGGCTTGTCAGGAATCTTTTGAGAATCTTAAATCCCTTCTGGCAAATGCTCCTGTACTACTTGCACCTGACCTCCAGAAACAGTTCACTCTCCATGTCGACGCCAGTGAAATTGGCGCCGGTGCTGTGCTTCTGCAAGAGGGTGAGAGTGATCAAGTGCTTCATCCGCTGTGCTATTTTTCTAGAAAATTTAACATATATCAAAGAAACTATGCCACCATTGAAAAGGAGGCTTTATCACTGATCATGGCACTAGAAAACTTCAAAGTATATATTGGCAGCACTGCTTATCCCATTCAAGTGTTCACTGATCATAACCCACTTACTTTTATTGACAAGATGAAACATACCAACCAAAGACTTTTGAGGTGGGCTCTCTTACTTCAGCCCTATAACTTGAACATTTCAAATATCCGCGGAAAAGAGAACGTGTTGGCTGATGCACTTTCTCGAGTCTGATTATTTAGAAACTATGTCTATATGCAAATTATTTTTTTGTTTTATTGTCATTGAGTACCTTGTGTTTATATTATGAATTATTTTGCTTCATATTGATTTAAACTGATTGTGTTAGTTATTGCTTTCACTGTGTAGCTGTATATCCATTTTCGCTTCCAGTTAGTTGTAAGCTCACTTTTTTGAGGGAGGTGTCATGTGCCTGAGCACTCGGGAACTCGCATAGCGTGAGGCATATGTTCACGCCTACATTTCACACAAGCTATTAACTTGTTAATTGTACTTATTATATTATTATTGTTCTTAGTTGCTTAGGTTAATTGTATATTTATGTATGTTATTAATATGCATCATTGTCTTACTCTGTTAAGTCAAATCAAGAGTAGTATTAATTAATTATATAAACTATCCAGCAAATGTCCTGGATCATGTGATATGAGACGCTCTCCTCCACGGCGTGCCCCACCCTTCCCCAGTAGCGAAAAACCGTGGCATAGGGTAGACGTGTCCATTCGGTCTCTAGCCTTGACCCTTGTCTAGTGCCTTGTCCAGTCTTCTGCAATGCCCTAGGGGTATCAGGTATTAGTGACACGTTTAGTTAGGCCTAGGAAGGGATCCTGGTGGTAAGGAATCTCCTGTTTGGTAGGAAATAATCATTTTGTAGTGATTGCTGTATATATATATTGTATGTCTATGTAATATAGTTATGTTATGTAATATTAGTTTGGTCTAACTCCATACGGTATATTTTCGCCCTTCCGGCATCACTCTTATTTTATTATACAATTACTTATTCTCTTAAATTCATGTTTGCTAGTCATTACTCCCTTTAGAACATAAATTGAATTAATTAATTATCTTCCCTTTTGTGATTCACTTATTTCAACTTGTTCATACTTATTCAAGTGCATTTAGTTGAGTAGGTTTTTTGTGGGGATAATTATTGCCGTATTCCCTATTTGTTCCTTTATTTGTTAATAACGTGGGGTAGGTTTCACTCCCCAAGTATAAAGGGTAGTGGGATCGCGACACAGCCAAAGCGACGACAGTAATCTGAATATCACATATTCATCTAAATACCTGTAATTTTAGCTTGTTGGTTCAAAAAGAAAAGGTAAAAAATTTTACGTCTTCCTCAATAGTTACTTGGTTGTGTTCGTCTTACCCAAAAAAAAAAACACAGTTTCATATTCATCTCTCTCAAACAGCTCTCAGCTCTTCTGTAATTGGCAGATTAATATATAGAAAGTAGTGTTAATATGTAATAGATAACCTTTACTTGTGGACGAAGATATTTCAGACGTATCTCACAATGGAGAGAATATTCAACGAGAGTTCAAGCTTTATGTCCTGTAAATGGCAAAGTTATATTTTTGTCTAATGCTGGAGACTTGATTATGTGTGTGTGTGTCGTTGCGTTTAACAACTATGCTGCACATAGTTTTACAGAACATTTATCACTGATGTAATGCCAAACAATATTTGATGTAAGCAAATGTAGGTTGTAACACACAAATTTCCTTCCCAGTTATTTCATATTAAAGAGCTTTAGGAGAGGGAGAAGACGTGATCACATTCTTCCCCATAAATTAAGACAAAACATGACATGGTACTATATATAATTCATAGCCCCTGACTTATTTATAAAGATCAGCTCATTTAAAGTTCATGGTGTATCCAGGTAATGAAGAGCTTTTAGGGTGTCAACAAATATTTATGTGGTTAAGTTTACTGTCATTACCACGATTACTGCCTAATGCTTAGTGTTGGGAATCGGCCGAAAAACACATTTTTCCTCAATTTATCGGTAATAATAGTAACTTTTGAGTTATAAAGTGTAAAACCTAAAATGGAAAGTTTCGAAATGCGACCGAATGATCTCGTTGCTCTAAACAGTTCCCCAGAAAGAGCCAGACGGACAGACAGACTGTCAGACAGACAGACATACAGACAGACAGAGAGACAGACAGACAGGCAGATAGACAGGTAAAGAAAGGGACAGATAAAGAGATAGAGAGACAGAGACAGAGTCAGAGAGAGACTGGCAGACAGGCAAATAGACAGATGAAGAGGCACAGAGAGTCAGAAGGAGACAGAGACAGACAAGCAGACAGCCAGACAATGACTGAGACAAACGGTGATAGACAAAAAGACAGAAATTCACTGTATAATAGCCATATAACAAATAAAATCACCTCCTCACCTCTACACCCTACAGATGACCATAAGGTAATCAGCCCAGACGAAGTAACACTGTCATGGAAGAATCATTGCCAACAGTTCACCCACAACACCATCTGGCAACACGAACTTGAAATAATGTGGAGAAGGAACTATGACCCAATAAGTTCTCTTCAAGATACTTTCCGGGAAATTTATTATCGACATCAATTCACAGCTTCAATACAGCCGTGGGCGAGGGAAGGTGGTAAGGAAAAAAGTAATTGATTTGGGTAACCCGCCAAACGCAGGTGTTTTGGGTTTGCAGTTTATTTGTCCGGAGGAGGAGAAGCGTGATGCTCTTGTTAAGGAACTTTGCAGCCTACAGTAGATCAGGGGAAAAGAGAAAGAAAAATATCGCTTGGTTGGTCCGCTTCCTGGTTGATTCGAGCAGAGTTCTTTTTATAGATGAACAAAGGATGAGAGAGAGAGAGAGAGAGAGAGAGTGAGAGAGAGAGAGAGACATAAATACATATCAAAGGAGAAAAAGAATCAGAGAAAAAAAGACAACGAAAATGCGAGAAAGACAAAGGTAAAAAGAGAAATAAAAATAAAATAAAGAAAAGGTGGACGAATAGTGAAAAAATGAGGAAACAGAAGAGTAGGAAGTAATATATGGCAATAAAAATAGAGAGAAAGAAAGAGAGAGAGAGAGACTGACATTCCTGTGCACAAACACACACTCACACATGCTTTCATACATAAATATTTCGAGTGTACTTTCTAGTGTGCTAAGCCGTGTGTGTGTGTGTGTGTGTGTGTGTGTGTGTGTGTGTGTCGAGCACTGGTCCTGCCCACCCTACTACAGTATATGGCAGTGAGACATGGGTCACATACAGGGGGCACCTCAAGGCACTTGAAAACTTTCACCAACGTAGTCTACGTTCCATCCTCCGAGTTCGCTGGGAAGACAAAAGAACAAATGCCAGTATTCTTGCTGACACCAACTGTAGGAGTATTGAGGCTACCATTATCCATGAACAACTACGTTGGACTGGCTATGTTACCCGTAGGGATGACAGTAGACTGCCAAAGCAGCTACTTTACAGTCACCTAACGAATAGTAAACGTAACGCCGGCAGGCAATTGAAAAGATATAAGGATAGTCTTAAGACAAACCTGAAAAGGTGCCAAATCAACCCCCTCACCTGAGGGTCGATTACTCCACATCGTAACGCTTGGAGAAGCACCACACAAGAAGGTGTCAATACTTTCGAGTTAGCCCGACTTCAAACCGAGGCAGACAAGTGCCAACGTCGGAAAGACGCTGCCACCGCCCCTCCCACAATAGATGGAGCCCTCCGCATGTGCAACGAATGTGAACGACGCTGTGGGTCCCGTATCGGCCTCGTTAATCACCTCAAAACTCACTAACCTAGGTGACATCCCTAATAACTCATATCATTATATCATAGCTGGATGATCGTCCTACTCGATTCCGAGTGACAGCAAAATAATAGTAGTGTGTGTGTGTGCACGTTTAATATAAGAAAAATTTATAGATTATTTATCTGAAGATCTGAAAATAACCCGCGCCAGATGATTAAATACCCAAAGGGTAAGAACACAAAGAAAGTAGGTTACCCGCTTGCAGTTTACCAGTGCTGACCGGCGCTAACAAGCGTCATGAATGTGACCTATCAAGCTCGGCCGTACACAGTATAAGCACGTTAAAGCCTGTCGGCGCTGGTTGCCCGCGCTGACAAGTTTACCGGAACGAACAAAACATTCTTTTCGTGCTTGCTCGCGCGGGTGGACGTGTTGTGCGAGGTATGCCAGTTACACCATGTTTTCGTCAAATGATGTTCAACCTTCTTCTAAACGTAGTCGAAAGTTTTCCCCCCAAGTCATTCTCATGTGTTAAAAAACTCCCTTGGGTCCCCTTTTTATCTCACTAAAAAGAAGACGATATTCACCGTAATTTCATCTACTGTACTGCGATTGATTTGATGTATTCTATTTCTATTCCTCCTGATTTTTTAATAAGCACTATCGAGTAAAATAAAATCTTTGTCAGACGACGAGCTAGACGTCTTGACTGTACGACAGCTGGACCGCACAACGCGCAGATAAACCTGCGTCCTCTGTGTCCACCTACTAGCTGACTGCTTGCGCTGGTCGGTGCTGGAAAACGGCAAGCGGGTAACATACTTTTTTTGTGTACTTACCCTTACACTACCAGGGAGGATTAGATGAAGTTTGATTTTTAGTTACAAAAAGTTAGGTTAGGTTAGGTTAGGTTAGGTTAGGTTAGGTTACTGTGGTTACTAAGGTGGAAGGCTAATCTTCATAATAACCAAATTTAACGAACACATTTGTATTTTGCTAAACGAAATAAAAACCCGGAACTGTGTGAATATAACATTCCACTTGCCGGTGAATCTTTGGTGTTGTGGGTCAGTGAGTCAGAGTTTTAACATTCCTCAGGTGGGGGAACATACCGCTACCACTGCCACTACATCGCTGTTATTCCATACGACACAAGCTAGTAGGTCCTAACTTAACCTAACTTTAACTAACCTAAGATAATCTAGCTTAAGCTAACGTGACCTAACTTAATCTCACCTACACTAACAAATCTTAAGATAATAAAAAACTTAACCTTCCCCAACCTAACATTACCTGACCTAACCTAATCAAACTTGAACTTACTAAATCGAAATTAAACTAACCTACGCGATCCTGGCCGAACACAAATTAACCAAGTTAGCCAAACTAAATCTAATGTAACTTACCTTGCCTAACTAAGCATATCTAACTAAACCTAACCTAAACCATGCTAACCTAACATCGTGTGAATAAGCTTTAACTAGCCTAATGCAACTAAGCTTAATTATCCTAATTCATTCTGCTATGCTGTCTAAAATAAACCTAACATCTGAAAATTATTTTGGTTAAGGTTAGGATAAATTCGGATAGCTTAGCTTAGCTTAGCTTTAGTTAGGTTGGATTAGCTAAGGTAGGTTACCTTGGTTTATAGTATTTTCACTCTAATCTGGCCCATAAGCCTCATATATAGCTACGAATAGCTGATTGGTTCCACTGAGCGTTTTACCTCCCCACGGACTGCGCTTATATAAGCACGTATTTATATCGACCTTTTATGATAAATATTTAAATGATTCGAACATCCTCTCTGAAGTGCTAATGCCTTGAGACGATTTCCATTTTAATAGCCCAGATATTTAACATTGTTTTAGATAATAACAGGTCTGCTTACCAATTTTGAACACATTTAATTTGAATTTTCTATGAACCAATCAGCTATTAATATAAAAGAGGGGCGTGGCTTACGGGCCAGGTTAGCGTGGAAAGAGTATAGTTTGGCTTAGCTTAGATTAGGTTGGGTTAGCATAGGTTAAGTTACGTAAGATTACGTTAATTAGGTTTGATTAGGTTACTTTCTGTTAGCATAGCTTAGGTTAGCTTAGCTTTTAGGTGAGCATAACTTAGATTTGGTGGATTCGTGAACTCAATGTGTTTTTAGACAGAGATTAGTAGTAGATGATATACACAAATGGCCTGTGTGGTATTTTCCCAACTTAATACATCTTGCTGGTATTCCTGGATACTGTTTACTTTCAGCATACCACGAGTCAGGTCCCTCGTATGAAGAAATGTTATCGTGTGTTTTCAGTGCATGATATATTAGGGCATAAATCAACCGTGTGTACTTTTCTAATATTTAAGTAAGTCGCTTTGCAGTGTGTGTGTGTGTGTGTGTGTGTGTGTGTGTGTGTGTGTGTGTGACCTTATGTGTGGGTGTGTGTGTGTGACCTTATGTGTGGGTGTGTGTTTGTGAGACCTTATGTGTGGGTGTAAATATATACTGTACATACATGGTGTTTCTGTAAATGTATATTCATTATATACAAATACATATGGTGTATACACGTATAAAAACATCTCGTAGTTATAAATTATAATCCCTTCACAAATCAAAACAAAACACCACAAGTACTAAAAAAAAACTTCAAACGAAATTCGAGCTTATCCTGTATACTTTTGACCTTCCAATCACATTCAAAACATCTTCCCTCTGTCAAGAAAGGTGTAATCAGGGCAAACACCCCTTCCTCCCCTGATCACAGCCGTGACAGGACCAACCATGACAACTGGATTTCTTCATCTGATATACACAACTAGTGAGGCAAGAAGGACTCTCCGTGACGGTAACATATCAACCAAATTCCAGGTTTTGGACAAGGAATGGGCTAATGGCAGACCGACCCTGACATTAGTGTGATTGTGTTTCTTTTACTGGTGGGAAGGACAGGGTTAGGGGTGGTCGTGGTGGGTGGGCGAGACGGATAGACAAATAGATAGATAAATAGATAGATATATAGAGCGAGCGAGCGAGAGAGAGAGAGAGAAAAACTTACTAACTCTTACCCTTCCTTCACTAATCCTCACCCTCCCTCACTATCCCTCACTATCCCTCACCCTCCTTCATTGACCCTTACCTTCCCTCACTAACACTAACCCTCCCTCACTATCCCTCACCCTCCCTCACTAGCCCTCACCCTCGCACATTTTCTCTCACCCTCCTTCATTAACCCTCAACCTCCCTCATTAACCCTCACTCTCCCTCATTAACCCTCACTCTACCTCATTTTTCCTCAGTGTCATTCACTTTGTTTCATTATCTCTCACAATCCATCCATCAGCTTCTCATGTCAGAGGGCTCATGAGCCGAGTACCCCAGGGAGGGACCTGCCACGCCCACCTCGTCACGAGGACATACCCACACCACCTTTACCAAGCCACCCACCCTGCTTCCCATCACTACCACCCTTCATCACCATAAACACCGGCCAGTCACCACCACCATCCTCCATCACTACCACCACTACTACCACCCTCCATCACTACCACCACTACTACTACCCGCTATCACCATAAACACCTGCCAGTCACCACCACCACCCTCCATCACTACCACCACTACTACCACCCTCCATCACCATAAGCACCTGCCAGTCACCACCACCACCCTCCATCACAACCACCACTACTACCACCCTCCATCACCATAAACACCTGCCATTCACCACCACCACTCTCTATCACTACCACCACTACTACCACAATCCATCCCTACCACCCTCCATCACCATAAGCACCTGCCATTCACCACCACCACCCTCCATCACTACCACCACTACTATACCATCACACTACGACCATCCATCACCATAATCACCTTCCAATAACCACTACCACCCTCCATCACCATAAGCACCTGCCATTCACCACCACCACCCTCCATCACTACCACCACCCTCCATCACTACCACCACTACTACCACCCTCCATCACTAACACCACCACCCTCCATCACTACCATTACGACTACCACCCTCCATCACCATAACCACCTTCAAGTAATCAATTCCACCTTCCATCACCATAACCACCTTCAAGTAACCACTATCACCCTCCATCATCATAACCACCTTCAAGTAACCACTACCTCTCTCCATCACCATAACCACCAGCTAGTAACCACTACCACCCTCCATCACCATAACCACCTGCTAGTAACCACTACCACCCTCCATCACCATAACCACCTGCTAATAACCACTACCACCCTCCATCACCATAACTACCTGCTAGTAACCACTACCACCGTCCATCACCATAACCACCTGCTAGTAACCACTACCACCCTCCATCACCATAACCACCTGCTAGTAACCACTACCACCCTCCATCACCATAACCACCTGCTAGTAACCACTACCACCCTCCATCACCATAACCACCTGCTAGTAACCGCTACCACCCTCCATCATTACCAACACCACCCTCTACCAATACCATCACTACTACCACCCTCAATCACCACTACCATCCTCCATCACTACCATCACCACTACCACCCTCCATCACCATAACCTCCTTTCAGTAACCACCACCACCCTCTATCACTACCACTATTACTCACCACTACTACTACTACCACCACCATCCTAACTACAACTACCAGTCTCCATCACTCCACCACCATCACCCATCACCATAATTCCCTTCCAATCACCACCATCACCCTCCATCACTACCATCACACTACCACCCTCCATCACCATAACCACCTTCTAGTAACCACCACCACCCACCTACAACACCATCACACTACGACCATCCATCACCATAACCACCTTCCAATAACCACCACCACCCTCCATCATTACCACCACCATCCTCCATCACCACCATCACCACTACCACCCTCAATCAACATCATCACCACTACCACCCTCCATCACCATATCCACCTGCCAGTAACCACTACCGCCCTCCATCACCATAACCACCTTCCATTAACCATCACCACTCTCCATCACCACCATCACCACTACCACCCTCAATCACCACCATCACCACTACCACCCTCAATCAACACCATCACCACTACCACCCTCCATCACCATATCCACCTGCCAGTAACCACTACCGCCCTCCATCACCATAACCACCATCCATTAACCACCACCACCCTCCATCACCACCATCACCACTACCACACTCCATCTACATAACCACCTTCAAGTAACCACTACCACCCTCCATCACCACTACCACCCTCCATCATCACCATCACCACTACCACCCTCCATTATTATCACCACCACCCTCCATCACCACCATCACCACTACCACCCTCCATCATCACCATCACCACTACCACCCTCCATCACCATAACCACCTTCCAGTAACCACCAACACCACCACCACCCTCCATCACCACCATCACCACTACCACCCTCCATCACCATAACCAACTTCCAGTAACCACCACCACCCTCCATCACCACCATCACCACTACCACCCTCCATCATCACCATCACCACTACCACCTTCCATCACCATAACCACCTTCGAGTTACCACCACCACTACCACCACCATCCATCACCACCATCACCACTACCACCCTCCATCACCATAACCACCTTCCAGTAACTACCACCACCCTCCATCACCACCATCGCCACTACCACCCTCCATCACCATAACCACCTTCCAGTAACCACCATCACCCTCCATCACTACCATCAACACTACCACCCTCCATCACCACCATCACCATAACCACATTTAAGTAAGTACTACCACCCTCCATCACCACCATTACGATTTCCTCCTGCCGGTAACCACCACCACTTTCCATCACTACCCCCACTACCACCACCTTCCATCACTACCCCTACCACCACCACTCTCCATCACTACCCCCACCACCACCACCACCCTCCATCACTACAATCAACACTATCACCCTCCATCACCACCATCACCATCTCCACCTGCCAGTAACTACCACCACCCTCCATCACTAACACCACCACCAGCATCACCACCACCCCCCATCACTACCATCACCACTACCACCCTTCATCGCCATAGATACCTTTCAGTCACCATCACCACCCTCAATTACTGCCATCATCATCATCATCATCATCATCATCTTCATCATCATCATCTTCGCCCTCCAATATCAATAAACAACCACAAATTACCCACCATCACACTCTTCATCCTCCATCACTACCACCATCACAACCACCCTCCATCACTGCCGTCATCACTATCAAACTTCATCAGCACCATCACCACCACCTCCTCTCTCCATCACCACCACCATTACTACCCTCTATCTTTAACACTGCAACTCTCAATCATCACCATCACCCTCCATCACTATCACCGTCATCTTCCATCACCCTCACTATCACCCTCCATCATCATCACCACTACCCTCCATCAACCTCAATTACCGCCATCCTCCATCACTACACCCACCTCTCTCCTTCACCACAACCAACCTCCAACATCACCACCTCTCCCTTCACCACAACCTCCCTCCATCACCACCACCACCCTCCGTCACCACCACCTCCATACGTCACCACCACCTCCCTCCGTCACCACAATTACCTCCCTCCGTCAGGAAAACCTCCCCCCGTCACCAACATCTTCCTCCGTCACAACAACCAACCTCCATCATCACCACCTATCCCTTCACCACAACCTCCCTCCATCAACACCACCTCCCTCCAGCACCACCACCTCCCTCCGTCACAACAACTACCACCCTCCATCACCACCACCTCCCTCCATCACAACAACTACCTCCCTCCATCACCACTACCTCCCTCCATCACCACAACCAGCCTTCCTCCTTTTTCACCACCTCCCTCCATCACCCTAACTACCGCCCTCCATCACCACAACTCCCTCCCTCCGTCACCACCACCTCCCTCCGTCACCACAACTACCTCCCTTCTTCACCACAACTAACTCCCTCCGTCATCACCACCTCCCTCCATCACCACCACCTCCCTCCGTCACCACCACCTCCCTCCATCACCACAACTACATCCCTCCGTCACCACCACCTCCCTCCATCACCACAACTACCTCCCTGCATCACCACAACTACCTCGCTCCGTCACCACCACCTCCCTTCGTCACCACCACCTCCCTCCATCACCACAACTACCGCCCTCCATTACCACAACTACCTCCCTCCGTCACCACCACCTCCCTCCGTCACCACAACTACCTCCATACATCACCACAACTAACTCCCGCCGTCGCCACCACCTCCCTCCGTCACCACTACCTCCCGCCATCACCACCACCTCCCTCCGTCACCACAACTACCTCCCTCCGTCACCACCACCTCCCTCCGTCACCACCACCTCCCTCCGTCACCATAACTACCTCCCTCTGCCACCATCACTTCCCTCCGTCACCACCACCACCCTCCGTCACCACAACTACCCCACCTCCGTCACCAACACCACCCTCCGTCACCACCACCTCCCTCCGTCACAACAACCAACCTCCATCATCACCACCTATCCCTTCACCACAACCTCCCTCCATCAACACCACCTCCCTCCATCACCACAACTATCTCCCTCCGTCACCATTACCTACCTCCGTCACCACCACCTCCCTCCGTCACCACCACCTCCCTCCGTCACCACCACCTCCCTCCGTCACCACAACTACCCCCCTCCGTCACCAACACCTCCCTCCGTCACAACCACCTCCCCCCGTCATCACAACTACTTCCCTCCGTCACCATCACCTCCCTCTGTCACCAACACCTCCCTCCGTCGACACCACCGCCCTCCGTCACCACCATCTTCCTCCGTCACCACAACCATCCTCCATCATCAACACCTCTCCCATCACCACTACCTCCCTCCGTCACCACCACCTCCCTCCATCACCGCCACATCCCTCCATCACCACCACCTCCCTACATCACCACCACCAGCACCTCCCTCCATCACCACAACCAGCCTTCCTCCTTTACCACCACCTCTCTCCATCACCACGACCTCCCTCCGTCACCAAAACAAACCCCCTGCATCACCACAATTACCTCCCTCCGTCACCACCACCTCCTTCCGTCGCCACCACCTCCCTCCATCACCACAACCAGCCTTCGTCCTTTACCACCATCTCCCTCCATCATCACCACCTCCATCCATCACCACCACCTCACTCCGTCACCAACACCTCCCTCCATCACCACAGCCATTCTTCCTCCTTTACCACCATCTCCCTCCATCACTACTTCCTCCCTCCTTCACCATCACCTACCTCTGTCACCACAACTACCTCCCTCCATCACCACAACCAGCCTTCGTCCTTTACCACCACCTCCCTCCATCATCACCACCTCCCTCCATCACCACCACCTCCCTCCGTCACCACCACCTCCCTCTATCACCACAACCAGCCTTCCTCCTTTACCACCATCTCCCTCCATCACCAGCACCGACCTCCATCACCACCACCTCCCTCCGTCACCGCCACCTCCCTCCGTCATCACCACCTCCCTCCATCACCACAACCAGCCTTCCTCCTTTACCAAACCTCTCCCTTTACCACCACCTCCGTCCGTCACCACCACCTCCCTCCATCACCACCACTTCAAGAATTACAGAGTAGAGTTTACAACGGGTCACAATAATTAACCCCCTTTGTCAGGATATTATGGCAGTGAATGTTACACATTATTTCAATTACATTATTTGTTTAGTTCTATACATAAAGAGTAACTTATTCACAAATGCGTGAGTACAGGCGTGTGAAGCAGTATGTCTGGCCTAACACTCCGTTATTCACATTTACGTGAGAAGTATTCAAGCACATTGTGTCTTTGGTTCTGTGCAAAAGAACTTGATATAGTTACTAAGTGCAAAAAAGTGGATACAATCTTAATATATCGGCTATCTTGCCATTAGCGATGAAGTGTTGTGCCATTTCACACACAATGCTCTTGGACCTGTCCCTAAAAGGTTCTATCTTCACACAGTCGAGAACGTAGTGTTCAAGTATGTGGCTATATGTCTGGCCACACACTTTACATTTAAACTTTTTTACATTTGCTTGAGGAACTTACTGCCAGAGGTACACTCGGAAACCATAATCTCTAGCCCACCTGGGTCGGTACTGGAGGTTAGAACAGTGTCCTTTCTGGACGGGGGCCCACTCAAACTATCACGAGGCAACAAACGCACGAACACACTCAGTCATAGTACGGCTGTATAGATGATATTATGTATAAATATTGCATATGGCATTTTATACTCTGCATTATCTTCATTATATATGAACACGGAGAAAAAATACAATAGGTTGTAGTTAGGAAAGAATGAATGGAAATAAACACTTTTAAACCACCCAGTGACTCCACACAACGTGTGTGTGTGTGTGTGCCAGACCACGATGCTTCCCATCATTCGCATAACTATATAAAAAATCGTGTTTAATTTAACTACATATTTCAAAAGCCTTAAATTACATGTGGATCAGTCACTCCTCATTTGACACACTTATAGTGTAATACTTTGACCATCCCACCTGGGCACATGGAGGCCCACGGTAACTCTCACGAGGCAACATACTCACGAACACACAAGTTATGATATGAACCCTGCCAGGCTTCACTATCATTATCATGTTATGTTCATCGTACTCTGTATCTTGGTAACTAGTCATAGTATCAATACATGATAGTGTTATTAGTATAATATTGTAACTTTTACCCTACAGTTATTGTTGTAAATCATGGACAGGAAGGATACATAAATTGTAATATTAAGTGCATGGTTCGCTCAAAGCCACCCCAAGTCAGACAACGCGTCACACAAAGTTACACTGTGTGTGTGTGTGTGTGTGTGTGTGTGTGTGTGTGTGTGTTCTGTAACATTAAGCTTCATTTTTAGGAGGTAAGATGTTTCATAAAGAGGTTTCTCCCATTCGTCATTGTGAGCATCGTCCCAGAGCACATTGTTTCCATCAAAACCATGGTTCATCCTTATTTCTCTTCTTCCGTGTAACTATATCCATAGGGCTAAGTGCTTGCTTTTCATTTCTTTATTTACCAAAATAATGTGGATCAGTTACTCGTTATTTAAGACATACATGCACTTAGAGCATCAAGATTGTTTTGTAGACATGACTGTTGGTTAATTGAAACCCCAAAACTATTTTTCACATTTACTATTCATAAACATTGTAAACATATCTATGTGATTATTGTAGTATATAACATATATTTAATGTCTGGACAGATTCCCAAGAGTTATGCATATTAATGCATAGATTTTGTAAGCATATTTATACGAAGTGACGTAAAACCACATAGTAAACGTGGCCGGACAGATGGCCGAAGGACATTTGGCCGACGGACGTTTCACCGACGGACATATGACCGAACGGACATCGAGCCGACGGACATTTGGCCGAACGGACAATTGACTGAACGGACAAATGGCCGAATGGACAATAGACCGAACGGACAAACGGCCGAACGGACATTTGGCCGAATGGACATATGGCCGTTTTAATTTTTTAGTTTTTTTCTTTCTTCTTTGCAATGTATTTTTTGCACATTTACTAAAGGATAAAAGATATTTATTGTAATGTAATTGCTTCTTTGCAATGTATTTGCTATATAAAATAAAGGATACAAAGATAACATAATTTCAATGTGATACATTTGCATGATATACAATTTTTTTCTTCTTTTTTTTGGGGTTGGGGCGTGGCTAAGAACTTCACCTGACTTAACATGACTAATTACGTCTCCCTTTCTTTTGTGTTTGTGGTGGTGTTGGTGTGTGGATTAGCGGATGTCATGTTTTTCACCTGACCTCATGTTTTGTAAGGTCACCCTGTGTACATAAACCTCTCTCAGTCCTTGTAATTCACTAGTTAAATTGAAATTGGGGAAAATAATGCTGATTGTTTCCGAATAATGCTGATTATTTCCGACGTCTACCAGATATTAAGCACAAGACTGAAGCAATTTTTATATAGCAATTACATTACAATTATTATCTTTTATCCTTTAGTAAATGTGCAAAAAATACATTGCAAAGGAGAAAAATAAATAAATAAAAAGGCCATATGTCCATTCAGCCAAATGTCCGTTCGGCGATTTGTCAGTACGGTCAATTATCCGTTCGGCCATTTGTTCGTCGGCTAGATGTCCGTTCGGTCAAATGTCCGTCGGTGAAACGTCCGTCGGCCATATGTCCTTCGGCCATCTGTCCGGGAGCCATAGTAAAATACCTGGACAAATGCCCAAGAGTTAGGAAACGAAGTCTATGTGGCCCCAACGAGGTTACACCAGAGAGCTAACTCCCCCGCCACCCCCTACAAGGCACCGTCGTGGGCGGAGATTTAATTCTTGACCACAGGTTAATACCGTGTCCAACTTCCATCTGCTGCTATAACTTCATGCAATCTGGTGGGCATGGAATCTACCAGATTGCTGCAGATGTTCGGCCTCCTCCTTATTCCCTCCCTCACACTATGTGCGTGTCTCCTCACTGCCTCACTCGTTTTCTCCTCAAATTCCCATTCAACAACCATATGCGTCCATAGATTTTCTATTGGATTACAATCGGCTCCTTTAGGGGGCCAGTCCAATAGAATAATCCGCGGGTGCGCCTCAAACCAACTCTTGACTGCCTGACATGTATGTATTGGACTTCGGTCTTGCACCATACATATAGGCTGTGGGTCTGGGATGGCATATGAGTTGCTGGGAGGATGGTTGGCAGTCCTGTTGAACTGGCAGGTAGACAAAATAAAAAACTCAAAGCCAAACTGTAAGAAAACCCATGGACAATGAGACAGTAAAATATACTAGGTCAATTTAGAGCTGGCACAGACAATATATCCAGACCTATTGGTCCTTGCGAGGCTGTTTGGTTATGCTATGCTAACTAGTTTGCTAGGGTGAGGGAAAGTATATACCGTGGGCCTCCATGTGCCCAGGTGGGATGGTCAAAGAATTACACTATAAGTGTGCCAAATGAGGAGTGACTGATCCACATGTAATTTAAGGTTTTTGAAGTATGTAGTTAAATTAAACACGATTTTTCATATAGTTACGCGAATGATGGAAAATAAAAGATATAGATGGGGTGTGGTGGAATCATCGTGGTCTGGCCTCAAGCGCTGTAAACGACATGTGGATTCACTGGGTGGTTTGGAAGTGTTTATTTCCATTCATACTTTCTTAACTACAACCTACGGTAATTTTTTCTTCGTGTTCATATATAATGAACATAATGCAGAGTATAAAATGCCATATGCAATATTTATACATAATTCATCTATACAGCCGTACTATGACAGTGTTGTTCGTGCGTGTTCTGTCTCGTGATAGTTAGAGTGGACCCCCGTCCAGTAAGGACACTGTACTAACCTCCAGCACCGACCCAGGTGGGCTAGAAAATATGGTTTCCGAGTGTACTTATATCCTAGCCGTTACAACATCTTGTAATCTAGTTATCTTGTTACTTGCTCCATATACATGTTTCACTTGTTACATCTCATCATGGTAAACTATGGATCGACTAGTGCCTGTTTGCACTAGTCTACTTGCGTCAAACTCATCAATAAGTTCTTTCCTAATTACAGTTTTAAGGGTTGTTTTTGACAGACCCAAATTGTATTCAACTGTGTCTTTGTTAGACGCGAGTTTGGCGAGGGCATCAACTCTGTCATGTTTTATGAGGCCTATGTGAGAGAGAATCGACAACAGTTTGACCTTGACACCCCGGTCACCAAGACAAGCATATTTGTTAGGGTGTGTCAATTTAGGGGGTGAACTGGCTAAATTGAAAATCGAGTAATTTGGTAGCAATTTATTGTAGTCTTTAAGCATGCAAAACGATATTCTGGCATAATTTTTTTTTTATAATAAGTCCTACCTACATCAAATGGATTTTTAAATGTACATATTTGTGAATTTATAACATAACCAGCGTTTGCACACATGTTACTGTTTCAAGTTTCAAATTATTATATTTTATTATCCGTAGTCTATTTGAAAGTAACCAATGCCTTCATACTCTCTTTGCTTTGGTTTCTTGTCATCAGTAGTCTGCTTGCTATTTGTGCTTTGATGTAACCTTCTCGCCTCTCGTGGCTGTAAACATGGCCCGCTGCTTCTGTGACCATTTTCACACATCTCTCCACACTTTGAGTGTGGGAAGGCCACTTCGGCACCTGCATTGGAGTCTCTTTAAGGTTTCTCAATTCTTGGCTAGTTAGACTTGTTGTCAATGGTGGCTCTAAGACTTCCAAACTCAAGTCAACCAATTCTGACAATTTGGTGGCATTGACGTTTATTGGGGGAACTTTTCTTGAATGAAACGAACAGTCTCCCAACTGGTCGTCATCTATTAGCGTTCCTCTAATCTTTAGAATGACTTCTACAGCCTCGGTTCGGAGATTGGTACATTGACTGCAAAGCATTGCTTGCAAAACTGCTTCTGATCGAGCATACCAAGCGGACCTTCTTGCCACAGGTAACACGATGTCCCTCACTACCTTCCTCTGTGTTCTTACTAGCTGCAATTGAAACAAAAGGTGATTGGGCCCATCCACCCACATAGGATTAAGTTTCACACTAAAGCACTGGGGAAGATAAACTCCAATAATAAATTCAACAATTAACCTCAAATTCTTCAGCACTTTGCCCTTCAATTCGTGTTTGGAAATCCAAATCCTGCAGAAACGAAGAGCTGTAGTTAACCAACGGCTGTGACTGACAGGTCCAATCTCCAAGAGAGCCAATGACTGAGGCACTTCTCCTGATCTTATTGCTTGGGCAATACGATAAGCATAGGATTGATCTGTGCTGAGATCTTTGATGACTCCTTCAGACAACGCCGGAAGGGGAGGGCCAACTTCGACCTTTGGAAAGGTTGTATTTATTTCTAGTTGTGTTGCTTCATCCAGCATGATGCCAAGGGGACCTGACCACTTGTTGTTGCTCTTTGTAGGACCATCAAGTTCCTGGATGAGATGACGAAGAGGTAGCTCGCCTGTATGTAAATCACATACAATCCAAACAAGTCTTCTTCCTAGTTTTTTCTCTAAATGCGTCATTACACCCCCCTGCCATCCGGTGTTCACTGCAGTTGAATCTCCACCAACAGCCTGCAGTGAACTGCCAAGTCCTCTCTCCTGAACCCAACATAAAATATGATCAGCAATGACCTCTGCATGTTTCTTCCCTTCTACTTCAGTTTCGGGAGCAAAGTGAAACAAAAACCGACCACCAGGCTCAGAACAGACAGAGTAGTGTTCTTCTTTGATGAGACCTGGAAACTTTCTGTTCACTCCCTCTACTTCTAGCAAAACTTTTGTGTCATCTATTCTTCCATCAAACAAAAGACAGGAGAGCCCTCCCTCGCTTAAATCTTTTTCATGCTGATCAGATATTTCCTTCATTATTTTTTCTTGTGCTCTTCTAATTTTATAATGATCCATCACCAAAGATACATCCTCTCGGCTGATGAGGCCTGCATCTATCCAAGCGGCAGTTGCAATTTCTGCAGCCTCACGAAGTCCAGCATGGTGGCGAATACTAGCTAAAGCAATGTTTGAAATATTTCTTGTGTTGTATTTCATTTTCTTTGGTAAAGGTTCAGATGGCTCTTTGGAACTATCATCTGATGTTGCTTCCTGTTCATCAGAAGAACTATCAAAGAAGTGATAAACATCTTGACACAGCTCTTCCTCTCTTTGGATGGCTTCTTCACTCTTCATTTTCTTCTTTTGTTCCCTCTCTCGGATTTGTTCTCTCTTCTTGGCATTAGCAATCTGCTTCTTTGTTTCTGAATAATCTATTGAACCCATTTGCATACTTCCTTGGCCTTCTGCCTTTGTCCTCTGTGCCTTTATAAATTCAAGCTCTAAAACAGGGATCTTCTTTTCACGAGGACAACCACAATCAATGTGGGAATTATTTTCTCTCTTACCTGAGTGAGAACAGTTGGATTCAGAACATAATTGTATGGAGCACTTGCAGGTCAAAATGTCAAACAGAGTATCAAGTGTGTGCAGAAATTCATTTTTCCTGGCCAAGTTTCCTTTACCAAGTGATGTTTCAACTGCTTTGTGCCATAATTTCGTTAGTTTTAGCTCAATAGTTCGACACTGATTAATCACAGGTTGTTTGAATAGTGCATTAGCTTTTGTCCATTGATGCAGAAGAGGGACTATCATGTCATTTATGAGTTCTTTATCTGTATAGTTCCTTCTGTCCTTTGCATTTTTTTCTCGAAGGAGTAACCCTAATCTTAGCATGTCTCTCACTGTTGGAAGTTCTGATACAGGAAGCTCCTTCCCTTTACCAACTAGCAGGCTCAAGTGGGTTGACAACTGACTTCTTGTCTTCAATTTTGACATCTTCACACTATCTGACAAATAGAAAAATATTTCATTGTTTCATAATTCAATTGTTGTTTCAAAAAATATCAATTTGTTTATCAAAAATGCTGTAACAGAAATAACATAATAATTTCTTTGAACATAATGTTTTATACAATGATATAAGTAACTGCGACAATCAATATGCCCTACTTACAATAATTAAAAGGTAGAATTCGTCTGGTAGAGTAGGTGCAAGTGCAATGAGAGCAAACCACCGTCTATGATATCTAGAAGGAGAGTGAGCCGGGCGCCTTATCCTCACGCTTGGTACAAGTCAAAACAAGAATTAAACTGTCCCACACGGAGAGCCTGTTCATGTTCATGTTCTGACATGCATATTGTACACAAGCTATAGAACCATAAAATACTCCATAATCCATATGCTTACATGAGATTAGTTAATATCAAGTGAATAATTCTAATCAAGTCTCATTAATTTGTTGAAATACTGATATTTGAAACTTTAAGGTATAATTGATGTAGGTGAGGGTTATTTCAATTCATTTTTGTTTGCTAATCTCAAGTTTAGACATAAAGAGGCACAATATTTTGACTACCAAATTTGATTTTTAACATGTTGACAAAATTGACACACCCTAATATTTGTGTCTGGCTTCAGAGACAAGAGCGTGACAACTTGAGTCGAGGGTGTCAAAGGCAAGTAGTGAGGATAGAGAGTCAGTGATGATGAGACTGTCAGTGACAGTGGTTTCAATGAATTTAATAGTTTGTAGAGTGGATGCCCAGTTGTTAATTCTAACTCCTTTCTCAATAATATTACCGTCAGGTTGAGTCACAACAATAGCACTTCCAGCCCTCCCACAGGCGGTGTTAAGAGATCCATCAGTGTAGATGGTCTGTGTGATATTATCATCAGTTTGTAGAGTGTGTATGTGTTCAAGAGCTCTCAATTTGGCAGTGTGTTGGAGATAAATGTTTTGTATAATTAATTTTTTAGGCGGCTATGTCGGTATTGTGATATCGAAGGGAACTGTCCGCCAGGGTGGCAGGAAGCCCTGTTATGTCTCAACTTTGTACAGGTGGTCTAGTCCAAACAACTTCATATGTGTAGCTGTAGTTTGGATCCATTTAGAGTCACCAGTCCCATGGTTCATACATTCTAGCAATTTTAAGGAAACAATGTTTTCATGATCACCACACAGAAGCCTCAGGGCTGTCATGAGGTTGACTTCAATTATTCTATCTTTAACACTGTTGGGCTACCGCTCACAGGATGAGTGTGGGGTGCACAATAAAGTAGCCGCTGTAAGCGTAAAAATCAAAGCAAATCAATCCCATTATCAATACAACCAGCCATCCTCCTTTACCACCATCTCCCTCCATCACCACCACCTCCCTACATCACCACAACCAGCCTTCCTCCTTTACCATAATCTCTCCCTTCACCACCACCTCCCTCCATCACCACAACCAGTTTCCTCCGTCACCACCACCTCCCTCCATTACCACAACCAGCCTTCCTCCTTTACCACCATCTCCCTCCATCACCACTACCTCACTCCATTACCACCACCTCCCTCCTTCACCACCACCTCCCTCCGTCACCACAACTACCTCCCTCCATCACTACAACTACCTCCCTTTGTCACCACCACCTTCCTCCTTTACCACCATCTCCCTCCATCACCACCACCTCCGTCCATCACCACCACTTCCCTCCATCACCACAACTACCTCCCTCCGTCACCCCCACCTCCCTCCATCACCACAACCAGCCTTTTTCCTTTACCACAACCTCTCCCTTCACCACCACCTCCCTCCGTCACCACCACCTCCCTCCATCACCACCACTTCCCTCCATCACCACAACCAGCCTTCCTCCTCTACCACCATCTCCCTCTATCACGAGCACCTCCCTCCATCACCACCACCTCCCTCCGTCACCACGATCTTCCTCCATCACCACCACCTCCCTCTCTCACCACTACCAGCCTTCCTCCTTTACCACTATTTCCCTCCATCACCACCACCTCCCTCCATCACCACCACCTCCCTCCTTCACCACCACGTCCCCCCGTCACCACCACCTCCCTCCATCACCACCACCTACCACCATCACCACAACCAGCCTTCCTCCTTTACCACCACCTCCCTCCATCACCATCACCTCCCTCCTTCACCACCACCTCCCTCCGTCACCACAGTCTCTCTCCGTCACCTAACTACCTCCTTCTGTTACCACTACCTCCCTCCATCACCACAACTACCTCCCTCCGTCACCACAACCTCCCTCCGTCACCACCACCTCCCTTCGTCACCACCACCTTCCTCCGTCACCATCACTACCCTCCGTCACCAATACTACCTCCCACCGTCACCACTACCACTTCCCTCCGTCACCACCACCTCTCTCCGTCACCACAACTACCTCCCTCCGTCACCACTACCACCCTCCGTCACCACAACTACCTCCCTCCGTCACCACCACCTCCCTCCGTCACCACCACCTCCCTCCGTCACCACCGCCCCCCTCCGTCACCACCACTTCCCTCCATCACCACCACCTCCCTCCATCACCACTACCAGCCTTCTTCTTTCCACCATATCCCTCCGTCACCACCACCTCCCTTCGTCACTGCCACGTCGCTCCGTCCCCACCACCTCCCTCCGTCACCATCATCTCCTCCGTCACAATGATCTCCCTCTATCACTACCACTTCCCTCCATCACCACCACCTCCCTCCATCACCACTACCAGCCTTCTTCTTTCCACCATATCCCTCCATCACCACCACCTCCCTTTGTCACTACCACGTCGCTCCGTCCCCACCACCTCCCTCCGTCACCATCATCTCCTCCGTCACAATGATCTCCTTCTATCACTACCATCTCCCTCCATTACGACCACCTCCCTCCGTCAGCCTCAGGGCTATCATGAGGTTGACTTCAATTATTCTATCTTTAACACTGGGTATACCTAGTTCTTTCCTCATATTAAGTACTTTAGTGCTCATGGGACATCCTAGGATAATTCTGAGGGCTTTATTTTGCATTTTCTCGAGCTTGTCAACGCCTTTCCCGTCACGAATGACCAGAGATGGTGCGTGGTAATCTATCAGAGATCTTATATAGCCTAGGTACATTAATTTAACAATTCTAATATTAGCACCATAGTGCGGGCTGTACCCCGCTACACTTCTAAGAGGTCTCAGTCTGTCAGTACATTGGCGGGTTAGCTGTTGTTTGGCAGGTAGGGTACAAGGGACGGAAACACCAAGATATTTAAAAGAAGAAACATAGTCAATAGTGTTGTTACCTATCTTGAACTTGACGGGGCCGCGTTTGCGGTTACCAGCTTGTTTGTTGAACACCTTAGTTTTCTCAGTGGAGATAATAAGACCGAGGTTCTCACAGGCTGCGTATACATGGTTGAGGGTGGTTTGCATTTCACGATGAGTTTTAGTATGCATAAGAATATCATCAGCATAGCTGATTGAGATATTGCTGGGGTTGTCTGTTATTAAATTTAATAATGCATTCATAAGAACATTGAACAAAGTAGGGCTAAGTACTCCACCTTGAGGGGTACCAAGTTGCATTTCTTTAACTTCACTTTTGTAAACCTGAAACAGTGCAGCAGCCCTTCTGTTGGTTAGGTAACCACTTATCCAGTGTAACAGCCTACCTCCTATATCCATTTTGGCTAGTTCGTACAATATCAGTTGCCTATTGGCAATATCTGATAACATTGTTACCTTAAAATTGCTAGAATGTATGAACCATGGGACTACTGAGTCTAAATGGATCCAAACTACAGCTACACATATGAAGATGTTTGGACTAGAACACCTGTACAAAGTTGAGACACAACAGCGCTTCCTGCCACCCTGGCGGACAGTTCCCTTCGATATCACAATACCGACGTATCCGCCTAAAAAATTAATTATACAAAGCATTTATCTCCAACACACTACCAAATTGAGAGCTCGTGAACACATACACACTCTACAGACTGATGATAATATCACACAGACCATCTACACTGATGGATCTCTTAACACAGCCTGTGGGAGGGCTGGAAGTGCTATTGTTGTGACTCAACCTGACGGTAATATAATTGAGAAAGGAGTTAGAATTAACAACTGGGCATCCACTCTACAAACTGAATTAGTTGCCATACTCACAGCTATTAAATTCATTGAAACCACTGTTACTGACAGTCTCATCATCACTGACTCATTATCCTCACTACTTGCCCTTGGCACCCTCGACTCAGGTTGTCATGCTCTTGTCTCTGAAGCCAGACACAAATATGCGTGCCTTGTTGACCGCGGTGTCAGGGTCAAACTGTTGTGGATCCTCTCTCACATAGGCCTCATAAAACATGACAGAGTTGATGCCCTCGCCAAACTCGCGTCTCACAAAGACACCGTTGAATACAATTTGGGTCTGTCAAAAAGAACCCTTAAAACTGTAATTAGGAAAGAACTTATTGATGAGTTTGACGCAAGTAGACTAGTGCAAACAGGCACTAGTCGATCCATTGGTTACCATAATGAGATGTATCAAGTGTCACGTGCCTGTGGCGCTCGGGAACTCGCATAGCATGAGGCATATGTTCACGCCTACATTTCACACAAGCTATTAACTTGTTAATTGTACTTATTATATTATTATTGTTCTTAGTTACTTAGGTTAATTGTATATTTATGTATGTTATTAATATGCATCATTGTGTTACTCTGTTAAGTCAAATCAAGAGTAGTATTAATTAATTATATAAATTATCTAGCAAATGTCCTGGATCACGTGATATGAGAAGCCCTCCTCCACGGCCTGCCCCACGCTTCCCCAGTAGCGAAAATCCATGGCATATGGTAGACGTGTCCATTCGTTCTCTAGCCTTGACCCTTGTCTAGTGCCTTGTCCAGTCTTCTGCAATGCTCTAGGGGTATCAGGTATTAGTGACACGTTTAGTTAGGCCCAGGAAGGGATCCTGGTGGTAAGGAATCTCCTGTTTGGTAGGAAATAACTATTTTGTAGGGATTGTTGTATATATATATTGTATGTTTGTGTAATATAGTTATGTTAAGTAGTATTCGTTTGGTCTAACTCCTTACGGTATATTTTCACCCTTCCGGCATCACTCTTACTTTAATATACAGTTACTTATTCCCTTAAATTCTTGTTTGCTATAGTCAGTACTCCCTTTAGAACATAAATTTAATTAATTAATTATCTTCCCTTTTGTGACTTACTTATTTCAACTTGTTCATACTTATTCAAGTACATTTAGTTGAGTAGGTTTTTGTGGGGATAATTATTGCCGTATTCCCTATTTGTTCCTTTATTTGATAATAACTTGGGGTAGGCTTCACTCCCCAGGTATAAAGGATATTGGGATCGCGACACAAGTGAAACATGTATATGGAGCAAGTAACAAGATCACTAGATTACAAGATGTTGTAACCGCTAGATTAAGGTTAGGATATAAGTCCCTTTGGCAGTATGTTCCTCAAGCAGATGTAAACAAAACTAAATGTAAAGTGTGTGGCCATACATATGGCCACACACTTGAACACTACGTCCTCGACTGTGTGAAGATAGAACCTTTTAGGGTCAGGTCCAAGCACACCGTGTGTGAAATGGCGCAACATTTCATCTCTAATGGCAAGATAGCCGACATATTAATATTGTATCCACTTTTTTGCACTTAGTAACTATATCAGTTCTCATGTACAGAACCAAATACGCAATGTGCTTGAATACCTCTCACGTAAATGTGAATAACAAAGTGTGAGGCCAGGCATACTGCCTCACACACCTGTACTCTAGGGGGCAGTGAAATTTTGCTCAAAGCTGCACTCTTCAGGCATTGTTCCTTATACATATCTAAGACTCCATGCCAAATTTGAAGCTGATATGTCGAGGTTTAGTCTGCCGCATTTTCTACTGAAACTTTTAAATTTACCTACAGTACTAGCCAAACAGCCGCTGTGGCGGTGCAATGTTCTGTTCAGTGTTTATCAACTTTTTTTCATATCTCTTATTTCATTTAAGTTGTCTTGTTGCAGATGAGTATGGTGCTATGTCTATATTGATTATCAGCCTTTTCTGATTTCATTTCTCAATGTTGTGTTACTGTACTGTAATGTAGGGGAGACCTGGGTAAGTTGGCGCGCTTGAAATTATTCAAATAGTTACCGTTAAGCAGTTCACACCGCAGGACCGATACTTGATTAGTGATTATGCTGGAGCTGCCATTGCTACTGCCACCTTAACTGACTATGGCATTATCACAAAGGATGACAAGAGTCAGGTTATTGGACCACATAAGCTGCGGGATGCGAGACAAAAATACCGATTTAAGAGGCAAGAAATTGAGGTGGCTAGTTTAGATAATTTGACGTCACTCTATTTTGATGGTAAGAAGACCGCCACTCGTGTGATGATAAAGAATGAGAAGACCGAGAAATGGAGTTCGAAGATGATGGTGAAAGATCATTATGTCATCATGGTTGAGCCTGGCAATGAATATCTCACACATGTGACTCCCAAGACTGGACACGGAAAGCAGATTGCCAAAACTATTCACGAGTTTCTGGTGGAGAAAAATCTAACCCAGCAGCCCATTGTGTGTGTTGGTTGTGATGGAACCAATGTAAATGTAGGATCAGAAAATGGAGTCATTCATCATCTTGAAATGTTACTTGGTCACCCGCTCCATTATTTCATATGTCAGCTTCACGGAAATGAGCTGCCTTTCCGCGCAGTTTTTTATCACTATGATGGAAAACCAAGTGGTCCTGAGCATTGGCGTGGTCCCATTGGAAAGCAGATCAAGGAGTCTTTGTCTGAGCTTCCAGTTGTCGCCTTCCAGCCAGTCAGTTTCCCTGATTTCCCTGTGTTTAATGATGAAGTGGAGAAAGATCTGACCTGGGATCAGAAATACAGGTGTTGTTGAAGATGACTTGGCTGCTATTAAGCCAGGCCCTCCCTGTGTGTCAAGGTGGAACACCTTATGGAGTAGAATCCTCAGGCTGTATGTAGCAACATCAAGACCCAGCCATGAGTTGAAAAGAATTGTCATTACAATAATAAAGTTCAGTGCTCCAATGTGGTTTTACATCAAGATACACCCTTACGTAACACACGGCTCAAGGAACGTATTCCAGTCCCTGCTATATATGAAACACCTGAATAGTGAGGAGGAGACGATAGTGAAGAAGGCTGTCCAGAGAAATGCATACTTCGCCCACACAGATGAACTTCTTCTTGGCATGTGTGCAGATGAGGACATGACTGTTAGAGAAAAAGCTGTCTCAATGATAAGAAAAATTAGAGAGGAGAATCAGCAAAAGGAAGAATGCACTGGCAGATCTGAAGAGGAGGAGGACGATTCTGATGCTGCTGTTGACGAGAATTTGTTAAACTATACTGATGAGGAGGGTAAAGATGGAGATGGGAATGAGGATGTGCCTCCTGTAGTCAACATGAGAAAGGTGGTGACTCCGAAACTAAAGTGGCAAGCAAAAAACTATCATTCCATGATTAAATGGAGGAATGAACTCAAGACTGAGCCTCCTTACATTGCTTCTCTGTCAAATCTACAGGTTAATGACATTCTTGAGACACCATTAGTGGTGCCCAAGTGGCCAAACAGCACTCAGGCGGTCGAGAGAGGCATAAAAGTGATGACTGAAGCTTGCACTGAAGTGACGGGATACGAATCGAGAGATGGATATATTAGGCAAAGATTATTGTCTAGGAAAATGATGCCAAGGTTCCGCACAAAAAAGAATTTCAATATGAACTTGTAATGATTTTCTATACGGTGTACCTGTAAAATAACATGTGAATTAAATCGATGTCACCCATGTAAAATTTATCATTATCCTGGAAAACATTAAATGACACCTAATTTTTGGTAGACACTAAAAGTTGACAAAAAGTCGTTCGCGATGCGGCAGGGTAAGTATGCATGAAATGGCATGAAATTATGCACAGGTGTTTGTTACAGCCATACAAACGATGCCTGAAAAGTGCAGCCTGCAACTCAAATAAAAGTGTTTTTTCCCTGCCCCCTACTGTACTCACGCATTTGTGAATAAGTTACCCTTTATGTGTAGACCTAAACAAATAATGTAAATGAAATACTGTGTACCATTCAGTGCTATAATATCTTGACAACGGGGATTGATTATTATGACCCTTTGTAAACTCTACTCGTAATCCTTTTGCGCTACCGCTCACAGGATGAGTGTGGGGGTGCACAATAAAGTAGCCGCTGTAAGCGGCAAAATAAAAAATCAATCCCTCCGTCACCGCCACCACCTCCCTCCATCACCACCAAGCTACCAACACAACCATCCCCCGCAATTTTTAGGCGCAGGAATAAAGAGCCTGGCTTAGGTGACCCAACCTCGCCAAACTTGGCCTCACTGCCCAAAAGAGACTTGGTATGACAGCAGAATGACGCTTATTCTACGCCTGCGCTCTCCGTCCTTCAAAAAAAATATTTACCAATTTTGTCTTCATTTTTGTAACCTTTTACTCTTTCGTTATGTCTATGACTTAATTTAGCTTATCCCGAAAGAGGAGGCAAAAGGAGTTTGACACACGTTGTTTTTTAATAAATAGTTCCCTTCTCAAAGTGGAGGCTGGTATAGGGTGTCAGATGAAACAACTTAAAGAATACATAAACTGGGTTCGAACTTTTCCAAATAGCTCGGAACGATATTGGTTGAATGAAAAATATACAGTGACTGGACCAGTCTAGTGTAGGCAAATAGACAGTACCTATATTAGTTAACACAACAGATTTAGTATGTAAATATTTTGATCATAAAGACCATTACGACAAGTATGTCTTCCGTCTCAAAAAAAAAAAAAAAGAATTGCTGAGCAACATTAAGAAAAGGAAGAGTGAACCAAGTGGTGAGTCTCCTCTTCGTTAGCGGCCCTGAAACACCCAATGAAAAAGACGAAGTTCTCAATCAAGGTGACTGTAAAACTAAGGTAAAAAGAAGGGGAGTTAGAACAAATAAAAGAGAGATGTGGAAAGTCAATAACGGTACCGGGAATGTCAAAAGGTAAACAGAGGCACGAAGGGGAACTCGCAAAAGTCAATCACCAGCCGTGAGTTTCGGAAAAGGAACGGTTAACTTGTAGCAATACCCAGACTAGGTTTTTCAAACTTTTATTTTTATAGTTCTGGAAAAAAAGTATTTTGTGGTAGTCGAGGACTGAATATCTATGAAGCTGCTTGATACGAGTTGTATAAAGTGAGACACTCACGAGTTTCTTTAAGGATATATAGTTATCAAATAACATTGTAAATAACAGTAATAGCATTTCATCCGGCCATATCTTATTACAGAAAAAAAATATTGAATTGAATTAAGTCTCTACATTCTAAATAAAGTATGAAGAAAAAGAAATCACACACGAAAGAATCCATGAAAAAACAAGAAAGGTGAGAGTGGAGGACGCCTGGCCTTCAGGGGTCATGTGAGAGAAACATTCCGCGCTGCACCTCACACACTCTACACCCTTACACATGACCCCAGTGTGAGGCGCACTGGTGACTAGTGTTTTATGCCCTTATTTCTAAACCTGGATGTAAGTGATGCTTTATAATATAATATATATATATATATATATATATATATATTAGGGTGTGTCAATTTAGGGGGTGAACTGGCTAAATTGAAAATCGAGTAATTTGGTAGCAATTTATTGTAGTCTTTAAGCATGCAAAACAATATTCTGGCATAAATTTTTTTTTATAATAAGTCCTACCTACATCAAATGGACTTTTAAATGTACATATTTGTGAATTTATAACAAAACCAGCGTTTGCACACATGTTACTGTTTCAAGTTTCAAATTATTATATTTTATTATCCGTAGTCTATTTGAAAGTAACCAATGCCTTCATACTCTCTTTGCTTTGGTTTCTTGTCATCAGTAGTCTGCTTGCTATTTGTGCTTTGATGTAACCTTCTCGCCTCTCGTGGCTGTAAACATGGCCCGCTGCTTCTGTGACCATTTTCACACATCTCTCCACACTTTGAGTGTGGGAAGGCCACTTCGGCACCTGCATTGGAGTCTCTTTAAGGTTTCTCAATTCTTGGCTAGTTAGACTTGTTGTCAATGGTGGCTCTAAGACTTCCAAACTCAAGTCAACCAATTCTGACAATTTGGTGGCATTGACGTTTATTGGGGGAACTTTTCTTGAATGAAACGAACAGTCTCCCAACTGGTCGTCATCTATTAGCGTTCCTCTAATCTTTAGAATGACTTCTACAGCCTCGGTTCGGAGATTGGTACATTGACTGCAAAGCATTGCTTGCAAAACTGCTTCTGATCGAGCATACCAAGCGGACCTTCTTGCCACAGGTAACACGATGTCCCTCACTACCTTCCTCTGTGTTCTTACTAGCTGCAATTGAAACAAAAGGTGATTGGGCCCATCCACCCACATAGGATTAAGTTTCACACTAAAGCACTGGGGAAGATAAACTCCAATAATAAATTCAACAATTAACCTCAAATTCTTCAGCACTTTGCCCTTCAATTCGTGTTTGGAAATCCAAATCCTGCAGAAACGAAGAGCTGTAGTTAACCAACGGCTGTGACTGACAGGTCCAATCTCCAAGAGAGCCAATGACTGAGGCACTTCTCCTGATCTTATTGCTTGGGCAATACGATAAGCATAGGATTGATCTGTGCTGAGATCTTTGATGACTCCTTCAGACAACGCCGGAAGGGGAGGGCCAACTTCGACCTTTGGAAAGGTTGTATTTATTTCTAGTTGTGTTGCTTCATCCAGCATGATGCCAAGGGGACCTGACCACTTGTTGTTGCTCTTTGTAGGACCATCAAGTTCCTGGATGAGATGACGAAGAGGTAGCTCGCCTGTATGTAAATCACATACAATCCAAACAAGTCTTCTTCCTAGTTTTTTCTCTAAATGCGTCATTACACCCCCCTGCCATCCGGTGTTCACTGCAGTTGAATCTCCACCAACAGCCTGCAGTGAACTGCCAAGTCCTCTCTCCTGAACCCAACATAAAATATGATCAGCAATGACCTCTGCATGTTTCTTCCCTTCTACTTCAGTTTCGGGAGCAAAGTGAAACAAAAACCGACCACCAGGCTCAGAACAGACAGAGTAGTGTTCTTCTTTGATGAGACCTGGAAACTTTCTGTTCACTCCCTCTACTTCTAGCAAAACTTTTGTGTCATCTATTCTTCCATCAAACAAAAGACAGGAGAGCCCTCCCTCGCTTAAATCTTTTTCATGCTGATCAGATATTTCCTTCATTATTTTTTCTTGTGCTCTTCTAATTTTATAATGATCCATCACCAAAGATACATCCTCTCGGCTGATGAGGCCTGCATCTATCCAAGCGGCAGTTGCAATTTCTGCAGCCTCACGAAGTCCAGCATGGTGGCGAATACTAGCTAAAGCAATGTTTGAAATATTTCTTGTGTTGTATTTCATTTTCTTTGGTAAAGGTTCAGATGGCTCTTTGGAACTATCATCTGATGTTGCTTCCTGTTCATCAGAAGAACTATCAAAGAAGTGATAAACATCTTGACACAGCTCTTCCTCTCTTTGGATGGCTTCTTCACTCTTCATTTTCTTCTTTTGTTCCCTCTCTCGGATTTGTTCTCTCTTCTTGGCATTAGCAATCTGCTTCTTTGTTTCTGAATAATCTATTGAACCCATTTGCATACTTCCTTGGCCTTCTGCCTTTGTCCTCTGTGCCTTTATAAATTCAAGCTCTAAAACAGGGATCTTCTTTTCACGAGGACAACCACAATCAATGTGGGAATTATTTTCTCTCTTACCTGAGTGAGAACAGTTGGATTCAGAACATAATTGTATGGAGCACTTGCAGGTCAAAATGTCAAACAGAGTATCAAGTGTGTGCAGAAATTCATTTTTCCTGGCCAAGTTTCCTTTACCAAGTGATGTTTCAACTGCTTTGTGCCATAATTTCGTTAGTTTTAGCTCAATAGTTCGACACTGATTAATCACAGGTGGTTTGAATAGTGCATTAGCTTTTGTCCATTGATGCAGAAGAGGGACTATCATGTCATTTATGAGTTCTTTATCTGTATAGTTCCTTCTGTCCTTTGCATTTTTTTCTCGAAGGAGTAACCCTAATCTTAGCATGTCTCTCACTGTTGGAAGTTCTGATACAGGAAGCTCCTTCCCTTTACCAACTAGCAGGCTCAAGTGGGTTGACAACTGACTTCTTGTCTTCAATTTTGACATCTTCACACTATCTGACAAATAGAAAAATATTTCAATGTTTCATAATTCAATTGTTGTTTCAAAAAATATCAATTTGTTTATCAAAAATGCTGTAACAGAAATAACATAATAATTTCTTAGAACATAATGTTTTATACAATGATATAAGTAACTGAGACAATCAATATGCCCTACTTACAATAATTAAAATGTAGAATTCGTCTGGTAGAGTAGGTGCAAGTGCAATGAGAGCAAACCACCGTCTATGATATCTAGAAGGAGAGTGAGCCGGGCGCCTTATCCTCACGCTTGGTACAAGTCAAAACAAGAATTAAACTGTCCCACACGGAGAGCCTGTTCATGTTCATGTTCTGACATGCATATTGTACACAAGCTATGGAACCATAAAATACTCCATAATCCATATGCTTACATGAGATTAGTTAATATCAAGTGAATAATTCTAATCAAGTCTCATTAATTTGTTGAAATACTGATATTTGAATCTTTAAGGTATAATTGATGTAGGTGAGGGTTATTTCAATTCATTTTTGTTTGCTAATCTCAAGTTTAGACATAAAGAGGCACAATATTTTGACTACCAAATTTGATTTTTAACATGTTGACAAAATTGACACACCCTAATATATATATATATATATATATATATATATATATATATATATATATATATATATATATATATATATATATATATATATATGTGTGTGTGTGTGTAACCGGTTGGAATTACTGGACTTTAATTTTTCACTTGACTTTGGGTTTATTAAATATTATTAGATGATAATTGCAGTGGAAGCGCCCCCTTGGAGAAAAAAACCCGATAGGCACAAGAACTCTTGAATTCTCCGTGACCCGTGGAAGGATAGCATCTGTGATCGGGATGAATGAGACACACTGTAAAAATTTAGACACTCATATTCCCTCCAACACTACAGACACAATCAAATAATGGTACACCAACATATGCGCACCTCTTAACCTGAACTTAAAACACTACTCTGGGGAATAAAAGTTATACATGATATTGAAATTATACGAAACTCAGACAATGCCTCATTAGACAACAATAAATTCAGAGTATTAAGAAGTGTTGCTTGCACACATGAAACAGGCCTTACAGGCTTTCACAAAATAATATCCCCCACTACGGAAATGGTATAAAAATAAGAATTTATTAATTCCACCATGAATAGGCCTAAAGGGCACTCAATAGAATTATGTTACACCAACACAGGCAGGCCTTAAGGGTTTTCAACAAAATGATATCACTCACTGAGAAAATGGTATTAAAAAAAAATAAGAAATCAATAACTCTACAATGAATAGGCCTTAAGGGCACTCAACAAAATTATATCAAGCACTGAGAAAATGGTATAAGAAAATAAGAACTTATTAACTCCACCCTGAATAGGCCTTTTGGGCACTCAACAAAATTATATTCCCTCAACAGATGCACGCCTCCTAACCGAACTCAAACACTACTCTGGGGAACAAAGGTTATACCTGAGATCGAAGTTATAAAGAAATATTAAATGCATTAAAGGTATTAATCACAGTATCACTTACAACAGAAGGGAGAAACCTCATCTGAAAAACAGTTCCCTCATTCTCTGGCATCAATTAGTGACACATCATTAAAAAACAATACTATCCAAATATTTAAGAAATATTAAACTGCACGCAGCCAGAAAATATCAGTATTAACTACAGGACCTATTACCTACACACATGAACAGGCCTTAAGGGCATTCAACAAGTTAATATCAGTCCCTGAGAGCTGGAAATAACCGATATTAGGAAAATTATTCACTACATACACACTCTAAACACACCTTACATTATGTCCCGTAAAATGCTTCACCCAACTCAACATACACCCATAATAAGGGAGATAAAATGTTTCTCTAGGTATCCCCTAGACCAGTGTTTTTCAAACTTTTTTTACTGCGACCCACAGCCAGAACAACAATTTGAATTGCGACCCATTAAACCTAAGTGTAATGATATGAAATGAGTAAATCAAAGACAAACACTGTTAGGTTAAGTTAGGTTAGCTTAGGTTAGATTACGAGGGAAAAAACTACGATTACGAGTTTTTCTGCGCAAAACGGATGACATGAGAGGTAAAGAAAGAATCAGGAAATGCAGTCGCTTCCCAGACTGTGGAGTGTACATTACAATAACCAAGCCTAAATTATGGTGCATTTATTTTTATTTTCTTATTTATTTTCGCGACCCATTTTATTTTTTTTTCTCATTTATTTTCGCGACCCATTTTTATTTTGCGACCCAACTTATTTATTTCGCGATCCACTGAAGGGTCGGGACCCATAGTTTGAAAACCCCTGCCCTAGACTCCTGGTCTCAGTGTGTGACCATTAATTTACTCAGATAGCCTCAGTGTACACTCAGTACATCCATGAAACGGAAGGGAGTGAGCCAATCCGACCTTGTTCAGTTGAGAGAAGCTTTAGCTTCTCGTAGTAAAAGGCTTTCACTAACTGCTTGAAGATATGTGATATTGCAAGCCGAGGTAGAAGAGATCTGGCGACCCCAGACGATCGTCAGTTGCGCACCCAGACAGCTGGTTTCACTTTGGAGATCCCTGGCAAACCCGGCTAACCAGTGACAAGCCTGCACTGATCGTTCCAACTGCAACAATCGCCGTTGATGATTGATGATCATCACTCATCAACGGCAGTCTCAAGCGGCAGTCAATCTCGCAGTCATCACTCGCAGTCAAGTGGGTTCTGACGGAAACCCTGCAATGAACTCACTGTTAACTTTATCACTGCCCTATCTAAGCCCTGTCTGAGATCGAATGAGACGTACTTGTTATACTGTAATAGCGCAACACAGGCGACTAGACCACTTGACCGTTTCCTGGAGGGACGCGCAGAGACGTCATATCTGTCGGATCGCTTTCGCGTGATTGAGAGCCAGCCAACTGGCGTTAGCTTAGGCCTAGTGACATATTTTCCCGTATAACTAATAGCTTCGTTGGGACACACGTAGCATTTTTAGACTGGGAAACGATCTATGATTACTTTTAATGTAATAACTGATATTTAATTTCATAATTCGCCTCCATATTAATTCGGTAAATTACATTTAATATCGTATAGGCCTAATTCCAGAAACTCTCACTATTGCAGAAGCGTTTTTTTTTTTTTTTTTTATTGAGTGGGCACTCCCCTACATCCTTGTGTAAGGTGAAGCGCAGAAGCGTTTACAGCGCCCAATAGGGAAGCATGTTAAGTTCATGCTTGCCCTTATGTCTCATGAGTTAAGGGCGTAGAAGCCTGAAGAGTCAAGGGCGTAGAAGCCTGAAGAGTCAGTGGTTTATGTCATCAAGTTATTGGAAGCTCCAACAACTCCCTGAATACGAATTCTCAACTTTCGATTTACACCAGGTACCTACTTTACTGCTAGGTGAACAGGGACTAATGGGGGCTAGGAAGTAAGTCCAAACAACTTCCACCGGACTGGGAATCGAACCCGTGACAGCTCTCTTGCAAGGCAAGAACGGTACCGCTTCTACCATCGGTCCCCTGCGGAAGCGCTGTCTTCCCTCAGACGACCTTGAACTCAGTATCGCCAATGGCGCGGCGTTTGAAATTACACTGAAATTTCTGAATATATATATATATATATATATATATATATATATATATATATATGTATATATACATATATATATATATATATATATATATATATATATATATATATATATATATATATATATATATATATATATATGCAAGTAAATCACTGTAGGTGCGCGTGATCTAGGTATATGCTGATAACCACCAGGAAAGAAGAAAACACGAAGTTCCCAAGCGCTTTCGTGTAATTCACATCTTCAGGGGTGAGTACAGACTAGATAGAGTAATGCAGAACAAGATGAATATATACAGAGGAGGGTGAGACCAGGAATACAAATATATATATAATATTGGCTCAAACCTTAAATACCCTAGATCTTTCATAGACAAATGCTTAAACATTACTAAGAAAACTTTTTATAGAACTGATCCCAAGCCCACCCATGACCATAAGAATATCTTAATATTACCATTTCACAAAAATTTCTCACACATTCCGGCACAGCTAAAATCTTGGAACGTCAATGTGGCATTTAAAAACTCATGCACTGTTAAACAAATGTTAATCAAGAACTCCCCCAACAACACAATTGGTTGCATTTATAAAGTTCCTTGCAAGGAATGTAATATGTTTTACTTAGGCCAGACAGGTAAAGATCTTGTAACTAGAATTAAACAACACAAATACAGTGTCAGGACAGGCCAGGAATCCAATGCTCTGTTTGTTCATTTGAGGGATAACAAGCATTGCATTGACTGGGATAATGCCTCCTCAATATTACCATGTAATTCAATTGATAGTAGGAACATCATAGAATCTAGTCTTATTAAACATACCGAAGCATTCAACATGAATTTGAGTAACGGCTTGTACAAGCTGGACAACTTTGTAATTAAGAAGATTTGTGATCAGGTGAGAGGGCGGGTCACTGTCCCATCTGACCCAACCACCAACCGTTGTGTGCCATTTAAAGATTAGTAGGGTCATTACCTGACCATTGTGGACCTGGTCTCACCCTCCTCTGTATATATTCATCTTGTTCTGCATTACTCTATCTAGTCTGTACTCACCCCTGAAGATGTGAATTACACGAAAGCGCTTGGGAACTTCGTGTTTTCTTCTTTCCTGGTGGTTATCAGCATATATATATATATATACTTCATTTTTAGTCCATTTAACACGCGGACTTTGAACATATAATCAACGACCTCACCAGCAAGGAATCGAACCCTCGACCTACTGGGTGGACCTAGGGAGCGCTTACCGGCTAGCCCACAAGGACACTAAAAGCAGTTCTAGACTCTGTTATATTTCACACAAAGCCTGTTCATCGAGCTGATGGCGCCGTGAACCTCATTGGGAAACTGCCCGTGCCTCGTATGTGGTGTCAGTAGCATTTTACCGAATCCAGCTGGTATGAAACGCGAGGTACATATATATACTTCATTTTTAGTCCATTTAACACGCGGACTTTGAACATATAATCAACGACCTCACCAGCAAGGAATCGAACCCTCGACCTACTGGGTGGACCTAGGGAGCGCTTACCGGCTAGCCCACAAGGACACTAAAAGCAGTTCTAGACTCTGTTATATTTCACACAAAGCCTGTTCATCGAGCTGATGGCGCCGTGAACCTCATTGGGAAACTGCCCGTGCCTCGTATGTGGTGTCAGTAGCATTTTACCGAATCCAGCTGGTATGAAACGCGAGGTACATTTATATACTTCATTTTTAGTCCATTTAACACGCGGACTTTGAACATATAATCAACGACCTCACCAGCAAGGAATCGAACCCTCGACCCAATGAGGTTCACGGCGCCATCAGCTCGATGAACAGGCTTTGTGTGAAATATAACAGAGTCTAGAACTGCTTTTAGTGTCCTTGTGGGCTAGCCGGTAAGCGCTCCCTAGGTCCACCCAGTAGGTCGAGGGTTCGATTCCTTGCTGGTGAGGTCGTTGATTATATGTTCAAAGTCCGCGTGTTAAATGGACTAAAAATGAAGTATATATATGTACCTCGCGTTTCATACCAGCTGGATTCGGTAAAATGCTACTGACACCACATAAGAGGCACGGGCAGTTTCCCAATGAGGTTCACGGCGCCATCAGCTCGATGAACAGGCTCTGTGTGAAATATAACAGAGTCTAGAACTGCTTTTAGTGTCCTTGTGGCCTAGCCGGTAAGCGTTCCCTAGTCACACCCAGTAGGTCGAGGGTTCGATTCCTTGCTGGTGAGGTCGTTGATTATATGTTCAAAGTCCGCATGTTAAATGGACTAAAAATGAAGTATATATATGTACCTCGCGTTTCATACCAGCTGGATTCGGTAAAATGCTACTGACACCACATAAGAGGCACGGGCAGTTTCCCAATGAGGTTCACGGCGCCATCAGCTCGATGAACAGGCTCTGTGTGAAATATAACAGAGTCTAGAACTGCTTTTAGTGTCCTTGTGGCCTAGCCCGTAAGCGTTCCCTAGTCACACCCAGTAGGTCGAGGGTTCGATTCCTTGCTGGTGAGGTCGTTGATTATATGTTCAAAGTCCGCGTGTTAAATGGACTAAAAATGAAGTATATATATATATATATATAGCCTATATATATATATATATATATATATATATATATAGGCTATATATATATATAACACGTGTCTGCGTGTATATGCGTGTACATTTCATTAATGTACAGTATAATTCCATAAAGAAAATAATTTATAAATTGCTCGTTGACAGCACGCGACCAGAGATCATTAAAGTAATTTAAAACTAAACAGTTTACTGATTCACTAAGAGAACCACTTGTCCTTAGACTTACAACGTTTGATTCCCAACTCCAGTATTGTACTGTACTATAGTATATGACAGTGTACCTCCCTCACGAGCACTGAAACATTAAGCTTACCTGTCAAAATTTTCCCGAGATATTGTTTATTTTATCACTAAGGTCATTTATTGTTCATCAAAATTAAAAACACGATATTTAAGGATTAGACATAGACAGATACAGACAGATAAACTAGCTGGTGTAAACAACGGGAGCCACAGGGCCAGTCAAGAGATGCATCACCATAATGATTCTCGGGAGGCCAATACAATTTCCCTAACAAGACTGTGAACAATATATGACGATTTTTATGCCACCACACCGTAATTAACGGGACATAATGTGTTTATCGTGTCCGTCCGCCTGTTGGTCACATTTCAGGTCCATGTGTTGTCTTTTGTCATCACATATAAATAGGTGTATATCAGGATATATACAAGAACGTATACAAGAGTGTATACCAGGATATATGCAAGAACATATGCAAGGGTGTATACCAGGATATACACAATAACATATACAAGGGTGTATACTAGGATTTATACAAGAACATATACAAAGGTGTATATCAGGATATACACAATAATATATACAAGGGTGTATACCAGGATATACACAAGAACATATACAAGGGTGTATACCAGGATATATACAAGAACATATGCAAGGGTGTATACCAGGATATACACAATAACATATACAAGGGTGTATGCCAGGATATATACAAGAACATATACAAGGGTGTATATCAGGATATATACAAGAACGTATTCAAGAGTGTATACCAGGTTATATGCAAGAGCATATGCAAGGGTGTATACCAGGATATATATAAGAATGTATACAAGGGTATATACCATGATATATACAAGAACATATACAAGGGTGTAAACTAGGATATACACAATAACATATGCAAGGGCGTATACCAGGATATATAAAAGAAAATATACAAGGGTGTATACCAGGATATACTGTACACAAGAACATATACAAGGGTTTATACCAGGATATATACAAGAACATTACAAGGGTGTAAACCAGGATATACTGTACACAAGAACATATACAAGGGTTTATACCAGGATATATACAAGAACATTACAAGGGTGTAAACCAGGATATATACAATAACATATACAAGGGTGTTTACCAGGATATATAAAGGAACATATATATAAGGGTGTATTCCAGGATATATACAAGATACCCGGATATACACATGAATGTATAAAATGTATTTTTAGGAACATAAAAGACAGCACAATTTTGAGAGGATTTTACATTAAAGGAAAATTATTAAGAAACAAACAAATAGCTGTTATAGATTTCTGAGGCTGTGATATACCTCTGTAGAGACCATCTGTAGTGACTATTAGTCGAGGGCAGCCAGTCGAGAGCACAAGATGAGACTATTAGTCGAGGACAACCAATCGAGGGCAGAAGTTGAAACTATCAGTCGAGGACAGCCAGTCGAGCACAAGATGAGACTATTAGTCGAAGACAACCAATCGAGAGCACAAGTTGAGACTATCAGTCGAGGACAGCCAGTCGAGACCACAAGATGAGACTATCAGTCGAGAACAGCTAATCGAGAAGAGCCAGTCGAGAACAGGCAGTCGTGAACTACAGTCGAGAGCAGCCAGTCGACCACCAGTCGAGACCAACAGTCGAGAACAGCCTGTCGAGGACCCCCAGTCTGAGACACGTATGACGACAACTTTGCCAAATCACCTTTCTCGTGTAAACTTCTATCATACATCAGTGTGATACAGTGGTGGTGGTGTGGTGGTGGTGATGGATAGTTGTGGTAGTGGGGTGGTGGTGTTGATGGATAGTTGTTGTGGTGGTGGTGTTGATGGATTGGGGTGGCAGTGGTTTGGTGGAGATGGATACCTGTGGTGGTGGTGTGCTGGTGTTGTGGGAAGTAGTGATGGATAGTTGTGGTGGTGGCGTTGATGGGAATAGTGGTGGTGTGGTGTGGTGGTGATGAAAGATGGTGCTGTGGTTGTGGTATGGTTGTAGTGTGGTGGTGTTGATGGATGGTGGTGGTGGTGGTATGGTTGTAGTGGTAGTGATGGATTATGGAGGTGTGTAGTAGTGGTGTATTGATGGTGGTGGTGTTGGATGGTGATGGTAGTGTGGTGATGGAGGTGGTGGTGGTGGAAAGTGGTGGTTGTATGTGATAGTGATGGCATGTGACGGTGTGTATGGTGGTGGTGTGATGGTTGTGATGGATGGTGGTGGTGATATGTGATTGTGATGGAGGGTGGTGGTGAGGTGGTGTATGGTGGTGATGGTGTGTTGTGGTGAGGGTTGGAGATGGTGTGCGGTCGTGATGGATGGTGGTGGTGTGCGGTGGTGATAGATGGTGGTGGTGGTGGTGATGGATGCTGGTGGTATGTGGTCGTGATGCATGGTGGTGGTGTGCGGTGGTGATGGATGGTGGTGTGTGGTGTTGATGGATGGTGGTGGTGTGTGGTCGTGATGGGTGGTGGTGGTGTGCGGTGGTGATGGATGGTTGTGTGTGGTCGTGATGGATGGTGGTGGTGTGCGGTGGTCATGCATGGTGGTGGTGTGCGGTGGTCATGGATGGGTGTGGTGTGTGGTGGTCATGGATGGTGGTGGTGTGTGGTCATCATGGATGGTGGTGGTGTGCGGTGGTGATGGATGGTGGTGTGTGGTCGTGATGGATGGTGGTGGTCTGTGGTGGTGATGGTTGGTGGTGATGTGTGGTCATCATGGATGGTGGTGGTCTGTGGTGGTGGTGATCGTTGGTGGTGGTGTGCGGTGGTGATGGATGGTGGTGTGTGGTCGTGATGGATGGTGGTGGTCTGCAGTGGTGATGGATGGTGGTGGTGTGTGGTCGTGATGGATGGTGGTTGTCTCTGGTGGTGATAGATGGTGGTGGTGGTGGTGATGGATGGTGGTGGTATGTGGTTCGTGATGGATGGTGGTGGTGGTGTGCGGTGGTGCTAGATGGTGGTGTGTGGTGTTGATGGATGGTGGTGGTGTGTGGTCGTGATGGGTGGTGGTGGCGTTCGGTGGTGATGGATGGTGGTGGTGTGTGGTCGTAATGGATGGTAGTTGTGTGTGGTCGTGATGGATGGTGGTGGTGTGTGGTCGTGATGGATGGTGGTAGTGTGTGGTGCTCATGGATGGTGGTAGTGTGTGGTCGTGATGGATGGTGGTGGTGTGTGGTCGTAATGGATGGTGGTGGTGAGTGGTCGCGATGGATGGTGGTGGTTGTGTGGTTTTCATAGATAGTGGTGGTGTGGGGGTCATGGATACTTGTGGTGTGTGGTCGTGATGAATGGTGGTGGTGAGTGGTGGTCATGAATGGTGGTGATGTGTGTTGGTGATGGATGGTGGTGGTGTGTGGTGGTGATGGATGGTGGTGGTCTCTGGTGGTGATGGATGGTGGTGGTGTGTGGTGGTGATGGATGGTGGTGTGTGGTCGTGATGGTTGGTGGTGGTGTGTGGTCGTGGTGGAGGTGGTGTGCGGTCGTTATGGATGGTGGTGGTCTCTAGTGGTGACGGATGGTGGTGGTGTGTGGTCGTGATGGATGGTGGTGGTGTGTGATCGTGATGGATGGTGGTGTGCGGTCGTTATGGATGGTGGTGGTGTGTGGTCGTGATGGATGGTGGTGGTCAGTGGTGGTGATGGATAGGGGTGTGTGGTCGTGATGGATGGTGGTGGTTTGTGATCGTGATGGATGGTGGTGATTTGTGGTGGTGATTGATGGTGGTGGTGTGCGGTGGTGATGGATGGTGGTGGTTTATGATCGTGATGGATGGAGGTGGTCTGTGGTGGTGATTGATGGTGGTGTGTATGATCGTGATGGAAGGTAGTGGTGTGCGGTGGTGATGGATGGTGGTTGTGTGTGGTTGTCATGGATGGTGGTGGTGTGCGGTCGTGATGGATGCTGGTGGTGTGCTGTGGTGATGGATGGGGGTGGTGTGTTGTCGTGATGGATGGTGGTGGTGTGCGGAAATGATGGATGGTGGTGTGTGGTCGTGATGAATGGTGGTGGTCTCTGGTGGTGATGGATGGTGGGGGTGTGTGGTGGTGATGGATGGTGGTGGTGTGCGGTGGTGATGGATGGTGGTGGTCTCTGGTGGTCATGGATGGTGGTGGTGTGTGGTGGTGATAGATGGTGGTGTGTGGTCGTGATGGTTGGTGGTGGTGTGTGGTCGAGGTGGATGGAGTTGTGTGGTCGTTATCGACGGTGGTGGTCTCTGATGGTGACGGATGGTGGTGGTGTGTGGTCGTGATGGATGGTGGTGGTGTGTGATCGTGATGGATGGAGGTGTGCCGTCGTTATGGATGGTGGTGGTGTGTGGTCGTGATGGATGGTGGTGGTCTGTAGTGATGATGGATGGTGGTGGTCTGAGGTCGTCATGGATGGTGGTGGTGTGTGATCGTGAGGGATGGTGGTGGTGTGTGGTCCTGATGGATGGTGGTGCTGTGCGGTGGTGATGGATGGTGGTGTGTGGTCGTGATGGATGGTGGTGGTCTGTGGTGGTGATGGATGGTGGTGGTGTGTGGTCGTGATGGATGGTGGTGGTGTGTGGTGGTGATGGATGGTGGTGGTGTGTGGTGGTGATGGATGGTGGTGTGTGGTCGTGATGGATGGTGGTGGTGTGTGGTCGTGATGGATGGTGGTGGTGGTGTGTGTGGTGATGGTGGTGTGGTGTGTGGTCGTGATGGATGGTGGTGGTGTGTGGTCGTGATGTATGGTGGTGGTGTGTGGTCGTGATGGATGGTGGTGTTGTGTGGTGGTGATGGATGGTGTTGTGTGGTCGTGATGGATGGTGGTGGTGAGTGGTCGTGATGGATGGTGGTGGTGTGTGGTCGTGATGGTTGGTGGTGGTGTGTGGTCGTGATGAATGGTGGTGTGCGGTCGTTATGGATGGTGGTGTGTGTGGTGGTGGGTGGTGGTGTGTGGTGTTGGTGGTGTGGGTGGTGGTGGTGTGTGGTCGTGATGGATGGTGGTGGTGTGTGGTCGTGATGGATGGTGGTGGTGTGTGGTGATGGATTGTGGTGTGTGGTCGTGATGGATGGTGGTGGTTGTGGTGGTGATGGATGGTGGTGGTGTTGTGTGTGGTGGTGGTGGTGTGTGTGGTGGTGGTGGTGAGTGTGTGGTCGGTGGATGTGGTGGTGTGGTGGTGTGGTGGTGGTGTGATGGTGTGGTGGTGGTGTGGGTGGTGTGGATGGTGGTGGTGTGTGGTGGTGATGGATGGTGGTGGTGTGTGGTGGTGATGGATGGTGGTGTGTGGTCGTGTTGGTGGTGGTGGTGTGTGGTGGTGGTGGTGGGTGGTTTGCGGTGGTGATGGTTGGTGGTGGTGTGTTGTGGTGATGGATGGTGGTGGTGTGTGGTCGTGATGGATGGTGGTGGTGTGTGTGTGTGGATGGTGTGTGGTGTGATGGTGGTGGTGGTGTGTGGTCGTGATGGATGGTGGTGGTGTGTGGTGGTGATGGATTGTGGTGTGTGGTCGTGATGGATGGTGGTGGTGTGTGGTCGTGATGGATTGTGGTGTGTGTTCGTGATGGATGGTGGTGGTGTGTGGTCGTGATGGATGGTGGTGTTGTGCGGTGGTGATGGTGGTGTGTGTGGTGTGATGGATGGTGGTGGTGTGGTGTGATGGATGGTGTGGTGGTGTGTGTGGTGTTGGTGGTGGTCTGTGGTGTTGGATGGTGGTGGTGTGGTGGTGATGGATGGTGGTGGTGTGTGGTCGTGATGGATGGTGGTGGTGTGTGGTGGTGATGGATGGTGGTGTGTGGTGGTGATGGATGGTGGTGGTTGGGTGTGATGGATGGTGGTGTGTGGTGGTGTTGGTTGGTGGTGGTGTGTGTTGGTGATGGATGGTGGTGGTGTATGATCGTGAAGGATGGTAGTGGTGTGTGGTGATGGATGGTGGTGGTGTGTGGTCTGATGGTGGTGGTGTGTGGTGGTGATGGATGGTGTGTGTGGTCGTGATGGATGGTGGTGGTGGTGGTGTGTGGTGTGATGGTGGTGGTGTGTGGTCGTGTGGATGGTGGTGGTCTGGTTGTCATGGATGGTGGTGGTGTGTGGTCGTGATGGTGGTGGTGTGTGGTCGTGATGGATGGTGGTGGTGTGGTGGTGTTGGATGGTGGTGGTGTGTGGTCGTGATGGATGGTGGTGGTGTGCGGGTGATGGATGGTGTGTGTGGTCGTGTGGATGTGGTGGTCTGTGGTGGTGATGATGGTGGTGGTGTGTGGTCGTGATGGATGGTGGTGGTGTGTGGTCGTGATGGATGGTGGTGGTGTGTGGTGGTGATGGATGGTGTTGGTGTATGATCGTGATAGATGGTGGTGGTGTGTGGTCGTGATGGATGGTGGTGGTGTGTGGTCGTGATGGATGGTGGTGGTGTGTGGTGGTGATGGATGGTGGTGTTTGTGGTGGTGATTGATGGTGGTGGTGTGTGGTGTGATGGATGGTGGTGGTGTGTGGTGTGATGGATGTGTGGTGTGTGGTGTGATGGTGGTGGTGTGTGTGGTGTGGTGGTGTGGTGATGGATGGTGGTGGTGTGTGGTCGTGATGGGTGGTGGTGGTGTGTGGTCGTGATGTGATGGTGGTGGTGTGTGTGGTGGTGTGGTGTGTGGTGTGTGGTGTGTGGTGTGGTGGTGTGATGGTGGTGGTGTGTGGTCGTGATGGATGGTGGTGGTGTGTGGTGATGGGGTGGTGGTGTGTGGTCGTGATGGATGGTGGTGTGTGGTCGTGATGGATGGTGGTGGTCTGTGGTGGTGATGGATGGTGGTGGTGTGTGGTCGTGATGGATGGTGGTGTGGTGTGGTGGTGTGGTGTGTGGTGTTTGGTGTGGTGGTGTGGTGGTGTGGTGTGTGGTGTGTGGTGGTGGTGGTGATGGTGGTGGTGTGTGGTCGTGATGGATGGTGGTGGTGTGTGGTCGTGATGGGTGGTGGTGGTGTGTGGTGGTGATGGAGTGTGGCGTGTGGTCGTGATGGATGGTGTGGTGTGTGTGGTGATGGATGGTGGTGGTGTATGATCGTGATGGATGGTGGTGGTGTGTGGTCGTGATGGATGGTGGTGGTGTGCGGTGGTGATGGATGTGGTGTGTGGTGTTGGTGGTTGGTGGTGTTGTCGTGATGGATGGTGGTGGTGTGTGGTGTGTGATGGTGGTGTGTGGTGTGTGGATGGTGTGGTGTGTGTGTTGATGTGGTGGTGTGGTGGTGATTGATGGTGTGTGTTGTCGTGATGGATGGTGGTGGTGTGTGGTGGTGATGGATGTTGGTGGTGTGGTGGTGTGGATGGTGGTGTGTGGTCGTGATGGATGGTGGTGGTGTGCGGTGGTGATGGATGGTGGTTGTGTGTGGTGGTCATGGATGGTGGTGGTGTGCGGTCGTGATTGATGGTGGTGGTGTGCGGTGGTGGTGGTGTGTGGTCGTGATGGATGGTGGTGGTGTGTGGTCGTGATGGATGGTGGTGGTGTGCAGTGGTGATGGATAGTGGTGTGTGGTCGTGATGGATGTTGGTGGTCTGTGGTGGTGATCGATGGTGGTGGTGTATGATCGTGATGGATGGTGGTGGTTTGTGGTGGAAATGGATGGTGGTGGTGTGTGGTCGCGATGGATGTTGGTGGTGTGTGGTTATCATGGATAGTGGTGGTGTGATGGTCATGGATGGTGGTGGTGTGCGGTGGTGATGGATGGTGGTGGTCTCTGGTGGTCATGGAAGGTGGTGGTGTGTGGTGGTGATGGATGGTGGTGTGTGGTCGTGATGGTTGGTGGTGGAGTGTGGTCGTGGTGGAGGGTGGTGTGCGGTCGTTATGGATGGTGGTGGTCACAAGTGGTGATGGATGGTGGTGGTGTGTGGTCTTGATGGATGGTGGTGGTGTGTGATCGTGATGGATGGTCGTGTGCGGTCGCTATGGATGGTGGTGGTGTGTGGTCGTGATGGATGGTGGTGGTCTGTGGTGGTGATGGATAGTGGTGTGTGGTCGTGATGGATGGTGGTGGTGGTGTATGATCGTGATGGATGGTGATGGTGAATGGTCGTGATGGATGGTGGTGGTGTGTGGTCCTGATGGATGGTGGTGTTGTGCGGTGGTGATGGATGGTGATGTGTGGTCGTGATGGATGGTGGTGGTGAGTGGTCGTGATGGATGGTCGTGATGGATGGTGGTGTGAGTTCGTTATGGATGGTGGTGTGAGGTCGTTATGGATGGTGGTGGTCCCTGGTGGTGATGGATGGTGGTGGTGTGTGGTCGTAATGGATGGTGGTGGTCTGTGGTGGTGATGGATGGTGGTGGTCTGTGGTGGTGATGGATGGTGGTGGTCTGAGGTCGTGATGGATGGTGGTGGTGTGTGGTCGTGAGGGATGGTGGTGGTGGTGTGTCGTGGTCATGGAAGGTGGTGGTGTGTGATCGTGATGGATGGTGATGGTGTATGGTCGTGATGGATGGTGGTGGTGTGTGGTCCTGATGGATGGTGGTGTTGTGCGGTGGTGATGGATGGTGATGTGTGGGCGTGATGGATGGTGGTGGTGAGTGGTCGTGATGGATGGTCGTGATGGATGGTGGTGTGCGGTCGTTATGGAAGGTGGTGGTCTGGTGGTGATGGATGGTGGTGGTGTGTGGTCGTGATGGTTGGTGGTGTGCGGTCGTTATGGATGGTGGTGGTCTGGTGGTGTTGGATGGTGGTGGTGTGAGGTCGTGATGGATGGCGGTGGTGTGCGGTCGTGATGGATGGTCGTGTGTGGTCGTTATGGATTGTGGTGGTCTCTGGTGGTGATGTATGGTGGTGGTGTGTGGTCGTGATGGATGGTGGTGGTGTGTGATCGTGATGGATGGTGGTGGTCTGTGGTGGTGATGGATGGTCTTGGCCTGTGGTGGTGATGGATGGTGGTGGTGTGTGGTCGTGATGGATGGTGGTGGTGTATGGTGGTCATGGATGGTGGTGGTGTGTGGTCGTGATGGATGGTGGTTGTGTGTGGTCGTGATGGATGGTGGTGGTGTGTGGTCGTGATAGATGGTGGTGGTGTGTGGTCGAAATGGATGGTAGTGGTGTGTGGTCGTGATGGATGGTGGTGGTGTGTGGTCGTGATGGATGGTGATGGTGATGGATGGTGGTGGTGTGTGGTCGTGATGGGTGGTGGTGGTGTGTGGTCGTGATGTATGGTGGTGGTGTGCAGTGGTGGTGGATAGTGGTGTGTGGTCGTGATGGATGGTTGTGGTCTGTGGTGGTGATCGATGGTGGTGGTGTATGATCGTGATGGATGGTGGTGGATTGTGGTGGAAATGGAAGGTGGTGGTATGTGGTCGTAATGGATGGTGGTAGTGTGTGGTGGTCATGGATGGTGGTGGTCTGTGGTGGTGATGGATGGTGGTGGTGTGTGGTCGTGATGGATGGTGGTGTGCGGTCGTTATGGATGGTGGTTGTGTGTGGTCGTGATGGATGGTGGTGGTGATGGATGGTGGTGGTGTGTGGTCGTGAAGGATGGTGGTGGTGATGGATGGTGGTGGTGTTTGGTCGTGATGGATGGTGGTGTTGTGTGGTCGTGATGGGTGGTGGTGGTGTGCAGTGGTGATGGATTGTGGTGTGTGGTCGTGATGGATGGTGTTGGTCTGTAGTGGTGATGGATGGTGGTGGTGTATGATCGTGATGGATGGTGGTGGTATGTGGTCGTAATGGATGGTGGTGGTGTGCGGTGGTGAAGGATAGTGGTGTGTGGTCGTGATGGATGGTGGTGGTGTATGATCGTGATGGATGGTGGTGGTGTGTGGTTGTGATGAATGGTGGTATGTGGTCTTCATGGATGGTGATGGTGTATGATCTTGATTGATGTTGGTGGTCTGTGGTGGTGATTGATGGTGGTGTGTATGATCGTGATGGATGGTGGTGGTGTGCGGTGGTGATGGATGTTGGTGGTGTGCGGTCGTGATGGATGGTGGTATGTGGTCGTGATGGATGGTGGTGGTCTCTGGTGGAGATGGATGGTGGTTGTGTGTTGGTGTCATGGATGGTGGTGGTGTGCGGTCGTGATGGATGGTGGTGGTGTGCGGTGGTGGTGGTGTGTGGTCGTGATGGATGGTGGTGGTGTGTGGTCGTGATGGATGGTGGTGGTGTGCAGTGGTGATGGATAGTGGTGTGTGGTCGTGATGGATGGAGGTGGTCTGTGGTGCTGATCGATGGTGGTGGTGGTGTATGATCGTGATGGATGGTGGTGGTCTCTAGTGGTGATGGATGGTGGTGGTGTGTGGTCGTGATGGATGGTGGTGGTGTGTGGTTTTCATGGATAGTGGTGGTGTGGTGGTCATGGATGGTGGTGGTGTGCGGTAGTGATGAATGGTGGTGGTCTCTGGTGGTCATGGATGGTGGTGGTGTGTGGTGGTGATGGATGGTGGTGTGTGGTCGTGATGTGTTGGTGGTGGTGTGTGGTCGTGGTGGATGGTGGTGTGCGGTCGTTATGGATTTTGGTGGTCTCTAGTGGTGATGGATGGTGGTCCTGTGTGGTCGTGATGGATTGTGGTGGTGTGTGATCGTGATGGATGGTGGTGTGGGGTCGTTATGGATGGTGGTGGTGTGTGGTCGTGATGGATGGTGGTGGTCTGTGGTGGTGATGGATAGTGGTGTGTGGTCGTGATGGATGGTGGTGGTGTGTGATCGTGATGGATGGTGGTGGTTTGTGGTGGTGATTGATGGTGGTGGTGTGCGGTGGTGATGGATGGTGGTGGTTAATGATCGTGATGGATGGAGGTGGTCTGTGGTGGTGATTGATGGTGGTGTGTATGATCGTGATGGATGGTGGTGGTGTGCGGTGGTGATGGATGGTGGTTGTGTGTGGCGGTCATGGATGGTGGTGGTGTGCGGTCGTGATGGATGGTGGTGGTGTACGGTGGTGATGGATGGGGGTGGTGTGTGGTCGTGATGGATGGTGGTGGTGTGCGGTAACGATGGATGGTGGTGTGTGGTCGTGATGGATGGTGGTGGTCTCTGGTGGTGATGGATTGTGGTGGTGTGTGGTGGTGATGGATGGTGGTGGTGTGCGGTGGTGATGGATGGTGGTGGTCTCTGGTGGTCATGGATGATGGTGGTCTCTGGTGGTGATTGATGGTGGTGTGTGGTCGTGATGGTTGGTGGTGGTGTGTGGTCGTGGTGGATGGAGTTGTGCGGTCGTTATGGATGGTGGTGGTCTCTGATGGTGATGGATAGTGGTGGTGTGTGGTCGTGATGGATGGTGGTGGTGTGTGATCGTGATAGATGGTGGTGTGCCGTCGTTATGGATGGTGGTGGTGTGTGGTCGTGATGGATGGTGGTGGTTTGTGGTGATGATGTATGGTGGCAGTCTGAGGTCGTGATGGATGGTGGTGGTGTTTGGTCGTGATGGATGGTGGTGGTGCCTGGTGGTGATGGATGGTGGTGGTGTGTGGTCGTAATGGATGGTGGTGGTCTGTGGTGGTGATGGATGGTGGTGGTCTGTGGTGGTGATGGATGGTGGTGGTCTGAGGTCGTGATGGATGGTGGTGGTGTGTGGTCGTGAGGGATGGTGGTGGTGGTGTGTCGTGGTCATGGAAGGTGGTGGTGTGTGGTCTTGATGGATGGTGATGGTGTATGGTCGTGATGGATGGTGGTGGTGTGTGGTCCTGATGGATGGTGGTGTTGTGCGGTGGTGATGGATGGTGATGTGTGGTCGTGATGGATGGTGGTGGTGAGTGGTCGTGATGGATGGTCGTGATGGATGGTGGTGTGCGGTCGTTATGGATGGTGGTGGTCTGGTGGTGATGGATGCTGGTGGTGTGTGTTGTCGTGATGGTTGGTTGTGGTGTGTGGTCGTGATGAATGGTGGTGTGCGGTCGTTATAGATGGTGGTGGTGTGTGATTGTGATGGGGTGGTGGTGGTCTGTGGTGGTGATGGATGGTGGTGGTGTGATGTCGTGATGGATGGTGGTGTGCGGTCGTTATGGATGGTGGTGGTCTCTGGTGGTGATGGATGGTGGTGGTGTGTGGTCGTGATGGATGGTGGTGGTGTGTGATCTTGATGGATGGTGGTGGTCTGTGGTGGTGATGGATGGTGGTGGCCTGTGGTGGTGATGGATGGTAGTGGTGTGAGGTCGTGATGGATGGTGGTGGTGTGTGGTCGTGATGGATGGTGGTGGTGTGTGGTGGTCATGGATGGTGGTGGTGTGTGGTCGTAATGGATGGTGGTTGTGTGTGGTCGTGATGGATGGTGGTGGTGTGTGGTGGTGATGGATGGTGGTGGTGTGTGGTCGATATGGATGGTAGTGGTGTGTGGTCGTGATGGATGGTGGTGGTGTGCAGTGGTGATGGATAGTGGTGTGTGGTCGTGATGGATGGGGGTGGTCTGTGGTGGTGATCGATGGTGGTGGTGTATGATCGTGATGGATGGTGGTGGTTTGTGGTGGAATGGATGGTGGTGGTGTGTGGTCGTAATGGATGGTGGTGGTGTGCGGTGGTCATGGATGGTGGTGGTCTGTGGTGGTGATGGATGGTGGTGGTGTGTGGTCGTGATGGATGGTGGTGTGTGGTCGTGATGGATGGTGGTGGTGATGGATGGTGGTGGTGTGTGGTTGTGATGGATGGTGGTGGTGATGGATGGTGGTGGTGTGTGGTCGTGATGGATGGTGGTGTTGTGTGGTCGTGATGGATGGTGCTGGTGTGCAGTGGTGATGGATAGTGGTGTGTGGTCGTGATGGATGGTAGTGGTCTCTGGTGGTGATGCATGGTGGTGGTGTATGATCGTGATGGATGGTGGTGGTGTGTGGTCGTAATGCATGGTGGTGATGTGCGGTGGTGATGGATAGTGGTGTGTGGTCGTGATGGATGGTGGTGGTGTATTATTGTGATGGATGGTGGTGGTGTGTGGTTGTGATGGATGGTGGTGGTGTCTGGTGGTCATGGATGGTGGTGGTCTGTGGTGGTGATTGATGGTGGTGTGTATGATCGTGATGGATGGTGGTGGTGTGCGGTGGTGATGGATGTTGGTGGTGTGCGGTCGTGATGGATGGTGGTATGTGGTCGTGATGGATGGTGGTGGTCTCTGGTGGTGGTGGATGGTGGTTGTGTGTTGGTGTCATGGATGGTGGTGGTGTGCGGTCGTGATGGATGGTGGTGGTGTGAGGTGGTGATGGATGGTGGTGTGTGGTCGTGATAGATGGTGGTGGCCTCTGGTGGTGATGGATGGTGGTGGTGTATGATTGTGATGGATGGTGGTGGTGTGTGGTCGTGATGGATTGTGGTGGTGTCTGGTGGTCATGGATGGTGGTGGTGTGTGGTCGTGATGGATGGTGGTGGTGTGTGGTCCTGATGGATGGTGGTGGTCTCTGGTGGTGATGGATGGTGGTGGTGTATGATCGTGATGGATGATGGTGGTGTGTGGTCGCGATGGATTGTGGTGTTGTGCGGTCGTAATGGATGGTGGTGGTGTGTGGTCGTGATGGATGGTGGTGATATGTGGTCCTGATGGATGGTGGTGCTGTGCGGTGGTGATGGATGGTGGTGTGTGGTCGTGATGGATGGCGGTGGTCTCTGGGGGTGATGGATTGTGATGGTGTGTGGTAGTGATGGATAGCGGTGGTCTGTGGTGGTGATGGATGGTGGTGGTTTGTGGTGGTGATGGATGGTGGTGGTCTGTGGTGGTGATGGATGGTGGTGATCTGAGGTCGTGATGGATGGTGGTGGTGTGTGGTCGTGAGGGATGGTGGTGGTGTGTAGTCCTGATGGATGGTGGTGCTTTGTGGTGCTCATGGATGGTGGTGATGTGTGGTCGTGATGGATGGTGGTGGTGTGTGGTCGTGATGGATGGTGGTGGTGTGCAGTGGTGATGGATAGTGGTGTGTAGTCGTGATGGATGGTGGTGGTTTGTGGTGGTGATGGATGGTTGTGGTCTGTGGTGGTGATGGATGGTGGTGATCTGAGGTCGTGATGGATGGTGGTGGTGTGTGGTCGTGAGGGATGGTGGTGGTGTGTAGTCCTCATGGATGGTGGTGCTGTGTGGTCGTGATGGATGGTGGTGGTGTTTGGTCGTGATGGATGGTGGTGGTGTGTGGTCCTGATAGATGGTCGTGATGGATGGTGGTGGTGAGTGGTCGTGATGGATGGTGGTGGTGTGCAGTGGTGATGAATAGTGGTGTGTGGTCGTGATGGATGGTGGTGGTCTGTGGTGGTGATGGATGGTGGTGGTGTATGATCGTGATGGATGGTGGTGGTGTGTGGTCGTGATGGATGGTGGTGGTGTGCGGTGGTGATGGATAGTGGTGTGTGGTCGTGATGGATGGTGGTGGTGTATGATCGTGAAGGATGGTGGTGGTAGTGTATGATCGTGAAGGATGGTGGTGGTGTGCGGTGGTGATGGATAGTGGTGTGTATGATCGTGATGGATGGTGGTGGTGTGTGGTCGTGATGGATGGTGGTGGTGTATGATCGTAATGGACGGTGGTGGTCTGTGGTGGTGATTGATTGTGGTGTGTATGATCGTGATGGATGGTGGTGGTGTGCGGTGGTGGTGGATTGTGCTAGTGTGTGGTGGTCATGGATGGTGGTGGTGTGCGGTATTGGTGGATGGTGGTGGTGTGCGGTGGTGATGGATGGTGGTGGTGTGTGGTCGTGATGGATGGTGGTGGTGTGTGGTCCTGATGGATGGTGGTGGTGTGTGGTGGTGATGGATGGTGGTGGTGTGTGGTAGTGATGGATCGTGGTAGTCTGTAGTGGTGATGGATGGTGGTGGTGTATGGTCGTCATGGAGAGTGGTGGTCTGTGGTGGTGATGGTTGTTGGTGGTGTGTGGTCGTAATGGATGGTGGTTGTGAGTGGTCGCGATGGATGGTGGTGGTGTGTGGTTTTCATGGATTGTGGTGGTGTGGTTGTCAAGGATGGTTGTGGTGTGTTGTCGTGATGGATGGTGGTGATGTGTGGTGGTCATGGATGGTGGTGATGTGTGGTCGTGATGGATGGTGGTGGTGTGCGTTGGTGATGGATGGTGGTGGTCTCTGGTGGTCATGGATGGTGGTGGTGTGTGGTGGTGATGGATGGTGGTGTGTGGTCGTGACGGTTGGTGGTGGTGTGTGGTCGTGGTGGATGGTGTTGTGCGGTCGTTATGGATGGTGGTGGTCTCTAGTGGTGATGGATGGTGGTGGTGTGTGGTCGTGATGTTTGGTGGTGGTGTGTGATCGTGATGGATGGTGGTGTGCGGTCGTTATGGATGGTGGTGGTGTGTGGTCGTGATGGATCGTGGTGGTCTGTGGTGGTGATGGATAGTGGTGTGTGTGGTCCTGATGGATGGTGGTGGTGTGTGATCGTGATGGATGGTGGTGGTTTGTGGTGGTGATTGATGGTGGTGGTGTGCGGTGGTGATGGATGTTTGTGGTGTATGATCGTCATGGGTGGAGGTGGTCTGTTGTGGTGATTGATGGTGGTGTGTATGATCGTGATGGATGGTGGTGGTGTGCGGTGGTGATGGATGGTGGTTGTGTGTGGTGGTCATGGATGGTGGTGGTGTGCGGTCGTGATGGATGGTGGAGGTGTGCGGTGGTGATGGATGGTGGTGGTCTCTGGTGGTCATGGATGGTCGTGGTGTGTGGTGGTGATAGATGGTGGTGTGTGGTCGTGATGGTTGGTGGTGGTGTGTGGTCGTGGTGGATGGAGTTGTGCGGTCGTTATGGATGGTGGTAGTCTCTGGTGGTGATGGATGGTGGTGGTGTGTGGTCGTGATGGATGGTGGTGTGCCGTCGTTATGGATGGTGGTGGTGTGTGGTCGTGATGGATGGTGGTGGTCTGTGGTGATGATGGATGGTGGTGGTGTGTGGTCGTGATGGATGGTGGTGTGCCGTCGTTATGGATGGTGGTGGTGTGTGGTCGTGATGGATGGTGGTGGTCTGTGGTGATGATGGATGGTGGTTGTCTGAGGTGGTGATGGATGGTGGTGGTGTGTTTTCGTGAGGGATGGTGGTGGTGTGTGGTCCTGATGGATGGTGGTGCTGTACGGTGGTGATGGATGGTGGTGTTTGGTCGTGATGGATGGTGGTGGTCCCTGGTGGTGATTGATGGTGGTGGTGTGTGGTCCTAATGGATGGTGGTGGTCTGTGGTGGTGATGGATGGTGGTGGTCTGTGGTGGTGATGGATGGTGGTGGTCTGAGGTCGTGATGGATGGTGGTGGTGTGTGGTCGTGAGGGATGGTGGTGGTGGTGTGTCGTGGTCATGGAAGGTGGTGGTGTGTGGTCGTTATGGATGGTGGTGGTCTGGTGGTGATGGATGGTGTAAGGGCGGAAACGATCCTCCAGCTGGTTACCGCTGCTAACTCGCTCGTTTGCTGGTGCAGACGACACTTGGGGTGGTTGGACGGAGGTGAGAACGGCAGCGACTATCTCCGCCACCGGCAGATTCAACCCAGCCGCCATACCGTCAGTATCTAGCTACCCTGCTGTCCGTCAAATTCTGGCTGTGATCTCATCATAGGTCCTGGACTCGTGGGCTGTGTTCCCAGACCTTCACCTATCAACTGCCAACTCTCTGGTCATCTACCACTACCGCATACCACGACCATCAGTTCATCACCTTCCGTCGGTGCCCCCGTGTTCTCCTGCCTTTTCAAGACGTCGCTGAGTGTGGAATTGAAGTGGACGCTTCCCTATCCTGAGTGTGCATCACCGTGTTCCAGAACCTTCCCCCAGGGCCACTGCCGTAGGAAATATTTGTTCATGGTTTGATTCTATAATTGTTCGATTCTATCAATTGTTGACTCCATTTAATTGTTTGAATCCATTAATTGCTGACTCCCATTATTTGTTTGATTCCTTTAATTGTTGCTTCCATTAATTGTTTGACTCCCGTAATTATTTGATGTTTGTTGAGTGGTGTCAGAGTTTTGTGTTATATTTTTATAGTAAAGAGATGCCAATCTCTAACGGTTGTTTGTTATTCCTCGGAAAACCATGGTCCTTGACTTTCCTTTATTAAGATCCTGATTAGCCTGGTAAGGGATTTCTATCCCTAAGTCCCAGGCCTTTACAAGTGGCGACCTTGCCAGGATTGTCTCTGACCTTTGGTTTCTGAGGTTTAACATTCGTTCCGGTGTTGTTGTAAGTCGCCGTGAGCGCGCCACCTTGCTGTCTGTGGCCCGGAAGCAAGTGTTGTTCAGTGGTTATCCCTTCCTTCTGTGTGCTAATTTTGTTGCTCTCCCTTGTACTTGGGGAAGTTAATTAGTGTTGGTTGGGGTGCACTGTGGATGCTGTCATAGCATTTTTGTTGTTGTTTCACCTGGTGCGGTTTCGTTACCCTGAGGTGATTCAGCTGGGCTGGGTGCGGAACGAGGTTCCCTCCAGTCGGATCAAATCATTTACTGGTCTGATTGAGCCACTAGGTGAGTTACCTTTGGCTATTTGCGGGGTAAGTTGTTTGTTTTTTTCCTTTGTTCTTGGCCTTTCGGATCATTATGTCTGCTTTTGAGGTGTGGAAAGGTCAAGCGGTGGCCCTGGGTCTGACAGGTAATGACATTGGACAGTATGTGGTCACCCAACAGAATGCCGAGAGAGAGGAACGTCAGAGAGAGAGAGAGAGAGAGGCACGTCAGAAAGAGAGAGAGAGAGAGGAACGTGAGAAAGAGAGTTCGAATTAGCTAAGTTGCAGGCAGAAAAGGACCTAGAACTGGCTAGGATTAATGCTTCAAGTAGACCAGAATCCTCTGGCCATATACAAGACAATGTGGTAAAACCCAGCTTGCCTGTGTACCGTGAAGGAGAAGACATCGCCTCCTACCTTGTTAGGTTTGAGCGGGTAGCTGAGCTGCTTGGTGTAGCCCCAGATAGCTATGCTGTAAGGTTGGGTAGCCTACTGAGTGGTAAGCCGGTAGAAATTTACACGTCCCTGTCTGCCGACATCACCCGAGATTACTTCTTGTTGAAGCAAGCTCTCTTGCGAGGATTTTGCAAGACTTCTGACGGTTATCGTGCTGATTTCCGCAGAACGAAGATTAGAGCGGGAGAAACGTACCAGCAGTTTTCGATTCACCTGGGTCGTTTATTTCAACAATGGCTGGAGACCTCAGGGGTTGAAGAAACCTTTGAGTCTCTCTCTAACTTCATGATATTAGATCAGTTTTTGTCTTCTCTACCTCCAGACTTGAGAATTTTCATCAAAGAACACCAGCCAGCGACGCTTGGAGAAGCTGTGCATCTTGCCGACAACTGGGCGTCTGCTCGCAACGCCTACCCCAAGTCTTCCCCTCCTGTAGTGAAGATTGCGAAGCCTCCGTCCTCCGAGGAACCATCCCCAGGAGTACACAAGAGTAGTTCACCAGCCGTGCGGTGTCACAGCTGCGGAGAAGAAGGGCACATTCGTTCTCGCTGTCCCAGGAATCCCCTCGCCTTCAAGACTGCTGACACTCATCAACCCAGCAACAAGGTCGGATTCTGTTTGGAGGACAGGAGCTGCCCCCGTTATTGTGTCAGTGGAACAATCAATGGGTCTAGGGCATCTACTTTCATCAGGGACACTGGTTGCTCGTGCATTATTGTCTCTGAAGAAGCCCTGCCTGACGCTGACATCTCCAGCTGCCCGAAGGTTAGTGTCGCCGATTATTTAGGTCGTGTTGACCAGTTCCCGGATGTTAGGTGCTACCTGCGTTGCCCCTATTTCACTGGTTGGTCTAATGTGGTAAGAGCTCCCATTAAATGTGCAAGTGCCCTCATTGGTAATGTTCCCGGTGTTCGTGACCCTAACGACCCGGAAACGTTAAAACTCTCCTCGCCACCAGCACCAGTCTCCTCGCCACCAGCACCAGTCCCCACGCCACCTGCTGAGGACGACGACTCGCCACCTGCCGAGGTCGCCTCGCCACCCTCTCACGCCGCCACGCCTGCCGCCAAGGTCCAAGCTGTAGGGCCACGGACGGCGAAGGTGAAACGACCGCATCCCCTGATTCTGCCGAATTTGTTGCCACTGACTGTGACGCCCAAGGAGTTCGCCAAGCTTCAAGACTCGTGTGCCACTCTGAAGCGGGTAAGGGAGAAGGTGACTTCCGGGGAGGAGGATCAGGTGAGAGATGGGTCGGTTTATAAGTTTGTTTCTATTAATGGGGTGTTACACAGGTCTTGTGTTTCATCCAAGCGACCAGCTAAAGTAGGTCGGTTTTTACTTGTTGTCCCTGCTGTTTGTCGTAGTAACATTCTCTCTGTAGCTCACAAGAGCTCTCTTGTAAGTCACTGTTCTCGTAGGAAAACTTATAGGAAGGTTGCTGATCAGTTTTACTGGCCAGGTATGGGAGCGGATATTAGAGCTTTTTGTAGGAGTTGTGATCAGTGCCCACGTATGTCCGCCAAGGGTAGAGTCCGTCCTGTTCCACTTGAACCCTTACCCGTCGTTGCAGAACCATCTTCTCGGGTAGCCATAGATTTTGTTGGACGATTCTCACCCCCTTCCTCTAAGAAGCCTAAATTACATCAAGCTAATTTGTTAAAGCAATATAATTGCAGGACCCACATTGCTCGTGTCCTTGACGACGTCCCCAAGCTGGAGTTAGTCGAGGCACTACCCTGCAAGAGTTCCTGTGAAGTTCGGACGCCAGAGTCTGTTGATCTCGGTTGCCAGTTGCTGCCAACACCTGACGAGATAGAAGAATCCTCCACGACAGGAAATAGGCCCAAACTTAAACTTGGACTGAAGTGGACCCCACGTGCAGTTCCTTGATACGGCCTTACGTTTTGGACATCAAGTTACCACCTATTCTTTTCTATGACCCTTCTTTATTGTGCAATGTGTATTTAAGCATTTGTTGTAAGATGATTATGCTTTGTGTACTAATCTTAAGTTTTAATCTACCTTACAGTAGATTTTTGTTGGGGGAGCAGTGTAAGGGCGGAAACGATCCTCCGGCTGGTTACCGCTGCTAACTCGCTCGTTTGCTGGTGCAGACGACACTTGGGGTGGTTGGACGGAGGTGAGAACGGCAGCGACTATCTCCGCCACCGGCAGATTCAACCCAGCCGCCATACCGTCAGTATCTAGCTACCCTGCTGTCCGTCAAATTCTGGCTGTGATCTCATCATAGGTCCTGGACTCGTGGGCTGTGTTCCCAGACCTTCACCTATCAACTGCCAACTCTCTGGTCATCTACCACTACCGCATACCACGACCATCAGTTCATCACATTCCGTCGGTGCCCCGGTGTTCTCCTGCCTTTTCAAGACGTCGTTGAGTGTGGAATTGAAGTGGACGCTTCCCTATCCTGAGTGTGCATCACCGTGTTCCAGAACCTTCCCCCAGGGCCACTGCCGTAGGAAATATTTGTTCATGGTTTGATTCTATAATTGTTTGATTCTATTAATTGCTGACTCCCCTGTATTGTTCGATTCTATCAATTGTTGACTCCATTTAATTGTTTGAATCCATTAATTGCTGACTCCCATTATTTGTTTGATTCCTTTAATTGTTGCTTCCATTAATTGTTTGACTCCCGTAATTATTTGATGTTTGTTGAGTGGTGTCAGAGTTTTGTGTTATATTTTTATAGTAAAGAGATGCCAATCTCTAACGGTTGTTTGTTATTCCTCGGAAAACCATGGTCCTTGACTTTCCTTTATTAAGATCCTGATTAGCCTGGTAAGGGATTTCTATCCCTAAGTCCCAGGCCTTTACAGATGGTGGTGGTGTGTGGTCGTGATGGATGGTCGTGATGGATGGTGGTGTGCGGTCGTTATGGATGGTGGTGGTATGATGGTGTGTGGTCGTGCTGGGGTGGTGGTGGTGGGCTGTGGTGGTGATGGATGGAGGTGGTGTGAGGTCGTGATGGATGGTGGTGGTGTGTGGTCGTGGTGGATGGTGGTGTGCGGTCGTTATGGATGATGGTGGTGTGTGGTCGTGATGGATGGTGGTGGTGTGTGGTCGTGGTGGATGGTGGTGTGCGGTCGTTATGGATGATGGTGGTGTGTGGTGGTGATGGATGGTGGTGGTGTGTGGTAGTGAGGGATGGTGGTGGTGGTGTGTCGTGGTGGTGTGTGGTCGTGATGGACGGTGGTGGTCTCTGGTGATGATGGATGGCGGTGGTGTGTGGTCGTGATGGATGGTAGTGGTCTGTGGTGGTGATATATGGTGGTGGTGTGTTGTCGTAATGGATGGTGGTGGTGTTTAGTCGTGATGGGTTGTGGTGGTGTGTGGTCGCGTTGGATGGTTGGTGGTGTGTGGTGGTTATGGATGGTTGTGGTATGTGGTCGTGATGGATGGTGGTGGTGTGTGGTCGTGATGGTGGTGGTGTTTAGTCGTGATGGGTGGTGGTGGTGTGTGGTGGTTTTGGATGGTTGTGGTATGTGGTCGTGATGGATGGTGGTGGTGTGTGGTGGTTTTGGATGGTTGTGGTATGTGGTCGTGATGGATGGTGGTGGTGTGTGGTGGTCGTGATGAATGGTGGTGGTCTATGGTGGTGGTGTGTGGTGGTGATGGATGGTGGTGGTGTGTGTGGTGGTGATGGATGGTGGTCGTGTGTGATCGTGATGGTCGTGTGTGATCGTGATGGATGGTGGTGGTGTGTGGTCGTGCTGGATGGTGGTGGTGTGTGGTCGTGCTGGATGGTGGTGGTGTGTGGTCGTGATGGTGGTGGTGTGTGGTCGTGATGGATGGTGGTGGTGTGTGGTCTTGATGGATGGTGGTGGTGGTGTATGGTGGTTGTGATGGATGGTGGTCATGTGTGGTCGTGATGGATGGTGGTGGTCGTGATGGATGGTGGTGGTGGTGTATGGTGGTCATGGATGGTGGTGATGTGTGGTTGTGATGGATGGTGGTGATGTGTGGTCGTGATGGATGGTGGTGATGTGTGGTCGTGATGGATGGTGTTGGTAGTGTGGTCGAGATGGATGGTGTTGGTAGTGTTGTGGTGATGGATGGTGGTGGTGTGTGATGGTTATGGATGGCGGCTGGTGTGTGGTGGTGATGGATGGCTGTGGCTATTGTGTGGTCGTGATGGATGGTGACTGCTGGAGTTTGGTGGTGATGGATAGTGGTGGTGTGTTGATGTATAATGGTAATGAAGAGTGGTGGTTTTGAATAGTGGTGATGGATGGTGGTGGTGGTGTATGGTGGTGATAGTGGTTGTGTGCGGTGGTGATGGATGGTGGTGGCTATTGTGCGGTGGTGATGGATGGATGGTGGAGTACTTTGGTAATGGAGAGTGGTTCTGGTGAATAGTGGTTTTAGATGGTGGTGGTGGTGTGTGGTGGTGATGGATTGTTTTGGCAGGTTTATGATGATGGTAGATGGATCGTGGTGGTGGTGGTTTGTGGTGGTGATGGATGGCGGCTGGTGTGTGTATGTGGTGATATTTGGTGTTGGTGTGTGGTCGTGATAGATGGTGGTGGTGTATAGTGGTGAGGATGGGTGGTGTGGGTGGATATTGTGTGGTGGTGATGGGTGTGTTGTTGTTCTGGTGCGTAGTGGTGGTGGTTCTGTGATGGTGATGGAAGTGCGGTGGTGATGGGTGCGTGGTGGCAATGGGTGAATGGTAGTGGTGTGTGGATGAGCGGTGTTAGTGGTATGTGGTTGTGATGGATAGGTCGTGGTGGGGTGTGGTGCTATTGGATGGTGGTGGAGTGTGGTGGTGGTAATGGATTCCGGTGGTGGTGTGTAGTGACGATGGGTGTGTAGTGGTGAGGGACGGGTGGTGATGATGGCTGTGTGGTGATGGCTGGCGCTGGTGGTGTGTGGTGATGATGGGTGGCGGTGGTGGTGATGGATGGAGGTAGTGGTTTGTGGTGGTGATGGGTGGCGGTGTGTGATAATGGTGATGGGTGGCGGTGGTGGTGTGTTGTGGTGGTGATGGGTGGTGGAGGTGATGTGTGGTGGTGATGGATGGCGTTGGTGGTGTGTGGTGGTATTGGGTAGCGGTGGTTGTGTGTTGTGGTGGTGGATGGCGGTGGTAGTGTGTGATAATGGTGATGGGTGACGGTGGTGCTGTGTGGTGGTGATGATGGATGGCAGTGGTATTGTGTGGTAGTGGTGGGTGACGGTGGTAGTGTGTGGCGGTGATGGGTGGCGGTGGTGGTGCTTTGTGGTGGTGATGGATGGCGGTGGTGGTGTGTGGTGGTGATGGTTGGCGGTGGTGGTGTGTTGTGGTGGTGATGGATGACGGTGGCGGTGTATGATGATGGATGGCGGTGGTAGTGTGTGATAATGGTGATGGGTGACGGTGGTGATGTGTGGTGGTGGTGATGTGTGGTGGTGGTGATGGATGGAAGTGGCAGTGTGTGGTAGTGATGGGTTACGGTGGTAGTGTGTGGTGGTGGTGGTGGATGATATTCTACGTGAGTGTGAGGGAGAGCACTGGTAAGAACGAGTGAACGACAGGTGAGAGCTGAGAGATTAAATGATAGAGTTAGGGAGTGGAAGGTGTGAAAAGGGGAGCGAGAGCATTATGATCACTGATTAAAATTCATTAAATTGACTGTGGTTTATCTGGGTCCTAAACTCTTGCCTCTCTCTCCCACACAGAGCTCTCTCACATCCCGCCTTGCTCGTATTCCTCATCATATCTTTCTCTCTTACATCTTTGTCTCACATCATTCACGTCACTCTCACATATGTTACATCCGGCATATTCACTCTAGAATACTGAATAAAAAACACACACACACATGGAGATTCAAAAGTCCACACACATACACAAACACACACACACACACACACACACACACACACTGAATTCTTAAAAAGTAAACTGCATTTGACTTCAATTCCGATCCCCAAATACCCGATCGGGAATTAGATGTTGATATGGCATCAGAGATTTAGATTTTTTTGTGGAAGTTATCAAAGTTAATGTAAACTTTTTGATATCTGTCTGACTGGTATAAAAAGTTGGACTAGATGCATGAACGATGAGGAGAGGGGGGGAGATATTCTCTATCTCTCTCTCTCTGGTGGCATAGGTAGACACGTTATGTGAGATATGAGAGCGGTGGTGAGATGAAGAGAGGGATAGGTACCTGGAACGGTCGAAAGAGAAATAAAAAAAAAAGAGACAAAGATAAAGACAGATGTAGAAGGAATGAGAAAACAGTTAGGAAGGGGGAACAGAGAGACAGATGCACAGTGAAAGAGAAGAGTAAGAGGAATATACAAGGGAGAGTTATAAAGACTTATTGAAACTAATTACCAAGAATCGTGGTAATGATATATTCAAAAAAGTAAACCAGGGAGATAAGAAGATAGGCAGACGACCATAGAGCGAATAAGGAGCATAAGAGAGCAAGAAAATAATATTACAGTGCAAACACGCAAGAAACAGGTACAGGGTACACGTAACGCGGTTTACGAGCTACAGTACTTGTTCAGAGTACACTTAACACGGTATCCCTAGAAAGTACGCTTCACACAGTGCTCCTATTCTTTACAAAGTACTCCTGCATGGTACACTTAACGTGGTACACCTACAAGGTACATGTAGCACGGAGATTTTAAACCTAACAGGTAAGCATTTAGGTCCGCTCAGCTGACCACAATGGATTCGTACATATGAATGATGGCACGTAGCCATGTGTAATGCTTTTGGCCTATACAGGAGCCATAGGGATGATAACACATGAATCATACAGTTTATGGGAAGGCAGGGCGCTAGACTATAAATAATACCTCCACTTGATGTAAGATGGGTGAGGTAAAGGAGGGAGGGGGGTAGAAAGTGGCCGCACAAGGAGGAAGGTACTTGTAGGTAGTCTAGAGAGGGAGTGGGTGAAGCAGGGATGAAGGTAACGGCTGCAGAGAGAGAGAGATGTTACGGCTGCAGAGGGAGGGAAAGAGGGAGGTGGTGTGCATGGTGACGGCTGCGGAGGTAGGGAGGTGGCGGTCGTGGAGGGAGGGAGGTGACGGCCGTAGAGGGAGGGAGGAAGGGCTAGGATATATACACATTTTCTCGTTATTGACTCTTGTGGGACCCGACTCCGGTTTCCGATATTCCTGTCGTCGGAAATGAATACAAATAGAAAACGAATCCCGAGGAATATTCCCGGGCCAGCGATATATTCCCGAGGGTAGATAAATGTGTGGAGCATTCTCTTTATACCTCCTCCTCCTTCTCCTTCTCCTCTTCCTCCTCCTACTCTTCCTCCTCCTCCTCCTATTCCCTCTCCTCCTCCTCCTCCCCTTAGGTGTTTATATGTTCAGTAATATATCACTAGCAATTGGTGGATGTGTGGAGAAGGAGGAGGAAGAGGAGGAAAAGGAGGTAGAAATGGGTGGGTTTATAAGAGTCTCTTAGTAAACATAACCTGACCAAATATAGATTGCTGGGAAGGGGTTTAGAAGGGAGGGGTTGGAGGGAATGGAGCTGGAGGAAAGGGTTGGAAGAGAGAAAGGGCTGGAGAAGGGTAAGGTGGAGGGAACTGAAAGGAA
>CAUDMG010003004.1:0-32154 GCA_958450375.1 Homarus gammarus
AGGTCCCAGTTGATGATTTACTAGAGTTCCTCATAGGTTCCCTGGATAACATTTCACTGCCCGTCTCGAAAGACGACTTCATCGAACTCATCAAACTATGTATTAAGGATTGCAAATTCGAATTCAATGGGGAATATTATGCTCAAAAATTTGGTATGGCAATGGGTAATGGCACTCTCACCTGTATTAAGCAACCTATATATGGAATTCTTTGAAAAGAAACTATTAAGTAATATTTTACCACCCTCAGCAGTCTGGTTTAGATTTGTTGATGATGTATTATGTCTCTGGCCATGTAATGAGGACCTAAAAGCTTTCCTGCCACAACTTAACAACTTAGCCCCCTCGATCAAATTCACTGTGGAATTAGAGCAAGACTGTAAATTGCCATTCCTAGACTGTCTGTTACACAGAATAGGTAACACTTTTAAGTTCAGTATTTATAGAAAACCAACTAATGTGTGTTCATACATTCATTATTATTCTGCCCACCATAATAAAGTCAAACAGTCAGTATTTTCAACAATGTTTTTACGTGCCTTGAGAATTTGCAGTCCGGAATTCATCGATGAGGAATACAAATATATATATAATATTGGCTCAAACCTTAAGTACCCGAGATCTTTCATAGACAAATGCTTAAACATTACTAAGAAAACTTTTTATAGAACTGATCCCAAGCCCACCCATGACCATAAGAATATCTTAATATTACCATTTCACAAAAATTTCTCACACATTCCTGCACAGCTAAAAACCTGGAACGTCAATGTGGCATTTAAAAACTCATGCACTGTTAAACAAATGTTAATCAAGAACTCCCCCAACAACACAATTGGTTGCATTTATAAAGTTCCTTGCAAGGAATGTAATATGTTTTACTTAGGCCAGACAGGTAAAGATCTTGCAACTAGAATTAAACAACACAAATACAGTGTTAGGACAGGCCAGGAATCCAATGCTCTGTTTGTTCATTTGAGGGATAACAAGCATTGCATTGACTGGGATAATGCCTCCTCAATATTACCATGTAATTCAATTGATAGTAGGAACATCATAGAATCTAGTCTTATTAAACATACCGAAGCATTCAACAGGAATTTGAGTAACGGCATGTACAAGCTGGACAATTTTGTAATTAAGAAGATTTGTGATGAGGTGAGAAGGCCGGGTCACTTGACCATCTGACCTGACCACCAACCGTTGTGTGCTATTTAAAGATTAGTAGGGTCATTACCTAATACCTGACCATTCTGGACCTGGTCTCACCCTCCTCTGTATATATACACCTTGATTTGTATTACTCTCTCTAGTCTGTACTCACCCCTGAAGATGTGAATTACACGAAAGCGCTTGGGAACTTCGTGTTTTCTTCTTTCCTTGTGGTTATCAGCATATACCTAGATCACGCGCACCTACAGTGATTTACTTGCATATATATATATATATTATATATATATATATATATATATATATATATATATATATATATATATATATATTATATATATATATATATATATATATATATATATATATATATATGGGCCTTGGTATGTACAGAAGAAATCGATATAATTGCATTCACTGAAACATGGATCAACCTAGACACACGTGAATTACCAGTCGAATACCAAATTGCGGGTTACAAACTGTTCCATACCGATAGGCAGACCAGGAAAGGAGGCGGAGTAGCAATCTATGTTAGGGATAATCTGAAGTGTGAAATAAATAAGGAAATAAAAACTGAGAGGAATACAGAAACAATTTGGATAGAATTAAGCGACGGTCGGGAAAAATTAATCACAGGAGTAATATATAGACCCCCCAATCTTGACAGAGTCAATGAGCGACTTATCTGGGATGAAATGCGCAGGGCTTCCATACACAAAAAAGTCTGTATAGTAGGCGACTTTAACCTTGGCCAAATAGATTGGACCGACCTTACGGGAAACTCAGAATCAGAGGATTTTCTCGAGACGATCCAGGACTGTTTCCTAAGTCAACATATAACCGAACCCACACGGGGTAATAATATATTGGATTTAGTTTTGTCAAACAGAGAAAACCTCATTAGCAATGTCGAGGTAGGGAACGAACTTGCAAACAGCGATCACAAAGAAATTCGATTCCAGTTAGATTTTCAGGGCAGACGTAAGGAAAATTCCACTAAAGTACCAGATTTCAGAAGGGCAAACTTTGACAGTTTAAAGAGGCAGCTAAGAGAGGGGGTGTCGCGCTTGGCCGTGAACCTGACAGATGACACCGACCTGATAACGAGATCTGAGATTGCCGAGTTCCACGACAATTTAAATAGTGAGTTACTTAATGCACAAAGGCAGAACATACCATACAAAAAACTCAGATCAAACAACAATGACCCTAAATGGATAAATAATTATTTAAAGAACATCATTGGCCAAAGGAAGGCTATAGGTAGAAGGATAAATCGTGGCGAAATTCACCTCCGGGACTATTATAGGGTATTGGCGAGTAGGGTTAAAACCGAGATAAGGAAAGCAAAGAGGAATAATGAGGTAAGGATAGCAAGGGAGGCAAAGACAAACCCCAAAGGATTCTACCAAATGTACCAAACTAAAACACGAGAAAAGATTGGACCAATACGGTCAGACTCCGGCGAGCTCACTGATAACGACGGAGAAATGAGCAATAATTTGAATAAATATTTTTCAACAGTTTTCACCAGCGAAAATTTAAACATGATACCCGAGGCACCGACTCTATTCAGAGATAGTGAAGAAAACAAATTAAGTGAGATAGTAGTGACTAGTAACGATGTTAGTAAGCAAATAGACAAACTAAAGCCTAATAAGTCACCTGGTCCCGATGAGATATTTGCCAGAGTATTAAAGGAATGTAAGGAAGAGCTTAGTATGCCCTTAGCAAAGTTGTTTAACATGTCCTTAAAAACAGGTGTAGTACCAGAATCCTGGAGGATAGCGAATGTAATACCGATCTTCAAGAAGGGGGATAGATCACTATCCTCTAACTACCGCCCAATCAGTCTAACATCAATAGTAGGCAAATTACTGGAAGCAATCATTTCAAACTCTATTCGAAATCACCTGGAGAAGCACAGATTGATCAATGATTCCCAGCATGGCTTCACAAGCGGACGTTCTTGCCTAACTAATCTATTAACATTCTTTTCATCAGTTTTCGAATCAGTGGACGAGGGGCACAATTATGATGTGGTATATCTCGACTTTAGCAAAGCCTTCGACAGAGTACCCCACGAAAGACTAATTAGAAAGGTAGAAGCTCATGGCATCAAAGGTGACATCCTTAAATGGATTAGGGCGTGGTTACAGGACAGGAAACAGCGAGTGAGCATTAACGGCACTAAGTCCCATTGGAGCAACGTCACAAGTGGAGTTCCCCAAGGCTCAGTACTTGGACCATTATTGTTTATTATATACATAAACGACATAGATATCGGCATAGACAGCAACATAAGTAAATTTGCTGATGATACTAAAATAGGACGTGTTATCAAATCTGACGAGGACCCGGCAAAACTACAGGAGGATCTAAACAAATTTTTCGAATGGTCTGAAAAATGGCAGATGAAATTCAACATTGACAAATGTAAAGTACTCAGTATAGGGAATGTAAACAGGGAAACCAGATACCAGATGAACAACGATGCCATAGAGAAATCCGACTGCGAGAGAGATTTAGGAGTAATGATAAGTAGGAACCTTAAGCCAAGTAAACAATGTGTTTTTGCTCGTAACAAGGCTAATAAAGTACTTGGGTTCATACAAAGGAGTGTTAGTTACAAGACTAGCGAGGTCATCCTAAAACTGTATCTTGCTCTTGTGAGACCACACCTGGATTACGCAGTCCAGTTCTGGTCACCGTATTACAGAATGGATATAGAATCCTTGGAAAGAATCCAGAGGAGAATGACAAGACTAATCCCGGGTATCAGGAACCTTGAGTATAGAGACAGGTTAAAGCATCTTAATTTGCACTCCCTTGAGAGACGTAGAGCGAGGGGCGACCTGATAGAGGTGTATAAATGGAAGGCAGGGCTAAACAAAGGGGACATTACAAAGGTACTCAAATTATCCAACCAGGAGCGAACTCGTAACAATGGTTTTAAATTGGACAAATTTAGATTTAGGCGTGAAATAGGTAAACACTGGTTTGGAAACAGAGTAGTGGATGAATGGAACAAGTTACCAAATATCATCATTAACTCGAATACGCTGAATTGCTTCAAACATAGGTTGGATGCTCATATGAGCAATAGGGGTTGGGTGTAAACGGGACTGCCCAGTATGGGCCAATAGGCCCGCTGCAGTTTCCTCCATTCTTATGTTCTTATGTAAAATCAACACCTCAACCCGCCAGGATTCGAACCCACGGCCCACAAGCCTATGACTGTGACCGGGGAACGCTAACCGCTGGACCACCAGGATGCTAAAAGCAGTCCTAGACTTTGTTATATTTCACACAAAGCCTGTTCAACGAGCTTATGGCGCCGTGAACCTCTAATGGGGACCACCCACACCACTTAGGTGGTCAGAGTAACGTTTTACCAAATCCGGCTTCGAAACACGAGGATCCATATATATTTCATTAGCCCAATAAAGCACGCGGACTTCTACATACAATCAACACCTCAACCCGCCAGGATTCGAACCCACGGCCCACAAGCCTATGACTGTGACCGGGGAACGCTAACCGCTGGACCACCAGGATGCTAAAAGCAGTCCTAGACTTTGTTATATTTCACACAAAGCCTGTTCAACGAGCTTATGGCGCCGTGAACCTCTAATGGGGACCACCCACACCACTTAGGTGGTCAGAGTAACGTTTTACCAAATCCGGCTTCGAAACACGAGGATCCATATATATTTCATTAGCCCAATAAAGCACGCGGACTTCTACATACAATCAACACCTCAACCCGCCAGGATTCGAACCCACGGCCCACAAGCCTATGACTGTGACCGGGGAACGCTAACCGCTGGACCACCAGGATGCTAAAAGCAGTCCTAGACTTTGTTATATTTCACACAAAGCCGGATTTGGTAAAACGTTACTCTGACCACCTAAGTGGTGTGGGTGGTCCCCATTAGAGGTTCACGGCGCCATAAGCTCGTTGAACAGGCTTTGTGTGAAATATAACAAAGTCTAGGACTGCTTTTAGCATCCTGGTGGTCCAGCGGTTAGCGTTCCCCGGTCACAGTCATAGGCTTGTGGGCCGTGGGTTCGAATCCTGGCGGGTTGAGGTGTTGATTGTATGTAGAAGTCCGCGTGCTTTATTGGGCTAATGAAATATATATATATGTATGTATATATATATATATATATATATATATATATATATATATATATATATATATATATATATATATATATATATATATATATATATATATATATATATATATATATATATATATACAGTGGGGTATGCTATAACGAACGGATCCTACTACGAATATTCCTATAACGAACGGTTTTACCTATAAAATTGAGAATGCTATAACGAACGAAACTCCTACAACGAACATAATTTAATTTTTTTTTTTTTTTTCTAATTTATTGTTTTATTATTACAAATATTAATGATATTCTTTATTTCAGGGGTTTAGATGCATATTTATGCACTTTTTTACAATTTTTACAATTTTATATTATATTTATCAGTGTTAAGTGGTTGTATTTGGGGGCCTGGAACGGATTAATCCTATAACAAATGAATGCTATAACGAACAAGGTTCTAGAACCAATTAGATTCGTTATAGCATACCCCACTGTATGTATATATATATATATATATATATATATATATATATATATATATATATATATATATATATATATATATATATAGATATATATAGTCTATATATATATATATGCAAGTAAATCACTGTAGGTGCGCGTGATCTAGGTATATGCTGATAACCACCAGGAAAGAAGAAAACACGAAGTTCCCAAGCGCTTTCGTGTAATTCACATCTTCAGGGGTGAGTACAGACTAGATAGAGTAATGCAGAACAAGATGAATATATACAGAGGAGGGTGAGACCAGGTCCACAATGGTCAGGTAATGACCCTACTAATCTTTAAATGGCACACAACGGTTGGTGGTTGGGTCAGATGGGACAGTGACCCGCCCTCTCACCTGATCACAAATCTTCTTAATTACAAAGTTGTCCAGCTTGTACAAGCCGTTACTCAAATTCATGTTGAATGCTTCGGTATGTTTAATAAGACTAGATTCTATGATGTTCCTACTATCAATTGAATTACATGGTAATATTGAGGAGGCATTATCCCAGTCAATGCAATGCTTGTTATCCCTCAAATGAACAAACAGAGCATTGGATTCCTGGCCTGTCCTGACACTGTATTTGTGTTGTTTAATTCTAGTTACAAGATCTTTACCTGTCTGGCCTAAGTAAAACATATTACATTCCTTGCAAGGAACTTTATAAATGCAACCAATTGTGTTGTTGGGGGAGTTCTTGATTAACATTTGTTTAACAGTGCATGAGTTTTTAAATGCCACATTGACGTTCCAAGATTTTAGCTGTGCCGGAATGTGTGAGAAATTTTTGTGAAATGGTAATATTAAGATATTCTTATGGTCATGGGTGGGCTTGGGATCAGTTCTATAAAAAGTTTTCTTAGTAATGTTTAAGCATTTGTCTATGAAAGATCTAGGGTATTTAAGGTTTGAGCCAATATTATATATATATTTGTATTCCTCATCGATGAATTCCGGACTGCAAATTCTCAAGGCACGTAAAAACATTGTTGTAAATACTGACTGTTTGACTTTATTATGGTGGGCAGAATAATAATGAATGTATGAACACACATTGGTTGGTTTTCTATAAATACTGAACTTGAAAGTGTTACCCATTCTGTGTATCAGACAGTCTAGGAATGGCAATTTACAGTCTTGCTCTAATTCCACAGTGAATTTGATCGAGGGGGCTAAGTTGTTAAGTTGTGGTAGGAAAACTTTTAGGTCCTCATTACATGGCCAGAGACATAATACATCATCAACATATCTAAACCAGACTGCTGAGGGTGGTAAAATATTACTTAATAGTTTCTTTTCAAAGAATTCCATATATAGGTTGCTTAATACAGGTGAGAGTGGATTACCCATTGCCATACCAAATTTTTGAGCATAATATTCCCCATTGAATTCGAATTTGCAATCCTTAATACATAGTTTGATGAGTTCGATGAAGTCATCTTTCGAGACGGGCAGTGAAATGTTATCCAGGGAATCTATGAGGAACTCTAGTAAATCATCAACTGGGACCTTTGTAAAAAGTGACGTTACATCAAAGCTGACCAGTTTAAAATCATGATTAATGTGCAAGTTATTGAGTTTATCAACCAGATCCATATTGTTCTTGATATTGGAGTTAGAAATGTTGCCAACTAGGGGGTTTAGTAAGGAAACTAACCATTTAGATAGTTTATAAGAGATTGACCCAACAGAGCTAATGATGGGTCTTGCTGGGTTATTGGGCTTGTGGGTCTTGATTAAACCGTACATGTAAGGCAGTGGAGGGGACGTTGAAGTAAGATGTTTAATGAGAGTAGCTTTGCCTCTCAATAGGGACTTAAGTTTTTTGTTGAACTGGGTGTTGACAGTGTTGAGAGGATTATTTATGAGTTTAGAATATGTTGTAGTGTCACATAAAAGGTCATTCATTTTTGAGATATAGTCATCTTTGTTTAAAATCACTACTGTGTTGGCTTTATCTGCTTTAGTGACATGTAGATCCTTATTTTTCTTAAGGGCTTGGAGTGCTTTGGTGAATCTTTCTGGACAGTTTGAAACACAAGGCTTGGATTCCTGCTCTGTTTGTTCATTTGAGGGATAACAAGCATTGCATTGACTGGGATAATGCCTCCTCAATATCACCATGTAATTCAATTGATAGTAGGAACATCATAGAATCTAGTCTTATTAAACATACCGAAGCATTCAACATGAATTTGAGTAACGGTATGTACAAGCTGGACAACTTTGTAATTAAGAAGATTTGTGATCAGGTGAGAGGGCGGGTCACTGTCCCATCTGACCCAACCACCAACCGTTGTGTGCCATTTAAAGATTAGTAGGGTCATTACCTGACCATTGTGGACCTGGTCTCACCCTCCTCTGTATATATTCATCTTGTTCTGCATTACTCTATCTAGTCTGTACTCACCCCTGAAGATGTGAATTACACGAAAGCGCTTGGGAACTTCGTGTTTTCTTCTTTCCTGGTGGTTATCAGCATATACCTAGATCACGCGCACCTACAGTGATTTACTTGCATATATATATATATATATATATATATATATATATATATATATATATATATATATATATATATATATATATATATATATATACATATATATGCACACACACACACACACACCCACACACAGTCGGCCCTTAACATACGCGGGTTTTACTTACACGAATTTGCAAATACGCGGATTGCCCCTGGAGGAATATACATTCAATGGAATGTACATTATTCAAATCGCGCACGACACCACACACTGCACACCACACACACACACACACACACACGCCACCCTGCGTTCCCGCGCTCCCTCAGTCAGTCAGTCTCGCTGTAACCATGCTTGTTTTGACATCAGTATTATAGTTGCAAAAATATTACATTTCCCTGAATGTATTATATCAAGCACAGTATGAATAGAATATCACTAATATAACAGTATTTTAAATGAAAACTATTAAAACAACGAGTAACATATCTTGAACATCGGAAGGTAAGGTAAAGTCTTTTGTTTTCATGTAGTTTATCCTAATTTACATTGAAATACATTACGTTTCAGCAAAACTACTATTTATTTCTGAGAATATGGAAATGTAATATTTTTACTGAAATGACGTACGTATTACAGTGGAAAGTGACAAAAGCAATGACTTTCGCTTTCTTCCGTTCAAAACATGTTACCGTAATCGCTTTTCGAATGGTTTTCAGTAAAAAAACTGTTGTATTCCAATAATAATCTATCCTAATTCACTTGTGATACAACAGTTTTTTAACTGAAAACCATTCGAAAAGCGATTACGGTAACATCTTTTAAACAAAAGAAAGCGAACATCATTGTTTTCGTCACGATTTTATCCAACTTTCCACTGTAATACGTACTTCATTTCAGCAAAAATATTACATTTCCATGAATGTATTATATCAAGCACAGTATGAATATATATCATTGTAATATAACTGTATTTTAACCGAAAACTATTAAAAAAACGAGTAACATCTCTTGAACATCGGAAGGTTAGGTAAAGTCTTTTGTTTTCGTCATGTATTTTATCCTTTTTTACATTGAAATACATCACGTTTCAGCAAAACTACATTTATTTCTGAGAATATATTTATTTAGGCGCAGTTTAGGTAAAATATACATGTGATGTAACAGTTTTTTAACTGAAAACGATTCGAAAAACACGTACCCTCTCGCCCTGCTCAAGGAGAAGACTGGGAGGAGCTGTTTGGTGCTTTAGACGATGGCAAGGAAAATGATTTTGATGGATTTTAATGAAAATATTCAGAAATATGGTATCGTAGTATTTATTCAAGTGAATTAGGATAGAATATTGTTGTAATACAACAGTTTTTTAACTGAAAACCATTCGAAAAGCGATTACGGTAAAATCTTTTGAACAACGAAAGAGAGCGAAAGTCATTGTTTTCGTCATGATTTTATCCCACTTTCCACTGTAATACGTACGTCATTTTAGCAAAAATATTACATTTCCATATTTATTTCTGAGAATATATTCATTCAGTCACAGTTAAGGGTAAAATATCCTTGTGATGTAATATTTTAATTAAAATACCCGGTACAGTTCGTTCCCGAGTTACGTACATCCGATTTACGTACAAACGGCCGATACGTACATCGTTTCTGAAGTCTTTAATTGCAAAAATATTGTCTTAAAAGGGCGAGCAATTTTTAAATTTGGCGGGCGAGCCAGCCGCACCGCGCCGCCACTATCACTGACCATGCAGACGACACGCTAGACGCACCAAAACAACAAGCGTGGTCATTGTGCATACAGTACTTCTCCTGTGAATTTCTGCCCTATTTTGTACACTTTACTCTGTGTGCAATGACTGGTGTAAAGCGTAAGAGTGGTGAAGCCAGTGGGAGTGCTACGAAACGTCAAGCAATCTCACTAGAGGTAAAAATGGACATAATAAAACTGCTTGAAAGTGGTGAAAAGTTGATCAATGTTGCCCGCAAATTTAACCTGAGTCGGTCAACTGTTAATACAATTGATAAGGGCAAAGAAAAGATCAAGGAACATGTGAAATCTGCAGTGCCAATGCAATCTACGATTATAACTAAAAGAAGAGGGAAGGTCCTGGAAGAAATGGAAAAATATCTTGCGATGTGGATCGAGGACTGCACACAAAAACGTAAGCCTCTGTGTCTCAGTATGATTCAGGAGAAAGCCCTAAGTCTTTTCAACGACCTAAAGAAAGATCACCCTGATGATACTGTGACATTCAATGCTAGCCATGGGTGGTTTAACCGATTCAAGGTGCGAAATAGGCTGCATAATGTTCGAGTGACTGGTGAGGCGGCGAGTGCTGATTGGAAAACAGCACAGGAATTTCCAAAGAAACTCGCGGAAATTATTGACGAGGGAGGCTACACACCACAACAGATCTTCAATGTGGATGAAACTGGGCTTTATTGGAAAAAAATGCCTGACAGGACGTACATAAGCAAAGAGGAGAAGTCAATGCCTGGGTTTAAAGTAGCGAAAGACAGACTGACGCTGCTTCTTGGTGGTAATGCAGCTGGTGATTTTAAATTAAAACCATTGCTTGTGTACAGTTCTGAAAACCCACGAGCACTCAAAAACATTGCAAAGGCATCCCTTCCTGTCATATGGAAAAGTAACACTAAAGCATGGGTTACACAGGCACTTTTCCAAGACTGGTTCTACCACCATCTTATACCAGACGTGGAAAAATATTGCAGGGACAATGGTATACCCTTCAACATCCTCCTGCTGCTTGACAATGCACCTGGTCACCCCCCTTTCCTGGATGACTTCCACCCAAAGGTAAAGGTTGTGTACATGCCACCCAACACAACATCTATCATCCAGCCAATGGATCAGGGCGTCATTGCAACATTTAAAAAATATTATCTTAGGCGCACCTTCCGCCAAGCACTGAAGGCAACTGATGACAATGGGATGACTCTCAAGGAATTTTGGAAGTCCTATAATATCTACAAGGCAATTAAAAACATCGGTGCATCCTGGCAGGAGGTTACATCATCCTGCATGAACGGCGTGTGGAAGAAAATCTGTCCACAGTTTGTCAACGACTTCAGTGGGTTTGAGAATGTTCAGGAGGAGCAGAATGCTGTGATCAACAACTTAATCAAAATAAGTGAGAAACTGGAGTTAGACCTGAAGGAGAATGACTTCTCTGAGTATTTCGATGCCCACGGCAAGGACTTGACAAATGACGAGCTGATTGAGTTGGAGAAGCAACGACGGGAAATAGAAACAGCTGAAGAAGATCAAGTTGAAATGCCTACAAAGCATTTCCAAACTAAACTGATGGCGCAGGCTTTTGCAAAGGGGGAGGAAATGTTGGCACTTTTTGAACAGCAAGATCCAAATGAAGAAAGACTTGCCAAGGTGTCAGCAGCGATCCAAGAGGCTATTAAATGCTATCACATAATTTATGAAGAAAAAAAGAAGATAACAACCCAAACATCCATCCACAAATTCTTCAAACCAGCAGCCGTATTGCCAACATCATCTACACCTGATCCAGTGCCATCAACATCATCTACACCTGATCCAGTGCCATCAACATCATCTACACCTGATCCAGTGCCATCAACATCATCTACACCTGATCCAGTGCCATCAACATCATCTACACCTGATCCAGTGCCGCGTGATATGGATGATAGTGACGACTGCGACGGCTGACTGCGTCACGAGTGTTGCCGCTACTTATGCCGCATTTATGTTAAATAAAATATGTTTGCATTTGATAAGTTGTATTAATTACCACCAGATAACATTATAGGGTTGGAGATTTTCGAGTTACGTACATTTCGAGTTAAGTACAACCTTTTGGTCCCCATTATGTACGTAACTTGGGGACTTACTGTATTTAGAAATACGGTATCGTAGTTTTCTTTTGTTTCAAATTTAATTAACAAAGATTAATGTTTCAAATGTAATGAACAAAAATTTATGTATCTATACAGTTCGTCCCCGAATTACGTACATCCGAATTACGTACAAACGGCCGATACGTACATCGTTTCTGAAGTCTTTAATTGCAAAAATATTGTCTTAAAAGGGCGAGCAATTTTTAAATTTGGCGGGCGAGCCAGCCGCACCGCGCCGCCACTGTCACTGACCATGCAGACGACACGCTAGACGCACCAAAACAACACGTGTGGTCATTGTGCATACAGTACTTCTCCTGTGAATTTCTGCCCTATTTTGTACACTTTACTCTGTGTGCAATGACTGGTGTAAAGCGTAAGAGTGGTGAAGCCAGTGGGAGTGCTACGAAACGTCAAGCAATCTCACTAGAGGTAAAAATGGACATAATAAAACTGCTTGAAAGTGGTGAAAAGTTGACCAATGTTGCCCGCAAATTTAACCTGAGTCGGTCAACTGTTAATACAATTGATAAGGGCAAAGAAAAGATCAAGGAACATGTGAAATCTGCAGTGCCAATGCAATCTACGATTATAACTAAAAGAAGAGGGAAGGTTCTGGAAGAAATGGAAAAATATCTTGCGCTGTGGATCGAGGACTGCACACAAAAACGTAAGCCTCTGTGTCTCAGTATGATTCAGGAGAAAGCCCTAAGTCTTTTCAACGACCTAAAGAAAGATCACCCTGATGATACTGTGACATTCAATGCTAGCAATGGGTGGTTTAACCGATTCAAGGTGCGAAATAAGCTGCATAATGTTCGAGTGACTGGTGAGGCGGCGAGTGCTGATTGGAAAACAGCACAGGATTTTCCAAAGAAACTCGCGGAAATTATCGAGTTACGTACATTTCGAGTTAAGTACAACCTTTTGGTCCCCATTATGTACGTAACTTGGGGACTTACTGTAAATAAACTTTAAAAAATGAATACTTCATGATTTACATCGTCCTGTGCTACCACACCATGCATTTGGCTACTTTGGGCTTGCTATGATGATGCAAGAGATCTGCCCTGGCAACTGTACCGACACTCACAGCTGGTGGTGCGTCGTTTCCATTGTTTACTGGTAGTTACTGGTAAATATTTTTCAACCTAACGAAACTATTACCCCTTTAGAGGTCGACCCCCAATTTTTTGCCAAAAAATTTGATCTTAAAAACTCGAACTTCACACAGTTATATACAGCAAATAAGGACATGGGGGGCCAAGTTTTTTTTTAGGGGGGGGGGGGGGCAGCAAAAATACGCGGATTCTTAACATTCACGGGTATCTCTGTTACCTAACCCCCGCGTATGTTAAGGGCCGACTGATTGTAGTAGAATTAATGTAAAAATGAATTTTTTTTTCTTTTTACACGGGATTAGCCCACCTGGGCACAGGTCACTGACCCACATTAGGGCCCGGGGGGCGAAAATTTAATAATTATAATAATTCATAGTAAATAAAATTTATAATAAAAAGTAAAATAAAGTATTAATGGTAATAATAATAATAATAACAACACTGTGATAATAATAAATACAAAGAAATGCAAGAATGAAAAAATCAACAGTGAGAAACGCTATATATGTATGTTGTTTTGTCATGTAATAGAAACAATTGAGACCCTACAATTGTGTGTAAATGAGGCAGAAAGTCAGATCAGCAACCTGGGACTTGGTCACAATTTTCGTGATGCCATATGGCAGCAGGGTCTACCATTAGACAACACATTATGCTGCCAATATCTTCCCAGGCGGTAGTACCTCCGTGTTCGGTAGCTGCCTACTACCTACTACCATATATGGTTGCTTGAAGTAATGTTATTTATGGTTAATAAATGGAACAATATAAGTAGCTAACCATTAATGTTAAAGAAAAAAAGTGATACTGCACATATGTAAGTGAGCGCAGGTGAAAACATATTGTCATTACTCTACATAAGAATATGAAAGCAACACTTATTTACTGTTCATATATATATATATTGAAGGGTTAAATGTTGTACTCTGTACTGTATAGACAAACAGAGAGAGAGAGCCGAACTGCCGGATGTAAACAAACCTTAATTTCCCATGGCTTTTTTTTTTGTGTTTTTTTACGAGGATTAGCTGCCTATCTACCTATTGGACAAACTAAAATCGTTCCGGACCACGGGAGTTTTCGGACCACAGAATTCCGGACTAGAGAGGTACAACCTGTATATATATATATATATATATATATATATATATATATTAGTACCCCGATATACGCAGTCAATTGAATCCACAGGGTACCGCGGAAAGTGAAAACCGCGTAAAGTGAACAACAGAACATATGGGATTAATTCCAATAGAGACTGGCCCGACTCCCAAACTCCACTTTTTCCGACACAATAGCTATCATATATACTCGTGTATAGGTCGAGTTTTTAAGACCAAATTTTTAGGCAAAAAATTGGGGGTCGTCCTATACATGCGTAATAGTTTTGTTAGGTTGAACCCGTGCATGATGGGAAGGGCGAGGAGCAACTTTAACTTCAGACATGAAAAATATTTACCATTTACTGCCAGTAAACAATGGAAACGTAAAATATGTACCAATTAGTAATGAAAAGTTGTGCAGTTCCTTCAGTAAATAAAGCTCACTAACTTACAATAGGCTAAATTACCTTACAACGTGCTTTCAGTAGTCTATGTTGAAGTTCTTAGCACAGGCTAACTTATCATATCATATACGGTATCACAGTTCTCATTGATCTACAAAAAATACCGGCATTAAAAACCTTTTCGATATTTCACACTTAATATAATACCCGGTAATCTACTTCAACCTCCTATTGTTTACAACGATGCATGACGCACCACCAGCTGTATCAGCTAGACGGTACACGTGTTTTTCGAATCGTTTTCAGTTAAAAAACTGTTACATCACACGTATATTTTACCTAAACTGCGCCTGAATGAATATATTCTCGGAAATAAATAGTGGTTTTGCTGAAACGTGGTGTATTTTAATGTAAAATAGGATAAAATACATGACGAAAACTATTTTACCTAACCTTCCGATGTTCAAGAGAAGTTACTCGTTTTTTTAATAGTTTTTGGTTAAAATATTGTTATATTACAATGGTATTCTATTCATACTGTGCCTGATATAATGCATTCACGGAAATGTAATATTTTTGCTGAAATGACGTACGTATTACAGTGGAAAGTAGGATAAAATCGTGACGAAAGCAATGACTTTCGCTTTCTTTCGTTCAAAAGATGTTACCGTAATCGCTTTTCGAATGGTTTTCAGTTAAAATACTGTTGTATTACGATAATATTCTATCCTAATTGACTTGAATAAATACTACGATACCATATTTCTGAATATTTTCATTAAAATCCATCAAAATCATTTTCCTTGTCATCGTCTGCAGCACCAAACAGCTTCTCCCAGTCCTCTCCTTGAACAGGGCTACAGGGTATGTGTTTTTCGAATCGTTTTCAGTTAAAAAACTATTACATCACATGTATATTTTACCTAAACTGCTCCTGAATGAATATATTTTCGGAAGTAAATAGTAGTTTTGCTGAAACGTGATGTATTTCAATGTAAAATAGGATAAAATACATGACGAAAACAAAAGACTTTACCTACGCTTCTGTTCTTGAGATGTTACTCGTTTTTTAATAGTTTTCGGTTAAATTTCTGTTATATTACAATGATATTCTATTCATACTGTGCGTGATATAATACATTCATGGAAATGTAATATTTTTGCTGAAATTACGTGCGTATTACAATGGAAAGTGGGATAAAATCGTGACGAAAGCAATGACTTTCGCTTTTTTCGTTCAAAAGATGTTACCGTAATCGCTTTTCGAATGGCTTAGTTAAAAAACTATTGTATTACAATAATATTCCCTCCTAATCAACTTGAATAAATACTTGAATGGAAATATACAATATTTTTGTTGAAACTACCCATGTTTCAGTGTAAAGTGTTGTAATAATAAATGGTAAACAATTTGCCTTTGGCACTCGTGTTTCATGCATGGCGAGCCTCAGTTTATAGGACGTAGAGCGTTTTTAGTGAAGGTTTTGTTGTTCCATTACCCTCAAAAACATGGGTCGAACTATAAACGAGGAATATCGTAAATTAACGATTTCTTGGTCAAAAAATCAGGGTCGACCTATAAACGAGGGGGGTTATAGACGAGTATATACGGTATGTTGTAGTAAAAATAACATCTAAATTTTATGATGATATGCTCACACAATGAATATTTAAGAGAAATACAGTCGCCAGGTTAATGTCCATTCAAATAATGGACTCAAATCCCCCCCCCCCCCCCCCTCTTCCCAGCTCACTAGCTCCTACCTCTCTGAGAAATGTTTGGGTGAAACCACTAGTTTTTAACGTTTAGTAATAAATAATACCTCAGACTAAAGTTAGGATAATATAATTGACATTTCTGGATTCCTTGCAGGTCAGGGAATATTTTGAATGTAAACTTCATATATTTTGCACAAAAGATAAAATATTTGCTTTGTATAAACCAAATTATTACATTAGATCTAAAATTTGTATGTCTAATGCAAAATCCATGATGTTTATATTCAAAATGATCATCATATTGTAAGAATTCCAGCAATGTAAATTATATTCTGACAGGGTAATTTGTATGAATTTTATGAGCTAAATAAAAAAAAATTATATACTTCACTGCGTATATGAGTAGATGCACCACGGAAAGTGAAATTTCGGTTCTGCCAAGGTACCACGTAAATGATAAATGAGAAATCGCGGAAAGTGAAACCAGTGAAACCGTGTAAAGCGGGGTAATAATGTGTGTATATATATACAGGATATATATATATATAGATACAGTTGTACCCCGCTTTACGCGGTCAATTGAACCCACAGGGTACTGCGTTAAGTGAACAACAGAACATATGGGCTTAATTCCAATAGAGACTGGCCCGACCCCCAAACTCCACTTTTTGACGACACACAACTATGTTGTAGTAAAAATTTTATCTTAACTTTATGATGGTATGAACAAACAAGTAATATAGAAGAGGTTAGGTGAGGAAAAATAAAGGTTAAGTTAGGAAAAATAAAAGTTAGGTTAGGAAAACTAAAAGTTAGGTGTAACACATACGTTAGTATAAGAGATGGGTCGGCATATGGGGATGGAGGCTGGTTCCGAGGCAGAGGGCAGATTACTGGCCCTCAGGTGAATCACCATTACTTGGTGCATCACCATCACTAACAGTTGTCAGGGCTTCCCTGACAAATCCCTCAAAGTCACCTTCACTGTCACTATCACTGGCTCTGGCTGGCTGTGGTGGGTTGCGGGCGAAGAACTCGGTAATGCTTTAATGACGGCTAGTGTTAATGTTGTCTTGATACACCTTGATGTACGGCTCCATAGCCTGCACCAACCGGGTATGGAAGACTTCATAGCGGTCATCGTCATTGTCGCGGGAAAGGAAGGACTTCATTTTTTCTGCACACTCCATGGCACCCTTAATATCACTATGACTTAACTTGTGTTCTTCGGAGAATGACGCACCTTCTTCCTCTTCACTGACGTGATCATCTTCCAACATCTCGTCGGCAGTCACTTCAGGATCTCTGATCACCTCCAGGATGTCTTCGTTGGTGGTCTCGGAGAAGCCTTCAGCTGTAATATTGTTCGCAGCTTCTCTGGCTAGGTCCACTGCTACTGCAACAGTCTGAACCTCACCAGTCACAGGTTGACTCCTCCTCTCAGCTGGTATGCCATGCAACACATGTCTCCATGCGTGACGAATCGTAGCAATAGACAGCTGATCGCATGCCTCCACCAAGAAGTCTACAGCTTGTTTGGCGTTAAACTTCTTCCAAAGCTGTTTGACGAGAACTTCTTGTTCCTTGTCCTCGTCGCTTTTACTCTCGCTGTCGGTGTCACCCAGCTTACGCAACTCATCCTTGGTGTTGGTAGAGTCGTTCAGGAGCTTGAACTTCTTTGCAGAGTATGCAGCTTTCACATTGCAGATCAACTCCTGGTCCATGGTCTGGATTAACGACGTAGTGTTGGGAGGAAGGAAGACCACTTTTACATTGGGGTGACGATCCATAGGTAGGGGCGAGTGTCCAGGTGCATTGTCAAGGAGCAACAAAATGTTGAATGGAACATTCTGTTACTCGCAGAATTTCTTCACGTCGGGAACAAAACAGTCGTCAAACCAGAAGAGGGACAGAGAAGAGAATATCCACGCCTTACGTGCGGTTAGCCAGTGGACATTAAGCTTGTTCATGTCCATATTCTTGTAGGCGTGCGGCTTGCGGGCTGTGTGAATCACCGATAACTGGTTTACAGGTACCGGAGGCATTGGTGGTAAAGAGGACGGTGATGCGTTCCTTCTGCAACTTCCGACCCCTTACCTTGCTGGCAGACTGGACAACGAAGGTCTTGGAAGGTAGCTTTTTCCAGAAAAGACCAGATTCGTCCATGTTAAACACCTGGTCGTCAGTGTACTGTCCTTCCTCCATAACCTCACGTAAGAAGGGAGGAAAATCTATAGCCGCCACACGGTCAGCACTCGCTTCCTCACCACCAATGTTGATGTTGGTGATCTTGTTCCTCTTCTTAAACCTATGCAGCCAACCAGAGGAAGCATTGAAGGGTTTTGGGCTCTGCAATTCCCAGCTTACGTGACACTGCTGCGTAAAGTTCACGTGCGTACTCCTGCACTGAGCGCGTGTCGACCGCCACGTTCCGTCTTGCCTGACAAATCAAGTAACTCACCAGCAAATTTTCCACCTTTACCAGCACCCTGTTCTGGCAATACTTGATCATTGAAGCACCTGCAGACTTTGTGATTTTCATGTGTTCTTTAATCTTGGCTGCATCTTTCCTAATAGTACGAATCGTAGATACGTTAATGCCATGCTGGCGCGAGATCAGCTTGACGTGTTCCTTTCTCCAAATCTTGAATGATCCGGTATTTCACTTCGTAGCTTAGGGCACGGCGTGTCTTCTTGGGCTTAGGGCGGCTGGGTCCAGGTAAGGAAAGGTTTCTCTCTGGTGGCGGTGGTTGTCTGGCGGAAGCCATTTCACAGAACAATGGATGCACGTATACACGGGGTAACCTGGAGGGATGAAACTAGCGAAGCAGCGTCCTCTTTCCTCCCCCTCTCCCTCCCCGGGTGGACACGTCATTACTTTAAACCAATTACAGCTAGCAGCAGAGGGGGGTAGGGATGCATGGCCAATCACAGTCCGATATGTCATATGACGTCAGTGATAACGCAACAAAGACACACAAACACACTTCGCAACCTTACAGTGCGGCTTGCCCAGGCGGAGGGAAGCGGAGGTGGGTGGGGTGGGAGGGAGGAGGAGGAGGAGGGAGAGGCGAGGCAGGCGGGAGCGGGTGGCGGGTGTGGCGAATCTAAAAATAGTGTCTCGAGCCGGACACTCTGCGCGTATATGAGAAATCACGTTAAGTGAAACCGCGTAAAGCGGGGTACAACTGTATATATATATATATATATATATATATATATATATATATATATATATATATATATATATATATATATATATATATATATATATATATATATATGCAAGTAAATCACTGTAGGTGCGCGTGATCTAGGTATATGCTGATAACCACCAGGAAAGAAGAAAACACGAAGTTCCCAAGCGCTTTCGTGTAATTCACATCTTCAGGGGTGAGTACAGACTAGATAGAGTAATGCAGAACAAGATGAATATATACACAGAGGAGGGTGAGACCAGGTCCACAATGGTCAGGTAATGACCCTACTAATCTTTAAATGGCACACAACGGTTGGTGGTTGGGTCAGATGGGACAGTGACCCGCCCTCTCACCTGATCACAAATCTTCTTAATTACAAAGTTGTCCAGCTTGTACAAGCCGTTACTCAAATTCATGTTGAATGCTTCGGTATGTTTAATAAGACTAGATTCTATGATGTTCCTACTATCAATTGAATTACATGGTAATATTGAGGAGGCCTCCTCAATATATATATATATACTTACTTCATTTTTTGTCCACATAACACGCGGACTTTGAACATATAATCAACGACCTCACCAGCAAGGAATCGAACCCTCGACCTACTGGGTGGGACTAGGGAACGCTTACCGGCTAGCCCACAAGGACACAAAAGCAGTTCTAGACTCTGTTATATTTCACACAAAGCCTGTTCATCGAGCTGATGGCGCCGTGAACCTCATTGGGAAACTGCCCGTGCCTCGTATGTGGTGTCAGTAGCATGAAGTATATATATGTACCTCGCGTTTCATACCAGCTGGATTCGGTAAAATGCTACTGACACCACATACGAGGCACGGGCAGTTTCCCATTGAGGTTCACGGCGCCATCAGCTCGATGAACAGGCTTTGTGTGAAATATAACAGAGTCTAGAACTGCTTTTGTGTCCTTGTGGGCGAGCCGGTAAGCGTTCCCTAGTCCCACCCAGTAGGTCGAGGATTCGATTCCTTGCTGGTGAGGTCGTTGATTATATATATATATATATATACATACATACATACAGTAAGTCCCCAAGTTACGTACATAATGGGGACCAAAAGGTTGTACGTAACTCGAAATGTACGTAACTCGAAAATCCCCCAACCCTATAATGTTATCTGGTGGTAATTAATACAACTTATCAAATGCAAACATATTGCTTGACGTTTCGTAGCACTCCCACTGGCTTCACCACTCTTACGCTTTACACCAGTCATTGCACACAGAGTAAAGTGTACAAAATAGGGCAGAAATTCACAGGAGAAGTATGCACAATGACCACACGTGTTGCTTTGGTGCGTCTAGCGTGTCGTCTGCATGGTCAGTGATAGTGGCGGCGCGGTGCGGCTGGCACGCAAACTATACGCTCGCCCGCCAAATTTAAAAATTGCTCGCCCTTTTAAGACAATATTTTTGCAATTAAAGACTTCAGAAACGATGTACGTATCGGCCGTTTGTACGTAAGTCGAATGTACGTAACTCGGGGACGAACTGTACATACATACATACATACATACATACATACATACATACATACTTACTCACGATAAAATAATTATTTCTTTATGTTAGCACAAGTAGAACCCCAAATTTTTGCTTATGCCTACTGAATTTGTTTATACATCACTTTGTACCTTCGTTGTTTCATGTGTTTGCAATATTAACTATATTCCATTATAAAGCGTACATATTTATATATAAAAATAGTTACATAGGAAAAGTTATGTAATATTTCAGCAGGTAATAGTGGTGTGTCTGATATGCACACCTTGGCAGAGTACAGGTTATTAATGTTTTCCCTCTGAGAACAAAACTTACTATTGGAGATAAAAAGATCGGGTTTGTTATTATAAATACATTAAAAGTTTTATGTAGGTAATCACAAAAAAATTATTAAATGTATACATAAGCCCAAGTGTAACACAAATTGTAGTGCATGGCTGCAACTCAAGCTCCCAAATGCCAATATTCCTCACTCAAACTTTCTATTTTTTTACATAAATTATACATAATGTGTTTATAAATACTTAATATTTTAATAATTCATATGAAATAATATTTGTAAATTATTGGTTAAATATAATGCATAAAAATATTAAAAAACTTTTTACAAAAATAAATGAATTTCTTTACTTACATGTCGTTATATCTTGGAGCAGTTGGTGATGTCCCCCCCCCCCCCCCCCCTCCTCCATCCCCACAGTGCCATACTTAGCCTGAACAAGGCGTCTGCCGTATTTTATGGCATATAAGACGCACAGCTATATAACATGCACCCTCCATTTTAGCAGGGAGTATTTAGGAATTTTTTTTTTTTTTTTTTGTATTTTCCTCCAGTAGCCATAGTTTTCTTAAAACAATATACAGTACCAGTAAATGTAAGTAATAAATAAGGTACAACAAAAAATATTGTACATATTACTAAACCAGTAAATAAAACCCAAAGGAAATTTTAACACAGTTGCCATTTGCATATACATTGGTACTCCCTGTTCACCATTGCAAAGGAGACACTACCTTTGCTGATTCCCTAGTAACACCCCCCTCAACCCCCCCACCAACCGCCCAGCCTTCCTCCCTCTCCCCCACTCGTGTGCAAAAAAATGTATATTCCCCTTATGTGTTTGCCCTTAGGACAATTATTTCTTTTACTTTTTTACAATTTGTTTGTAGGATGGTGTGTGCATGTAATTGAGTAAAAATAAATAAGAAAGTTACGTACATCTATGAAAATACTAGTTGAAAAACAACCATAGCACCTCAGAGCTTGGCCCAGTAGCCTGGTGGTTACAGTGATCAGTCCAACCTGGCTACAGTACAATGACGCCAGCGATGTTAACAGATGTAAATGTGAAAAGAAAGTTATCTGTAAATCTTCATTTGTATCAGGTATTTGTAAATTGAAAAATAAATGTTGTAGTATGGCATTACAGTAAACCCTCGATAACTCGGCATTTGATAACTCGGAATTGGCATATAACTCGGCATGGATATGGTCTCGGAATGTATTAGTATAACTCGGGAAATGCCGAGATATGTAAAATTATCTGGGAAAATCTTGGCATATCTGGCCACCTGCATCACCTCCCATGCCTCTGTGTCACCTACCATGCCTCTGTGTCACCTACCATACCTCTGTGTCACCTACCATACCTCTATGTCACCTACCATGCCTCTGTGTCATCTACCATACCTGTGTCACTCACCATGCCTCTGTGTCACCTACCATACCTCTGTGTCACCTACCATACCTCTGTGTCACTTACCATACCTCTGTGTCACTTACCATACCTCTGTGTCACCTACCATGCCTCTGTGTCACCTTCCATGCCTCTGTGTCACCTACCATACCTCTGTGTCACCCACCATACCTCTGTGTCACCTACCATGCCTCTGTGTCACCTACCATACCTCTGTGTCACCTACCATACATCTGTGTCACCTACCATACCTCTGTGCCGCCTACCATACCTCTGTGTCACGTACTATGTATAATGAGACATAACTCACAAATGAAGAGGATTACATATAGGTAGAATATTTAGTAGGAGGAATGTAAAGATAAGAAGAGTTTGGTCGCGTGGCCGTGTTAGTTTTTTACTCTGTCAGTACACTTGTCTTATCTTATACATCAATACACATCTATTACGTTCTTAAGGACGACTTCTCAAACACCGTTTCATTACAACTGTTTATTAATTACGACAATGGCATGGACACATTAATAACACCTTCTATCGAAGTTACTAGGACATCATATTACGTTACTAGACACTGATTCTCGGACACAAACATGATATGAATACACTTCCCACGTAAGTAACTCATCCTATGGATTTTAAGATTATTTTCTTTAAATCAACACTGCACTGCATTATATATTGTCAATATGTAAAATATATTTCAAAATGACCAATAATTTGCTTGGAAACACAGAAAAAAAGCGTTTAGTTGAAGAGAGTCTCAAGGGTCAATCCGTGTCAAATTAACCAGGCCAAAACATCAACCGTCATGAAATTGGCTAATATTTGGAATATAAATAGAACTTTTTAAGCTGATTTCAGAAAGGTTTTACTTTTTAAAATCGGATTTACCGTTGCAGAGTTATGGTGATTTGAAATTTGATCATTTCATGCTCGCTCAAGTGGAACGGTGACTGATTTTAAATCAACCCGAATTCAGATGCTTATTAAATGCCAACGAGTGTAGATATAAACTTAAAACTTATCAAATATAAAAGCTTACATCATACAGTTTAATATGCAATGGAAAAAATGTGGTTGCTATGGGTGGTGTGTGGTTGCTAGGGGTTTAAAGTACAACACATTTCATGTTCGGTCAACCGTAACGTGCTACGGAAATGACCATAACTTTCGCAGAACCATATGGATTTTTAATTTTAATGGCTCAAATGAAAGATCTAGTGTTCAGCTACAACTTCAACATAAAGACCTTCTGCCCTTTTGGGTTTTTCTTGACAAAAATGAGGCTCAAAGTAAATGTCGATTTATCTCAATATTTTTCACTATTACTGTAGTAGGCAATTTAATACATATAATATGTCTTCACTTTTCAATGTTTTTTTTAAATATGTTGTCTTGTCTTATCCATAATTATAAATATAATATCATTGATTGATCATGTCTCATAATAATTTCCACAGTAGAAAGTTAATATCTAAATTCTATCTTAGTTCAAAGATATGATCAATAATTGACCATTGAACAAAAAAATTTAAAACAATAAGCAAGGCTAACTTTGTGAAACTGCTTTTTGAAAACATAGCATTAGTGAGTGATTGCCTTGCAGTCCTAACAAAATTTTATTTTAATTCTGCATAGCATAGCAAATTATTTTAAACACATTTTGTTTTCAATAAGAATCCGTACTCGATATAGTTTTTGTTGTGTATATTTAGGTATCTCAATAAAATATAATATATATCTAAAAATACAACAACATTTTAGTTCATGATGGCTGTTATATTTATTATTTATTTTCTATTAGATTTCATAATTTGAATGAATAGGTTGTGGAAGACAAGTTACAGATGAAAATGCTTGATAATTACATCAAGATTATCAAGCATTTATCTCGAGGTAGATTGGACTTCTTAGCCCAGTGAATTTATTTTTGATATTAAATAATGTGCCATATACAATATGGTTTTACCCCAATGGTGTCGAAGAAACACAAACAGCATTGCCTTTAAAATAATTTACTATGCAATGCAAATGCATTATTAAAATAAAAGCTTTTTTATAATTTGATCTTATTGTTTTCCAAGAGCAGTTTATAAAGTCAGCCTCGTTATTTTAAATCGTTTTTTGTTTGGTCAATAATCAATCACCAGACCATATTTTTGAATTAGAAATGCCATTATGATCTACAGATTTTTAATTTCAGCTGTGTGCATTATTAAATATTATATGTGAAAATAACTGAAACATGATTATCATGAATATAATATAAATTTAATAATGTATTTTAATAAACATTGTAGACATATATTTGTAATAATTATGTTAACTATCAAAAATATTGAGATAAACAGACAGTTACTTTGAGCCTCATTTTTGTCAAGAAAAACCCAAAAGGGCAGAAGGTCTTTATGTTGAAGTTGTAGCTGAACACTAGATCTTTCATTTGAGCCATTAAAATTAAAAATCCATATGGTTCTGCGAAAGTTATGGTCATTTCCGTAGCACGTTACGGTTGACCGAACATGAAATGTGTTGTACTTTAAACCCCTAGCAACCACACACCACCCATAGCAACCACATTTTTTCCATTGCATATTAAACTGTATGATGTAAGCTTTTATATTTGATAAGTTTTAAGTTTATATCTACACTCGTTGGCATTTAATAAGCATCTGAATTCGGGTTGATTTAAAATCAGTCACCGTTCTGCTTGAGCGAGCATGAAATGATCAAATTTCAAATCGCCATAACTCTGCAACGGTAAATCCGATTTTAAAAAGTAAAACCTTTCTGAAATCAGCTTAAAAAGTTCTATTTATATTCCAAATATTAGCCAATTTCATGACGGTTGATGTTTTTTTTTATTTATTTTGGTTAACTTGACATGGATTGACCCTCCAGTGAAAACAGAGAGAGACTAACGCCTGTTTGCTGTGTTAAGAGGTTGGATGCCGCGCATTAGACTACAGGTTGTACCTCTCTAGTCCGGCATTCTGTGGTCCGGAACGATTTTAGTTTGTCCAATAGGTAGATAGGCAGTTTTTTTTTTTTTTTTTTTTTTTTTTTTTTTTTTTTTTTTTTTTTTTTTTACTTATCTGAATTATTATTATTATTACAGGAGTATTAAATTTTTGCCCCTCAGGCCCCAATGTGGGTCAGTGACCTATGCCCGGGTGGGCTAATCCCCTTAAAAAAAAAAAGAAAAGCAGTGGGAAATCAAGGTTTGTTTACATCCGGCAGTTCGGCTGCTCTCTCTCTCTCTACTTGTCTATACAGAGTACAACATTTAACCCTTCAATATGTATGAGCAGTAAATAAGTGTTGCTTTCATATTCTTATGTAGAGTAATGACGATATATTTTCACATGTATTTTCCTCGGTGTCACCATAGACAACAAACTAAATTGGAAACCACACGTCAGTGAAGTTGTCAAATCCTCCAGTTCCCGTCTCCACCTCCTCCGCCGACTCAAGTCCCTCGGAGTTCCTGCAACCGAGCTCCTCAGTGTTTACACAACATTCATACTTCCCAAGCTCACCTATGCCTCCCCCACCTGGTCTTCCTCCCTAAATGCCACACAACGTAAACACCTAGAAAAAGTGCAGAAGAGGGCATGCAAGATTATTCTCTCCCCTTCCTACTCCACATATCAAGAAGCACTCAACACACTGACCCTTTCGACTCTCACTGACCGTCACCACGACCTCATCTGCAAATTTGGTAAGAAGCTTCTACACCATCCTCGACACCGGCTCCTACTACCACCTGAGATCCCTAGCCCGAGAATTGCTGTTCGACACCACAACCGCATCCAGCCCATACGTGCACGAACTGATCGCTATAAGAACAGCCCAGCCCCAACCATTGTAAAATTTATCAATAACTTGTAATAGACCAGTGTATTCACTCCCAGTAAACACTACTCCTTGCACTGTCACTATGTTGAAATGAACTGTATTTTGAGCTTTTCCCCATCTAGTTATTATATATCTTATTTATATCACTTATGTTACTTGTATATTATTTGTAATTCGAAACCCATTCCCCAAATATGTAACTGTATATTTTCAGCCTTCTGGCTGCCAAGTTCTTTCAATAAACCGTTAATTATTATTATTATTATTATTATTATACGAGCAGTCTCACTTTTTTTTTTTACCATTAATGGTTAGCTACTTATATTGTTCCATTTATTAACATTAAATAACATTCCAGGTACTTCAAGCAACCATATTCATTTTTTACATTAATTTTGCTACAGCTAAACTCAGGGTCTTATTTTCTTCAGTTTTATATGTAGAACCAATCAGTCAATGGTTTCGTAAGCTTTAACATATACAATGCCGGCAACCGTCTCGTCTCCTCTAATATTCCACGTATTATTAATAAATTGTATTGTTAATTTTGCACACACGTACATTAATTCAATAAAAACAAATTCAGAAACATTAATTAAAATATATATGAACAGTAAATAAGTGTTGCTTTCATATTCTTATGTAAAGTAATGATGATATGTTTTCACGTGTGCGCATGCGCACTTACATATGTGATCTCTCTTTCTTTACCATTATCGTTAGCTACTTCTATTGTTCCATTTATTAACATTAAATAACATTACTTAAAACAACCATATTAATTTTACTACAGCTACAACCAAGGTCTTATTTTCTTCAGTTTTATATGTAGAACCAGTCAGTCACTGGTTTTGTAATCAACGAAAACAATGCTGTGTCATTTCCTCGTGTGTTTTAATATTCTACGTATTATTAATGAATTGTATTGCTCATTTTGCACACATAAACATTAATTCAATAAAAAAGACATTCAGTAAAAAACAATAATGAATCTTTTGTACATAAGAGAAATGACGCTGTTTACACGATTATGCACGTCGTCTGCACGTTGGCGGGCCGTTCAAACCCGTCGAAATTCGAGCTTCCGCCGTCAAAATTTTTATTTATTTATTTTTTTGTGTTCCAATAAAATACGTTAAGAATCAAAAACTCGTGAAATTTGAGAAGCTACTATACGACATTTAACCCTTCAATATGTCTTCAAAGAGACCACGACAAAGAGAAAGCTGTGCTAGTGCTTCCAGGCATAAGAACAAGTCACTATCTATCCAGGAAAAGGGTGAATTTCCATAGTCCGGCACCGGTCAGGTCCCGAGGTTGCCGGACTAGGGAGGTACAACCTGTAGTCACTTTACCTTCAATTATGTTCAATAAATGTTAAAATGACTAAAAAATTGAATATTAAACTATTAAAATTATTGAAAAGTATAAACTTCTTGATATTTACTAAAATAGTAAGGAATTTAAGCCCTAGAACCGATTAATGTATTGGCGGACTGATACTAAAGCTGGTTGCCTGGCCAGTGCAAGCGAAAACATGTTGAGGTCGGTTCGTAAGAAATTCGTTAACCGAATTTTTGTTTATTAACCGAATTGAAGATTCTTATGGAAGGCAGTTCGTTAACCGATGCGTTCGTTAACCGAGGGATCACTGTATTGTAATACTATGTGGAGGCCCCCAGATGCAGCCAAGATAAAGGAGCACATGAAGATCACAAAGTCTACAGGTGCTCCTATGATCAAGTATTTTCACAACCAGGTGCTTCTCAAGACAGAAAAATTACTTGTGAGGTACTTGGTGCGTCAGGCGCGACGGAACATGGCGGTCGACACGCGCTCTGTTAAGGACTACGCACGTGAACTGTACATGGCAGTGGCACGAAAGATGGGAATTACAGAGCCCAAACCTTTTAATGCTTCCTCTGGGTGGTTACAGAGGTTTAAGATCCGGAACAAGATCACCAATATAAACATTGGTGGTGAAGAAGCGAGTGCTGACCGTGCTGCGGCTAGGGAACTTCCTCCGTTTTTACGTGAGATTATGGAGGAAGGACAGTACAGTGACGACCAGGTGTTTAACATGGACGAATCTGGTCTTTTCTGGAAAAAGCTACCTTCCAAGTCCTTCGTTGTAAAGAATGCCAGCAGGATTCGGTGCCGGAAGATGCAGAAAGAACGCATCACCGTCCTGTTTACCACCAATGCCTCCGGTACCTGTAAGCTCAAGTTATCGGTGATCCACACAGCACGCAAGCCGCACGCCTACAAAACCATGGACATGACCAAGCTAAATGTCCACTGGCTGACCGCACGTAAGGCGTGGATGTTCTCTACACTGTCCCTCTCCTGGTTTGATGACTGTTTCGTTCCCGATGTGAAGAAATTCTGTGAGCGACAGAATGTGCCATTCAATATTTTGTTGCTGCTGGACAACGCACCAGGACACTCGCCCCTACTGTTAGATCGTCACCCCAACGTAAAAGTGGTCTTCCTTCCTCCCAACACTACGTCTATATTACAGCCCATGGACCAAGAGTTAATCTGTAATGTAAAAGCTGCATTCTCAACAAAGAAGTTCAAACTCCTGAACGACTACACCAACACCAGGGAAGAGTTGCGTAACCTGAGTGACACCACCACCGATAGCAAGAGCGAATAAGATGAGGATCAACAGTTGGCACAGCAAAAAATACTGTTCAAACAATTCTGGAGAGTATTTAACATCAAGAAAGCTGTGGACTTCTTGGTGGAGTCATGGGATCAGCTGTCTATTGCTACAATTCGTCACGCATGGAGACATGTGTTGCATGGAATACCAGGTGAGAGGAGGAGTCAATTTGTGACTGGTGAGGTTCAGAATGGTGCAGTAGCAGTGGACCTTGCCAGAGAAGCTGCGCAGACTGTTACAGTTCCAGGCTTCTCCGAGACCATCAACGACGACATCCTGGAGGTGATCAGAGATCCTGAAGTGACTGCCGACGAGATGTTGGAAGAAGATCACATCAGTGAGGAGGAGGAAGAAGGTGCGTCATTCTCCGAAGAACACAGTTTAACTCATAGTGATATTAAGGGTGCCATGGAGTGTGCAGAGAAAATGAAGTCCTTCCTTTCCCGCGACAATGACGATGACCGCTATGAAGTCTTCCATACCCGGCTGGTGCAGGCTATGGAGCCGTACATCACGGTGTATCACGACAACATAAACACCAGCCGTCAAAAAAGCATAACCGAGTTCTTCGCCCGCAACCCACCACAGCCAGCCCAAGCCAGTGATAGTGACAGTGAAGATGACTTTGAGGGATTTGTCAGGGAAGCCCTGACAACTGTAAGTGACAGTGATGGTGATTCACCTAGTAATGGTGATTCACCTGAGGGCCAGTAATCTGCCCTCTGCCTCGGAACCAGCCTCCATCCCCGTATGCCGACCCATCTCTTCTACTACCGTAAGTGTTCCACCTAACTTTTAGTTTTTCTAACCTAACCTTTATTTTTCCTATGTTAACCTTTATTTTTCCTAACCTAACCTCTTCTATATTACTTGTTTTTTCATACCATCATAAAGTTAAGATAAAATTTTTACTACAACATAGTTGTGTGCCGTCAAAAAGTGGAGTTTGGGGGTCGGCCCGGACTCTATTTCAATTAATCCCATATGTTATGTTATTCACTTTACGCGTTTCTCACTTTACGCGGGACCCTGCGGGTTACATTAACCGCGTAAAGTGAGGGTTAACTGTACATTTATCTCAAGGAAGTATTATGTAACATTTAGTATCATCTGGAATAGTACAATAGCATGGTAGTAATAAGTACATCTCATAATGTTACCACGGTTATCACTTCAATATTTATTATTTTTTTTTTGTTTATTTATTTATTTATTTTTTTTTTTTTTTTTATTTTTTTTTTTTACATACATATACACATACCTATACATATATACACATATATATATATATCTTGATAAAATCACACGGGAAAATGGAAACAACGGAGCACCTTAGCTTTCGTCTTTATTCAAGACATCTTCAGAGGCAACTGGACTACATGGACAGAGAGAGGCTTAAATATACAGGGTGACCTTAAAAACATCAGGTCAGGTCATAATGATGTCATCCACTAATCCCCACACCAACACACACGTAGAGGAGCTTAAGTGAATGGGGTTGACGTGACTAGTCAGGCCAGGTCAAAAATAAGGGACCCACAAAATAACCATCATACATCTAGGTCAAAGGTTTTCAAAGCATTCTTAACCTTGGGCCACTGACAAATAAATTTATGTAACATATTATCAGTTTTGAACTGACCATCACTTAGGTTTATTGATTTTAATTCAAACTACCTTCAACCAGAAGTCTTTCTGTGACACAAGATGATTTAAATACTTCTAAGCTTTTTTCCCAAGCAATGGGGTGATTATTATTCACACATTAGTTGGTTTTCTACACAGAATAGGTAACACTTTTAAGTTCAGTATTTATAGAAAACCAACTAATGTGTGTTCATACATTCATTGTTATTCTGCCCACCATAATAAAGTCAAACAGTCAGTATTTTCAACAATGTTTTTACGTGCCTTGAGAATTTGCAGTCCGGAATTCATCGATGAGGAATACAAATATATATATAATATTGGCTCAAACCTTAAATACCCTAGATCTTTCATAGACAAATGCCTAAACATTACTAAGAAAACTTTTTATAGAACTGATCCCAAACCCACCCATGACCATAAGAATTTCTTAATATTACCATTTCACAAAAATTTCTCACACATTCCTTCACAACTAAAATCCTGGAACGTCAATGTGGCATTTAAAAACTCATGCACTGTTAAACAAATGTTAATCAAGAACTCCCCCAACAACACAATTGGTTGCATTTATAAAGTTCCTTGCAAGGAATGTAATATGTTTTACTTAGGCCAGACAGGTAAAGATCTTGTAACTAGAATTAAACAACACAAATACAGTGTTAGGACAGGCCAGGAATCCAATGCTCTGTTTGTTCATTTGAGGGATAACAAGCATTGCATTGACTGGTATAATGCCTCCTCAATATTACCATGTAATTCAATTGATAGTAGGAACATCATAGAATCTAGTCTTATTAAACATACCGAAGCATTCAACATGAATTTGAGTAACGGCATGTACAAGCTGGACAATTTTGTAATTAAGAAGATTTGTGACCAGGTGAGAAGGCGGGTCACTGTCCCATCTGACCTGACCACCAACCGTTGTGTGCCATTTAAAGATTAGTAGGGTCATTACCTAATACCTGACCATTGTGGACCTGGTCTCACCCTTCTCTGTATATAT
>CAUDMG010003006.1:0-17500 GCA_958450375.1 Homarus gammarus
AGTGTATGTATATTATGTATGCTGGAGTATATATTATGTATGTATATTATGTATGTGCTCCATTTATGTAGCTAGCAGCGTGTGGCAATGTTATTACCATATCCCACATGCCTAATTAATGTGCCTGGCGACGTATGGAAGCTGCTAATGTATCACTTGCCATACGTCGTCTATGGCAGTTGACAAGGAGCCTAGCCGGGGAGAGCGCTGCTCTCCTTTGTGTACATACTCTTATCCAGTAAACCGAACCTACAAAACTATACAGGTGTTTGTGTTCTCTCCTGTATATAGAACTTATTATTCAGTACCTAACATGGCGCAGTGAACCGATCTTACTGGATAATTACGAGTGAAAGCGCAAACTTTGTGGGGAAGCCGGCTTTTGGACTCTCGCCTTGGGTCAACTCCCGCGCGCCACCCCTCCTCGAAGAATTTAGCAACTTTGAGCAGTGTCAGTGACAGTGATTTTCTGTGAAGTGTTTAGTGCATTGTGTGTTTCGTGCCATTCATGTGTGACCTTGTTCTAAAGGATTCCCAAGGTATACGGCACGTTCTGGGCATTTGTAAGGATTAGAGTTCAGTGCACCCGTCTCTGACCGCGTCCTGAGGGTAACTGGACTGACTGGGAGTCACCGCGCTTCTCCCTTTCCCCCCCTCACAGCGCCGCCTCCACCCCCCCTCACAGCTGGGGCGAGACGCTATGCCCGCCCGGGACACACACACACCCACATATACATGTACTAACACTCGCTGACCGCGCGGCTTCTTTATATATATTTTATATATATAACCTACTTATCTGTGTATTTAATTAATTTTTTGTCTGAAATCTTGTTGATACGACGGGCTGACCGGTCAACACTGATTTAAGACACAGTACACAGATGAAGTAGTTATGTCTCATGCCTTACGTAGCCGTGGACCCAGCTCCTGGATGAGTCAAGCGGATGATAGTCCCCCAGAGATGGATGACCAGGCCGGCCACGACGCTCCAGCCCCCACAGCATCGCGCAGTCCCTCACCTCAATACTCAGCGTTGTCTCCAGAGATAATTGCTTTACTGAAGTTTATGAGAGATGAGAAACGAGAGGATGAAGCTCACAGACGTTTGGCGGATGAGCACAGAAGGCAAGCAGAGGCAAAACGAGACCACCAACGGAGATTGGAAGACAGTGAACGGTTTGAAGCCTTGATATCTCGCCTCACTGTTAACCAAGCCCCTGGCTCTAACACTGCCTCGGTACTGACTGGTTCAGATACCTCATCCATGCTTCCTTCACGCCCCCCAGCCCCACCTAAAGCAGCAGCTCAAACACCGCCCATCTTGAAGCCTGATGTGAATTTCCAGACTTTTCGTGAATGGCGGCGACGGTGGACTGATTATTCTACAATGGTGGATCTCCAGAGTTTGTCACAGCCTAAACAACTCATCCAGCTGCGTATGTGCCTGTCCTTGGAAATTCAGCGTGTCTTGGAACATAAGTTGCAGGTACCCCCAACCTCTTCGCTGTCTGTAGAGGAGGTACTGGACGTTCTACAACGGCACATCAAAGGACAGCAGAATGAAGCTCTGCGCAGGAGGGAATTGTTTAGCTGCAGACAGATGGAGGGTGAGTCTTTTGATGCCTTTTACTTACGTCTTAAGAGAGCCTCGGAAGAGGTAGATATATGTCCAGGCCACCACCAGCAGTGCGAGGAGACCCAGTTGAAGCAGGTGATCCTGATGGGTGTTAAGGACGAGGAACTTGTCCAACGCCTCACCTCCCTCGACTCTTCCTCTTCTCTTAAGGATGTGTTGACGATATGTCGCTCCTATGAGGCTGCCAGGTGTGCCACCTCTGCCATCCGTGCTCCCCCTACAGCTGTACGCGCTGTGTCCCGGTACAAGAAGGACAAGAAGTCTGTTCCTACGCCTTCGCCCACCACGTCCACGCCCGGTTTATTTTGCAACAACTGTGGTAAGCAGCACGGAACACAGGTGTGTCCAGCTGCTCAGTCTACCTGCAACAGTTGTGACCGTAAGGGCCACTGGTCACTCACAGTACGGTGCCCAGCCAAACGCGTCCAGTGCAATGTGTGTGGTCGTCTGGGCCACTATGACAAGTGTTGCCCTTCCAACAAACCCAAGGGACCGCGTCGGCGGAAGCTTCAGCCCCCTTCCACCAGAGAGGGCCGCCCACAGTCTTCCAATCAGAGGCACGACGAGTCCTGACAACGCTCGAGCCACATTAGGAATGTGTGCTCCCCCCAGCGTCCCAGGACCAAAGTCCCCCAGTACATCAGTGTCATTGTGACCTACGGCGGTGTGTCATCCCGTCTTCAGATGTTGCCCGACACCGGCGCTGATGCTACAGTCATCGGTCCCCAGCACTTGCAATGCTTGGGGATCTCTCCAAGTGATCTAGGACCGCCCCCCAAGGATCTCCGCTTTACGGCAGACGGTTCACAGATGACCCCGGCCCTAGGTTCACTCTATGCACACGTCACCTTGGGCAACAGGTCGTGTCAAGCCTGGATTGATGTGCATAATGGCGTCCCGACTCCTTTGCTGTCCTACAGACATTGCCAAGAGTTGGCCATCATCTCCCAGGACTTCCCAACACCGATTCTCGAGGTAAAACACGCCAACAGGGTGCACGCAGGGAGCAGCAACTACCCTGCTGCCGCCCTACCCCTACCTCTGGCCAGTGACACCTCTCCTTCGGTAGTTGTCCCTGCTGCTTCAAGTCTCCACGCCTTGGCTCGCCTCCACGACAGTCACTGTGGAGCCGAGGCCACCAAACGGCGTGCAAGACAGACTGTGTTCCGGCCTGGCATCGACCCCGACATCTCCAATGCTGTCCAGGTGTGTAAGCCCCGCCACGTATTACAACCCAGCCAGCAGCAGGAACCCTTTATGAGTGACGACAACCCCACCCGCCCCTTTGAGTCTGTGTCGGCCGACTTTTTCTGTGTGTCAGGAAAGTCCTTCCTCGTTATCGTCGACCGTCTCTCTGGTTGGCCGGTTATCATCAAGTGCGGTAATGACACAACGTCTGCCGCCACCATCAGCAAGTTCCGCCACTACTTCCGTGACGTGGGCGTTCCTGTACGCCTGCGAACTGACGGAGGGCCTCAGTTCACAAGCCGGGACTTTGCTGTGTTCCTTGACCGATGGGGAGTCCGGCATGTGTTGTCATCGCCCCATTACCCGCAGTCCAACGGCCACGCTGAGGCTGCTGTCAAATCCCTGAAGCACCTCATCCTTAAGGTGGCCCCTTCTGGGAACATTGACTGCGAGGCCTTCGACAGGGGTCTTCTTGAACTCCGCAACACACCTAACTACACCGGACGCTCCCCTGCCCAGGTTTTGTATGGACGCCCCCTTCGTTCTTGTGTCCCTGCTCACCCTCAATCCTTCTCCAAGGAGTGGCAGGCCAAGACAGAGGATTGTGATCGCCGAGCCGCCGAACGTGTTCAGGACGTCGTCGCCCGCTACAACGACCACGCCCGCTCTCTCCCCAGGTTGAGTGTCGGCACCCAAGTCCGTGTTCAGGACCCGACCTCCCTACGTTGGGACAAAGTAGGCGTAGTTATGGGTCTCGGCAGGTCACGGGACTACCAGGTGCGGTTACCCAGTGGTCGTGTGTGGTGGAGGAACCGCCGTTTTCTCCGCCCCGTAACAATGCCTTCTGCTGGCCCCGCCACCAGTGTTGAGTCCCATACCCTTCCCAGTGATGAAGTCCCTCGACGCTCAGAACGGATCCAAAAGAAAAGGTCCGCTCAAGACTTTGCTATGAGCGTATAGGGGGGAGGGAGGTGTATGTATATTATGTATGCTGGATTATATATTATGTATGTATATTATATATGTGCTCCATTTATGTAGCTAGCAGCGTGTGGCAATGTTATTACCATATCCCACATGCCTAATTAATGTGCCTGGCGACGTATGGAAGCTGCTAATGTATCACTTGCCATACGTCGTCTATGGCAGTTGACAAGGAGCCTAGCCGGGGAGAGCGCTGCTCTCCTTTGTGTACATACTCTTATCCAGTAAACCGAACCTACAAAACTATACAGGTGTTTGTGTTCTCTCCTGTATATAGAACTTATTATTCAGAACCTAACAGGAAGTTCGCTTCCCTGTGGACATGCTGAGGAATGTCCTGCACATCTGAAGAAGGTGATCTCCACAGCATAACGAACAAGGTTCATCGTCCGTTTCTTTGGCTGTCTTTATTCCTGATGTCACCAGACCCACAAGTTTCTTCCTCGACGAGAATTGGCGTGAGGGTGAGTCTGCATATATTCAGCTTGGTTCCTCTGGTCCTTGTCCCTTTAGGGCCTCCTCCGCCTTGTCGAAATATCCATAGTGAATTCAAACATCCACTCGATCCCAGGAGGCTTCCCTTGCTTCCTTTTGTATTTATGCACCTTATCCACATCTCTTACGATGTTCAGAGAGAAGTTATAACTCTATCGTGTAAGACGTCATGAGGGTTGAGGAGTTTTATGCATGTCTCAACAAAAGACGGGAAGCTGGTGTAGTTGTGACAAAAAGAATGAAGAAGTGTTCTTTAGTCTGCCACGAGAGTTCACGGAAAGCACATGTAATGAAGAATGGGAGTGCTGGGTAAAACAGCCTCATATTGACTACCCCTTATTATACTCTTAATATAACTTGGGAATAAAAACAACAAGGTAATCTCAATTACCAAAAGATTTCTGAAATAAATTTTAGTGATGGCATCCCACCCGTTTATTGCCATTATAAATGGAATTGTAAACGTCAAGCATATCATTACAAGGCACATTAGGATCAGAATAACAACATAGGAAATATTCAGTAATATATATATATATAAATTCCGGTACTTATGAATTTTAAAAAATGACTAAAGTCTCTGCTATAGATTTTCACGTTGGTATTAATGCGGAAAAAAATAGAACTATTCTACTCATTAACAAGTTTCTTCCCTCAAATAAGTATTATAATTAGGTCGAGGATATTTTACCATCAGCGACTGGCAGTAGGAATTAATTCGGTTCAGAAACCGAGTGAAAATATTTCCACTGATCAATAAAACATCTAGCTAAACTTTAATAAATGTATTTTCATCCACAACGTCAAATTTCAATGGTAAAACTATATCTCGTTCTTATAAAAACTAATTCCAGCGTTATTCTTACACAAACATATTATGTAAAGTGCATCTGGAATGTGTATCCTCTTTTTAAACGGTAGGATGTATAATAATTTTTCTGTGTGACCAAAGCCAAATTTGTACAGGGAAACAGCTCGCAGGAAACACCAGCTTATCATTGCGTGCAGCAGAAATTGAAAAAACAAAACGTTTTGAAGAGTGAGAATATATATATCGTTATTTTTCGGATTACTGCAAAAACATCTATATTTGACCTCTGTTTTATATCATAATACTAATATACGAGTATTTATAATGGGAAAACTCTTCACTTTATAAACAAGACACCACCTTTAGCATCTTGACGTATATTTTCAAGCTCAAAGTCCTTCATTTGGTAATTAATCATACACCAAAAATATTTTACATTAAGTTTGCTCTCATACTCAAAGGGTGAGTTATATCATGTTCAGGGATGATTTCATATTCTTGGAGGTCAACATATTGTATCGAAAAGGTTAAGTGAACTGTATCATCATATATATAAAGCCAGTAAAAATCCTGGTACAGTATAGTTATAAAAGTTCCCGAGTATCATTTGCAAAATCGTAGCGACGACGGAGGTGAAAATGGGCGGGAAAAGTTAGCGTGCGTTGCTGTCAGTGGATTTGTGCCATTTTCAGACAAGCTCTGCTAATTAAGGAATTTTTAGATTTGGATCCTTTTATACATTTTTCACATGATTCACTATTTTTTTCACCATTTCTCACATGAACCTTTTTAATTTAGTTTTTTTAGCTTTTCACAGTATTATATCCTACACACACACACACACACACACTACTACTACTACTTTTTTTTTTTTTTATTTTTTTTTATTCGTGGCCTCCAGCCTCCCCCAATAGCCACACCTTCGCCACCATTTATTTACCTTAATATTAAATATCCTAATGCATAATAAGCTATCCTATCTGTGTTAAATTAGTTGAGCGGCAGATCTATGCGGCATTCAGTGACTGTAGCCTCATAGTCAATATCTGCAGCAGTTGTCGAAGTAGGGGCAGAAGCTCTCGTTCCCCTGAGGCAGAGCAAAGCCGACCGAAGGAGAGAGAAGGACAGTCGACATCTCATCCAGGCTGTAACATAACTTCTGGGCTGCTGCTTCTGTTCGGAGATCAACTCCGCGAGTCTGGCGTAGAAGCATCTTGCACTTGGGCCCATCCCACCAGAGGTTGTGAACACTAGAGGAGTGAAGCTGCCTTGATCAACGTTTTGAATTCTCTCCCCATACGCCCTTCTCTTGTCGTTCTCGTTCCTCCTATCTGCAGCATCGAGAGCTAGGTTACGGTGACAAGTGGCCATGGGATCAAAAATCCTGATGTCGAAGAAAGCTTGCTGTCGCCGCGTCCAGAATCCTCGAGCACTGACGTCCACACGGGCATCGTTAGATGTGTTTGAAGTCCTGTGTTGGAAGATCTCACCATCCAGTGGAAGGAGGGTCGGTTCTACCATGACGTCCCGGCAGATTTCCTTCAACATATTTGCTGTGAGATCCCTTACCTCGTCATGCCTCATGCATATGAAGCCCCCCTTCTTGCAGACCATGGCGTGATCGCCGTCATAGGAAGAGCCACACACGCATTGGGAGGGCAAACCATCCACTAGCCGACCGTACCTTAGAGCAATGGCATCTGTAAATTCTTGTTTGTTAAGGCTGAAACCATTTGCCCTTATCGGTAACGTAGTTAACCAGTTCGAGGCGCCCACCTCCTGCGCTATAGCTACTTTTTTTTGTCAAATTTTCTGGAACCTGCAGCAATAGTTGCTGCAACATGTCATTTTGGCAGTGCTGCCGATCTGTTGTAATGGACCTACGGATCTTATTAACTTCGCTGGTGTCCACTTCCCCTGTTGCATTCTGGGCTATTATGTGGTCAGTGAGGGCTGCCGTGAGCTTAAGTGAATTTTGATGTTCAGAGTCAGCAATCTCCTCTGGATTAGTTAGTCCCATCCCTCCCAGTCTTGGTGGAAGTGCAAGAAGTGTTCTTTCTACTGGGGTTAAGTCGTGGTGTTTCACTAGTGTGGGAATGAACTTGACACTGATTGCTTCTTCCAAAGGGTGGAGGAGGGGTCGGATCTCAGGGATGGTACGCATCAGGTAGTTCCAACGATGCTTGACTCCATGTGTGAATGCTGCAAAGGCCGCATGTGGCTCTGTGTTAGCAATCTCCGATAGAGCATGGATTTCGCTAACCCACTCATTCACCTTTCCCCCTACGTACTGGGTCTTGAAGTCCGTAGTGCCAATTACTGCGCCTAGATGTCTTTGGCGGTCCTTAGTTATTTTGACCTCACTTTCGCCGAAAACCTCCACAGCCCGATCATAATGATCTGGCTTCACGATGAGGAAGGATTTCCTGGCGTTTGGGTGGTACCCTATTTGTGGACCTCGCGATGTTACCAGGTCCCACCACTTTTTGATGTCCTCCACTTTTCCTGCTCTTGTGAGGTCATCAGCATATGCCACTTGTTTGACCCTAGTTGTTTCATACTTTATTTCTTGTTGGAGCACTGATAGGCCAATTGCATACATCGCCATTGCAACGGGGTCACCCTGTGTTGTTCCCTCCGTCGACTGTAGGATGGTATCACCTCGTAGAGCCTTGTTGTTTACTATGTAGAGGTCTGAAGGATTCCTATACGAATTTTCAACATACATCGCAAAGCTAGGACACTTGATCTTGATGTTGTGCAGTGCCGCCTTGCGGTTAAGTATGTTGAATGCGTTTGAAGCATCCACCAGGAGGACGGCCTCACAATCACGCTGCTCAAATATCAATCTCATGGCGTGAATGGCCGTCTCCCCACCAGCCTGGTGGCCAGCACACACTTGTAGGTTTCCTGCTGCTGCCCTGACATCATCCTTTACCACCTCCATTATACACTTTCCGATGATCCGCCTCAGCACTTCCCCCACCCCTATAGGTCTACATCCTGGTTTCTTTTCCAGAGGAATAAGGCGGCAGTCCGTCAGAGCCTGGAGGTGATGGCAGCAAGAGGATGCAAGCTTTCTTGCAAGGGTGGCAATGGCAGTGCAGAGATCGCTTGCTACAGGGCCAAACTTGTTTGTGCTGAGGATGACTCTCCAACCGTTTGCATCCAGACCTGAAGGGCCGGCTCCTCCTCGAGTCTTCAGTGCCTTTTTCCACACCATATCCCCTGTTATTTTCTCGAACAGGACAGCATTTGGTGGGATATAGGCGCCCTGGAACCTGATGCCTTCATCTTCACTTGCAGGGGGATGTTTCTCTTTCAATAGTTTTAATGTCGCACTATTTATTGGCATCACTCCACCGGAGGATTCATGTGTGAGAGATCTTACCGCGAGAGACACTTTTCCCACACGCATTTTGTTTCCAAATTTTCTTGCCACGTCATCGGTGTTTTGCTTTCTGTCACCCGTAGATTTTAGTCTCTCCTGCAGTGTTCTTGCTTCACATAGGAGATCATCTAGGGCCCCAGTCCGCCACATTGTCGATCTTCTCTTCATTGCTGCCACATTTTCTTTGTGCTTAGCCTTTGTGTGTGTCCTCTGACAAAATAGATGTGGTATTATTGCCAGTATTTGAAGAGCTAGGGGGGCGAGGAAGCGGTCCTGAGTGTAATCAGTCATGAAGCAAGTCATCTCCCGAATCATTTCTTTGGTGGCCGCACACTTGGGTGGTTCAAACAAGTTAGCTGGCGACCACTTGACAATTTCTGAGTAGGTTTCTTTTACCCATACGCCTGCATTTTCCATCGACATGCCTTTCCACTGAGGCGGCTGTCTCTCATTCTCCTCCTGGACACCTGCTACTGAGGGAGCAGCATTTATTAGTACTACATTTTCGGGTTGAGTAGACTCACTGCTATCATTTCGGATATCATTGGGTGGTTGGGTCCCGGCGATATCCACTGTGGCCGCCTGTGTCGGCTCCCTGCCACGTGGGTTCCGACACTGGTCTAGCTTCCTGCAATCCACACATGATCGGTTGTTTCTCGCACAAAGACAATTTGTGCAGTTTTGGTTCTGGCGAGCACAGACGCAGCAAAGACTGTTGCCAGGCATAGTGACCAGCAACTTGGGCGACAAATATTTCCGCCTTCGACCTCTGCTATTGGGCCCATACGGACGAAGAAACTAGATCTTATGCGTATGAGGCACAGAGGTGACAGCCTGGCCTTCGGTGTCCGGGTAGTAAGGGCATACGCGCGCGTGTGGTTGTGTCGGGCACCCCCCATGTGGGCGATAATCCACACATGAGAATAATCCACTGGGAGCAAGAATTGTCACACCTAACACTTGATTATGTCACTTTGGTAGAGATAGCCACCATTTCTATGGTCTCGCTGATGTAACATTAGTTATATATACTCACTGGGTCAGCCGACACTACATGGAGTGGCCGATACTTGAGGCACTTGGCCCCATAGGGGCGAGAGTCGCGATGCCACCCTTGCTAGGGTAGGCCTATCGACGCACTGGCACTGACACTTGGCAACTCCAGCCACCCACCATTCAAACACTCACAGGCTTACTTGAAGATCGCCGGTGAACACGAGCAATATTTGCGCTTAATGTCGTAAGGAATGAGACTAGCCGTCGGCGATGATGCTCAAGGTGACATCCAACGTTCATCGACACACTGTGAAATTTTCGCTCCCACAAACTGAGTATATCCCCACCAACAACACTTTAAATCTGGGAAGGCACCCCAACACACCCACGCCACCCGGGCCTACTACTACTACTACTACTACTACTACTACTACTACTACTACTACTATTACTACTACTTTTTTTCACGTGGCCTCCAGCCTCCCCTAATAGCCACACCTTCGCCACCATTTATTTACCTTAATATTTAATATCCTAATACATAAGAAGCAATCCTATCTGTGTTAAATTAGTTGAGCCGCAGATCCACGCGGCATTCAGTGACTGTAGCCTCATAGTCAATATCTGCAGCAGTTGTCGGAGTAGGGGCAGAAGCTCTCGTTCCCCTGAGGCAGAGCAAAGCCGACCGAAGGAGAGAGAAGGACAGTCGACATCTCATCCAGGCTGTGACATAACTTCTGGGCTGCTGCTTCTGTTCGGAGATCAGCTCCGCGAGTCTGGCGTAGAAACATCTTGCACTTGGGCCCTTCCCACCAGAGGTGAACACTAGAGGAGTGAAGCTGCCTTGATCAACATTTTGAATTCTCTCCCCATATGCCCTTCTCTTGTCGTTCTCGTTCCTCCTATGCGCAGCATCGAGAGCTAGGTTACGGTGACAAACGGCCATGGGATCAAAAATCCTGATGTCGAAGAAAGCTCGCTGTCCCCGCGTCCAGAATCCTCGAGCACTGACGTCCACACGGGCTTCGTTAGATGTGTTTGAAGTCCTGTATTGCAGGATCTCGCCATCCAGTGGAAGGAGGGTCGGTCCTACCATGACGTCCCGGCAGATTTCCTTCAACATATTTGCTGTGAGATCCCTTACCTCGTCATGCCTCATGCATATGAAGCCCCCCTTCTTGCAAACCATGGCGTGATCGCCATCATAGGAATAGCCACACACCCATTGGGAGGGCAAACCATCTACTGGCCAACCATACCTTAGAGCAATGGCATCTGTAAATTCTTGTTTGTTAAGGCTGAAACCATTTGCCCTTATCGGTAACGTAGTTAACCAGTTCGAGGCGCCCACCTCCTGCGCTATAGCTACTTTTTTTGTCAAATTTTCTGGAACCTGCAGCAATAGTTGCTGCAACATGTCATTTTGGCAGTGCTGCCGATCTGTTGTAATGGACCTACGGATCTTATTAACTTCGCTCGTGTCCACTTCCCCTGTTGCATTCTGGTCTATTATGTGGTCAGTGAGGGCTGCCGTGAGCTTAAGTGAATTTTGATGTTCAGAGTCAGCAATCTCCTCTTGATTAGTTAGTCCCATCCCTCCCAGTCTTGGTGGAAGTGCAAGAAGTGTTCTTTCTACTGGGGTCAAGTCGTGGTGTTTCACTAGTGTGGGAATGAACTTGACACTGATTGCTTCTTCCAAAGGGTGGAGGAGGGGTCGGATCTCAGGGATGGTACGCATCAGGTAGTTCCAACGATGCTTGACTCCATGTGTGAATGCTGCAAAGGCCGCATGTGGCTCTGTGTTAGCAATCTCCGATAGAGCATGGATTTCGCTAACCCACTCATTCACCTTTCCCCATGCGTACTGGGTTTTGAAGTCCGTAGTGCCAATTACTGCGCCTAGATGTCTTTGGCCGTCCTTAGTTATTTTGACCTCACTTTCGCCGAAAACCTCCACAGCCCGATCATAATGGTCTGGCTTCACGATGAGGAAGGATTTGCTGGCGTTTGGGTGGTACCCTATTTGTGGACCTCGCGATGTTACCAGGTCCCACCACTTTTTGATGTTCTCCACTTTTCCTGCTCCTGTGAGGTCATCAGCATATGCCACTTGTTTGACCCTAGTTGTTTCATACTTTATTTCTTGTTGGAGCACTGATAGGCCTAGTGCATACATTGCCATTGCTACGGGGTCCCCCTGTGTTGTTCCCTCGGTCGACTGTAGGATGGTATCACCTCGTAGAGCCTTGTTGTTTACTATGTAGAGGTCTGATGGATTCCTATACGAATTTTCAACATACATCGCAAAGCTAGGACACTTGATCTTGATGTTGTGCAGTGCGGCCTTGCGGTTAAGTATGTTGAATGCGTTTGAAGCATCCACCAGGAGAACGGCCTCACAATCACGCTGCTCAAATATCAATCTCATGGCGTGAATGGCCTCCTCCCCACCAGCCTGGTGGCCAGCACACACTTGTAGGTTCCCTGCTGCTGCCCTGACATCATCCTTTACCACCTCCATTATACACTTTCCGATGATCCGCCTCAGCACTTCCCCCACCCCTATAGGTCTACATCCTGGTTTCTTTTCCAGAGGAATAAGGCGGCAGGCCGTCAGAGCCTGGAGGTGATGGCAGCAAGAGGATGCAAGCTTTCTTGCAAGGGTGGCAATGGCAGTGCAGAGATCGCTTGCTACAGGGCCAAACTTGTTTGTGCTGAGGATGACTCTCCAACCGTTTTCATCCAGACCTGAAGGGCCGGCTCCTCCTCGAGTCTTCAGTGCCTTTTTCCACACCATCTCTCCTGTTATTTTCTCGAACAGGACAGCATTTGGTGGGATATAGGCACCCTGGAGCCTGATGCCTTCATCTTCACTTGCAGGGGGATGTTTCTCTTTCAATAGTTTTAATGTCGCACTGTTTATTGGCATCACTCCACCGGAGGATTCATGTGTGAGAGATCTTACCGCGAGAGACACTTTTCCCACACGCATTTTTTTTCCAAATTTTCTTGCCACGTCATCGGTGTTTTGCTTTCTGTCACCCGTAGATTTTAGTCTCTCCTGCAGTGTTCTTGCTTCACATAGGAGATCATCTAGGGCCCCAGTCCGCCACATTGTCGATCTTCTCTTCATTGCTGCCACATTTTCTTTGTGCTTAGCCTTTGTGTGTGTCCTCTGACAAAATAGATGTGGTATTATTGCCAGTATTTGAAGAGCTAGGGGGGCGAGGAAGCGGTCCTGAGTGTGATCAGTCATGAAGCAAGTCATCTCCCGACTCATTTCTTTGGTGGCCGCACACTTGGGTGGTTCAAACAAGTTAGCTGGCGACCACTTGACAATTTCTGAGTAGGATTCTTTTACCCATACGCCTGCATTTTCCATCGACATGCCTTTCCACTGAGGCGGCTGTCTCTCATTCTCCTCCTGGACACCTGCTACTGAGGGAGCAGCATTTATTAGTACTACATTTTCGGGTTGAGTAGACTCACTGCTATCATTTCGGATATCATCGGGTGGTTGGGTCCCGGCGATATCCACTGTGGCCGCCTGTGTCGGCTCCCTGCCACGTGGGTTCCGACACTGGTCTAGCTTCCTGCAATCCACACATGATCGGTTGTTTCTCGCACAAAGACAATTTGTGCAGTTTTGGTTCGGGCTAGCACAGACGCAGCAAAGACTGTTGCCAGGCATAGTGACCAGCAACTTGGGCGACAAATATTTCCGCCTCCGACCTCTGCTATTGGGCCCATACGGACGAAGAAACTAGATCTTATGCGTATGAGGCACAGAGGTGACAGCCTGGCCTTCGGTGTCCGGGTAGTAAGGGCATACGCGCGCGTGTGGTTGCTTCGGGCACCCCCCATGTGGGCGATAATCCACACATGAGAATAATCCACTGGGAGCAAGAATTGTCACACCTAACACTTGATTATGTCACTTTGGTAGAGATAGCCACATGGAGTGGCCGTTACTTGAGGCACTTGGCCCCATAGGGGCGAGAGTCGCGATGCCACCCTTGCTAGGGTAGGCCTATCGACGCACTGGCACTGACACTTGGCAACTCCAGCCACCCACCATTCAAACACTCACAGGCTTACTTGAAGATCGCCGGTGAACACGAGCAATATTTGCGTTTAATGTCGTAAGGAATGAGACGAGCCGTCGGCGATGATGCTCAAGGTGACATCCAACGTTCGTCGACACACTGTGAAATTCTCGCTCCCACAAACTGAGTATATCCCCACCAACAACACTTTAAATCTGGGAAGGCACCCCAACACACCCACGCCACCCGGGCCTACTACTACTACTACTACTACTACTACTACTACTACTTTTTTTTTTTTTTTTTTTTTTTTTTTTTACAGTGGCCTCCAGCCTCCCCCAATAGCCACACCTTCGCCACCATTTATTTACCTTAATATTAAATATCCTAATACATAATAAGCTATCCTATCTGTGTTAAATTAGTTGAGCCGCAGATCTATGCGGCATTCAGTGACTGTAGCCTCATAGTCAATATCTGCAGCAGTTGTCGAAGTAGGGGCAGAAGCTCTCGTTCCCCTGAGGCAGAGCAAAGCCGACCGAAGGAGAGAGAAGGACAGTCGACATCTCATCCAGGCTGTAACATAACTTCTGGGCTGCTGCTTCTGTTCGGAGATCAACTCCGCGAGTCTGGCGTAGAAACATCTTGCACTTGGGCCCATCCCACCAGAGGTTGTGAACACTAGAGGAGTGAAGCTGCCTTGATCAACGTTTTGAATTCTCTCCCCATATGCCCTTCTCTTGTCGTTCTCGTTCCTCCTATGTGCAGCATCGAGAGCTAGGTTACGGTGACAAGTGGCCATGGGATCAAAAATCCTGATGTCGAAGAAAGCTCGATGTCCCCGCGTCCAGAATCTTCGAGCACTGACGTCCACACGGGCTTCGTTACATGTGTTTGAAGTCCTGTGTTGGATGATCTCACCATCCAGTGGAAGGAGGGTCGGTTCTACCATGACGTCCCGGCAGATTTCCTTCAACATATTTGCTGTGAGATCCCTTACCTCGTCATGCCTCATGCATATGAAGCCCCCCTTCTTGCAGACCATGGCGTGATCGCCGTCATAGGAAGAGCCACACACGCATTGGGAGGGCAAACCATCTACTGGCCAACCGTACCCCCTTCCCCACAGTCCACCACCACCACCTGCTGCTGCTGCCACTGCACCTACAGGATCCCCTCCCTCACAGGCCACCACCACCACCTGCTGTTGCTGCTGCTGCTGCACCTACAGGATCAATTCCCCCACAGGCCACCACAACTTGCTGCTGCTGCTGCTGCTGCGCCTACAGGATCAACTCCCCCACAGTCCACCACCATCACCTGCTCCTGCTGCACCTACAGGATCACCTCCCCCATAGTCCACTGCCACCACCTGCTGCACCTACAGAATTAACTACCCCACAGCCCACTACCACCACCTGCTGCTGCTGCTGCAACTGCAGGATCAACTCCCCCACAGGCCACCACAACCACCTGCTGCTGATGCTGCAGCTACAGGAAAAATTCCCCCACAGGCCACCACCACCACTTGCTGCTACACCTACAGGATCAACTCCCCAACAGTTCACCATCACCACCTGCTGCTGCTGCTGTTGCACCTAAAGGATCAACTCCCCCACAGCCCACTACCACCACCTGCTGCTGCTGTTGTTGTTGCTGCTGCTGCTGCACCTACAGGATCAACTCCCCCACAGCCCACTACCACCAACTACTGCTGCTGCTGCTGTTGTTGTTGTTGCTGCTGCTCCTGCTGCACCTACAAGATCAACTGCCCCACAGTCCACCACCACCACCTGCTGTTGCTGCTGCTGCACCTACAGGATCACCTCCCTCACAGTCTACCAATACCACCCACAGCCCACTACAACCAACTACTGCTGCTGCTGTTGTTGTTGTTGTTGCTGCTGCCACTGTGCCTACAGGATCACTTCCCTCACCAATCCACCATCACCACTTGCTGTTGATGCACCTACAGGATCACCTCCCCCACAGTCCACCACCATCACCTGCTGTTGCACCTACAGGATCAGCTCCCCCAGTCCACCACCAGCACCTGCTACTGCTGCTCCTGCTACTGCTGCTGCTGCTCCTACAGGATCAACTCCCCCACAGTTCACCACCACCACCACCTGCTGCACCTACAGGATCAGCTCCCGCCACAGTCCACCACCACACCTTCTGCTGCTCAACTTACAGGATCACCTCCCCCATAGTCCACCACCACCACCTGCTGTTGCTGCTGCACCTACAGGATCAACTCCCCCATAGTCCACCATCACCACCTGCTGCTGCTGCACCTACAGGATCACCTCCCCAACAGTCCACCATCACCACCTGCCGCCACTGCACCTACAGGATCAACTCCCCCACAGTCCACTACCACCATCACCTGCTGCTGCTGTTGTAGCTCTTGCTGCTGCACCTAAGGCATCAACTCCCCCACAGTCCACCACCACTCTGCAGCTGCACCTACAGGATCAACTACCCCACAGCCCACCACTCCCTGCTGCTGCAACTACAGGATTACCTCCCCCACAGTCCACCACCACCACCTGCTGCTGCACCTACAGGATCAACTCCCCCACAGGCCGCCGCCACCACCACCTGCTGCTGCTGCTGTTGCTGCTGTTGTTGTTGTTGCTGCTGCTGCACCTACAGGATCAACTTCCCCAAAGTCCACTACCACCACCTGCTGCTGCTGCTGCACCTACAGGATCAACTCCCCCAAAGTCCACTACCACCACCTGCTGCTGCTGCTGCACCTACAGTTTCAACTCTCCCACAGTCCACCACCGCCACCACCTGCTGCTGCTCCTCCTGCACCTACAGGATCAACTCCCCCACAGTCCACCATCACCACCTGCTGCTGTTGCTGCACCTACAGGATCAACTCCCCCCACAGTCCACCATCACCACCTGCTGCTGCTGCACTTACAGGATCGACTCCCCCACACTCCACCATCACCCCTGCAACCACTGCACCTAGAGAATCACCTCCCCCCACAGTCCACCATCACCACAACCTGTTGCCACTGCACCTACAGGATCACCTCCACCTCAGATCACCATCACCACCTGCTGCTGCTGCACCTACAGGATCAACTCCCCCACAGTCCACCATCACCACCTGCTGCCACTGCACCTACAGGATCACCTCCACACAGTCCACCATCACCACAACCTGTTGCCACTGCACCTACAGGATCACCTCCCCCTCAGTCCACCATCACCACCTGATGCTGCTGCACCTACAGGATCAACTCCCCCCACAGTCCTCTACCACCACCGGCTGCTGTTGTTGCTGTTGCTGCTGCACCTAGGGCAACAACTCCCCCACAGTCCACCACCACTTTGCAGCTGCACCTACAGGATCAACTACCCCAGTCCACCACCCCCTGCTGCTGCACCTACAGGATTACCTCCCCCACAATCCAACACCACCACCGGCTGCTGCACCTACAAAGATCACCTCCCCCACAGTCCACCACCACCTGCTGTTACTCCTGCACCTACAGGATCAACTCCCCCACAGTCCACCACCACCACCTGCTGCTGCAGCTGCACCTACAGGATCACCTCCCCCACAGTCCACCACCACCTGCAGCTGCTGCTGCACCTACAGGATCAACTCCCCCACAGTCCACCGCCACCACCTGCCGTTGCTGCTGCACCTACAGAATCAACTGCCCCACAATCCACTACCACCACCTGCTGCTGCTGCTTATGTTGTTGTTGTTGCTGCTGGTGGTGCAGCTGCTGCACCTACAGGATCAACTCCACCACAGTCCACCACCACCTGCTGCTGCTGCTGCACCTACAGGATCAACTCCACCACAGTACACCACCACCACCTGCTGCTGCTCTTGTTGTTGTTGCTGCTACACCTACAGGATCAACTCACCCACAGTCCACTACTACCACCTGCTGCTGCTGCTGCTGCTGTTGTTGTT
>CAUDMG010003006.1:20000-79667 GCA_958450375.1 Homarus gammarus
GCCACCACCACCTGCTGCTGCTGCTGTTGCTGTTGTTGTTGTTGTTGCTGCTGCTGCACCTACAGGATCAACTTCCCCAAAGTCCACTACCACCACCTGCTGCTGCTGCACCTACAGGATCAACTCCCCCACAGTCCACTACCATCACCTGCTGCTACTGCTGCATCTACAGGATCAAACTCCCCCACAGTACACTACCACCACCTGCTGCTGCTGCTGCACCTACAGGATCAACTCCCTCCAAGTCCACTACCACCACCTGCAGCTGCTGCTGCACCTACAGGATCAACTCCCCCACAGTCCACTACCATCACCACCTGCTGCTGCTGCACCTACAGGATCAACTCCCCCACAGTCTACTACCACCACCTGCTGCTGGTGCTGCTGTTGTTGTTGTTGCTGCTGCTGCACCTACAGGATCAACTCCCCTAAAGTCCACTACCACCACCTGCTGATGCTGTTGCTGCACCTACAGGATCAACTCCCCCACAGCCCACTACCACCAACTACTGCTGCTGCTGCTGCTGCTGCTGTTGTTGTTGTTGCTGCTGCTCCTGCTGCACCTACAGGATCAACTGCCCCACAGTCCACCACCACCACCTGCTGTTGCTGCTGCTGCACCTACAGGATCACCTCCCTCACTGTCCACCAATACCACCAACAGCCCACTACCACCAACTACTGCTGCTGCTGCTGCTGTTGTTGTTGTTGCTGCTGCTGCCACTGTGCCTACAGGATCACCTCCCTCACCAGTCCACCATCACCACTTGCTGTTGCTGCACTTACAGGATCACCTCCCCCATAGTCCACCACCATCACCTGCTGTTGCACCTACAGGATCAGCTCCCCCACAGTCCACCACCAGCACCTGCTGCTGCTGCTCCTACAGGATCAACTCCCCCACAGTCCACCACCACCACCACCTGCTGCACCTACAGGATCAACTCCCGCCACAGTCCACCACCACACCTTCTGCTGCTGCACTTACAGGATCACCTCCCTCATAGTCCACCACCACCACCTGCTGTTGCTGCTGCACCTACAGGATCAACTCCCCCACATTCCACCATCACCACCTGCTGCTGCTGCACCTACAGGATCACCTCCCCAACAGTCCACCATCACCACCTGCCGCCACTGCACCTACAGGATCAACTCCCCCAGAGTCCACTACCACCATCACCTGCTGCTGCTGTTGTAGCTCTTGCTGCTGCACCTAAGGCATCAACTCCCCCACAGTCCACCACCACTCTGTAGCTGCACCTACAGGATCAACTACCCCACAGCCCACCACCCCCTGCTGCTGCAACTACAGGATTACCTCCCCCACAGTCCACCACCACCACCTGCTGCTGCACCTACAGGATCAACTCCCCCACAGGCCGCCGCCACCACCACCTGCTGCTGCTGCTGTTACTGCTGTTGTTGTTGTTGCTGCTGCTGCACCTACAGGATCAACTTCCCCAAAGTCCATTACCACCACCTGCTGCTGCTGCACCTACAGGATCAACTCCCCCACAGTCCACTACCATCACCTGCTGCTACTGCTGCATCTACAGGATCAAACTCCCCCACAGTACACTACCACCACCTGCTGCTGTTGCTGCACCTACAGGATCAACTCCCTCCAAGTCCACTACCACCACCTGCAGCTGCTGCTGCACCTACAGGATCAACTCCCCCACAGTCCACTACCATCACCACCTGCTGCTGCTGCACCTACAGGATCAACTCCCCCACAGTCTACTACCACCACCTGCTGCTGTTGCTGCTGTTGTTGTTGTTGCTGCTGCTGCACCTACAGGATCAACTTCCCCAAAGTCCACTACCACCACCTGCTGCTGCTGCTGCACCTACAGGATCACCTCCCCCATAGTCCACACCACCACCTGCTGCTGCTGCCACTGCACCTACAGGATCACCTCCCTCACAAACCACCACCACCACCTGCTGTTGCTGCTGCTGCTCCACCTACAGGATCACCTCCCCCAGAGTCCACACCACCACCTGCTGCTGCTGCACCTACAGGATCACCTCCCCCATAGTCCACCACCACCACCTGCTGCTGCTGCACCTACAGGATCACCTCCCCCACAGTCCACCACCTCCTGCTGCTGCACCTACAGAATCAACTCTCCCACAGTCCACCACCACCACCTGCTGCTGCTGCACCTACAGGATCAACTCCCCCACAGTCCACCACCACCACCACCACCACCACCACCTGCTGCTGCTGCACCTACAGGATCAACTCCCCCACAGTCCACCCCCACCACCTGCTGCTGCTGCTGCACCTACAGGATCAACTCCCCCACAGGTAGTTGGGATGATAATAGACAGGACGGACAGACTTGAGACAGATTAGAAGGCATTTATAAACAAGTATAACACCAAATTGACCATAGCTGCGTCAGTGAGGATAGCTGGTCTTACATCCACCAGCGTAAATAATAAGATGCATTAAAAAGTAACACCCTCGCGCGGAAAGAACATCGATGGTCGGTCAGTCATGTGAGATGGGCCTAAAACTGACTAACGTACATGACGACTATGATGACGTAACACAGGTGATGACTTAAGCGGATGGTGACTAATCTAACCAGAATCAAGGTCACTTCTCTTCATAATATAATTTATCTCGGAATGATCATCGGTGATTCATAATATTTTTTTTTTTATGATTTTACCCTCTCCTTATGGCGAATATTTCTTTAACTAATTATTCTAACTTTTATTCTATTCCTTCCTATAGTATACTAGATACTTACAGTACCTAATAACCAGGACCATGATTATAACAACCAGGACCATGATTATAACAACCACGACCATGACTATAACAACCACGAACCATGATTATGACAACCACGACCATAATTATAACAACCACGAATATGATTATAACAACGACCATGATTATAACAACCACGACCATGATTATAACAACCACGACTATGATTATAACAACCACGACTATGATTATAACAAGCACGACCATGAATATAACCACGACCATGATTATAACAATCACGACCATGATTATAACAATCACGAATATGATTATAACAACCACGACCCTGATTATAACAATCACGACCATGATTATATCAACCACGACCATGATTATAACAACCACGAATATAATTATAACAAGCACGACCATGAATATAACAACCACGACCATGATTATAACATCCACGACTATGATCATAACCACGACTATGATTATAACAACCACGACCATGATTGTAACAACCAAGACCATGATTATAACAACCACGACCATAATTATAACCACGACCATCTGGAAAACGATGTCGCTGTACGCTAGCCAAGCACGAGCGTTCGAACTTTCACGCCTCTGTAAACTGTACCACCGGACTCGCCACCGGGCACGAAGAGCCCACAATCACTTGTCTAAGATACTATAGGACTAGCCGTGTGTATATGTTCTGGGTAGCCGAAACGGCACAATATTTTTTCATCAAACCTGGTGGAAAAATCGCAAAAAAATCGTAGAATAGAACAAACCTGGTCCCATGTCGATGATTTCTTTAGGAAGGCATTAATTAACAATTTTATTTACGATGGAAAATGATGCAAGTCTACGGATTTGGCGCACCCGAATTAACCATGCAAGTCTACAGACTTGCCGCACCCTCATTCGCTGTACGCTAGCCAAGCACAAGCGTTCAAACTTTCACAGGGCACGAAGGGCCCGAGATCACTTGTCCTCTGTTTTCTGACATGTACAGTATACTGGACTGGACTGGACCAGCAACTTCTATACACACACATATATATATATATATATATATATATATATATATATATATATATATATATACTTCATTTTTAGTCCATTTAACACGCGGACTTTGAACATACAATCAACGACCTCACCAGCAAGGAATCGAACCCTCGACCTACTGGGTGTGACTAGGGAGCGCTTACCGGCTAGGCCACAAGGACACTAAAAGCAGTTCTAGACTCTGTTATATTTCACACAAAGCCTGTTCATCGAGCTGATGGCGCCGTGAACCTCAATGGGAAACTGCCCGTGCCTCGTATGTGGTGTCAGTAGCATTTTACCGAATCCAGCTGGTATGAAACGCGAGGTACATATATATATATACTTCATTTTTAGTCCATTTAACACGCGGACTTTGAACATACAATCAACGACCTCACCAGCAAGGAATCGAACCCTCGACCTACTGGGTGTGACTAGGGAGCGCTTACCGGCTAGGCCACAAGGACACTAAAAGCAGTTCTAGACTCTGTTATATTTCACACAAAGCCTGTTCATCGAGCTGATGGCGCCGTGAACCTCAATGGGAAACTGCCCGTGCCTCGTATGTGGTGTCAGTAGCATTTTACCGAATCCAGCTGGTATGAAACGCGAGGTACATATATATATACTTCATTTTTAGTCCATTTAACACGCGGACTTTGAACATACAATCAACGACCTCACCAGCAAGGAATCGAACCCTTGACCTACTGGGTGTGACTAGGGAGCGCTTACCGGCTAGGCCACAAGGACACTAAAAGCAGTTCTAGACTCTGTTATATTTCACACAAAGCCTGTTCATCGAGCTGATGGCGCCGTGAACCTCAATGGGAAACTGCCCGTGCCTCGTATGTGGTGTCAGTAGCATTTTACCGAATCCAGCTGGTATGAAACGCGAGGTACATATATATATACTTCATTTTTAGTCCATTTAACACGCGGACTTTGAACATAATTTTGAGTCGTTCACTGTCTCTTGTGTAAAAATAAATTCCACTTAAGAACCTCACCAGCAACCAGTTCGCCATGGTGGTCCTACCAGTGTCAACAAACACCCACCAACAGTGATTACTAGATCGAGAGAACTGAAGCTCCTCACCACAAGGCAGTTACCAAACATCAGTTCTCTGAATTAAAAACTGCAGTGGGATACAAGGGACCCACTTTTAGGTCTGAGTCTGCCACCAACTCAGACGTGTTTTTGTTGAAGGAGTTATCCACCTTTGGCAGTGGAGGTCCATCCTCCTAAAATATAACCTTCCGAACATTTCTGAAGTACATGCTCATATCCATGCCATATTTCAGCCAGAGATAGTGAACATCTATGAGCTAAATCTTAATAGTAACAGTATTGTGACCAAGTCCTAGTTTGCTGATCTTGACTGACTTTCTACCTCATTTACACACAGCTGAAGGGTCTCAACTGTTTCTCTTACAACACAGCATATTTATCGTTTGTCACTCCTGATCTGTTTGTTTTTTTGTTTTTTTATTTCAGCATTTTTTTATGATGCAATTTGTTTTTGCCTTTTGTTACCCCCCCCCCCCCCCAGGCCCCATGTGGGTCAGGGACCTGTGCCCGGGTAATTCCCTTAATACACCAACAAATTTTCAACAATAACACGTGCTTAATATAATATGCAAGTACAGTAGCCACTAGGAAACCAACATGGTATACAAGCATTGAAGTTAATTGTATACGGTAATTTAATTTGCTATGTTATTCTGAATTCTAGTCTAGTTTAGTTTAAAGTATATTCTTGAACTGGAAGACATAAACAGATTATTGATGCTGAAATCTGGCCCCAGTAACCATAAGAGCCACTAGTCTTGTATCCTGGTGTCACTTTGACGTGTGTGTAAAACATTTATATATTATATACACAGTAATATCATAAATATATTTGTTTCCAATATACGAACTAAAAATAGTTTTTCAGTATTATTGCAAGTGAACGTTTGGGTCACATGGTATTTAAAACCGTAACATTGCGCCAGGGAAAGTTATTATCACTGTCACCTTTTCTGTAATGTAATGATAACAGTCATGGTTACTGCCGCTCATAGTTGGGTTATAACCGAGGCACAGGACGAGGTATAACGGGTCACATGAGGGGGTATAACCCGATACAGGAGGGGGTATAACGGGTCACATGAGGGGGTATAACCGGACACAGGAAGAGGTATAACGGGTCACATGAAGGGGTATAACCCGATACAGGAGGGGGTATAACGGGTCACATGAGGGGGTATAACCGGACACAGGAAGAGGTATAACGGGTCACAAGAAGGGTATAACCGGACACTAAAGATGGATTAACCGAAGTCACAGGAGGAAACTAATATCACCAAGGCGGAGGTTCTGTGGCACCCCGTAAGACCTCCGCTCCAGCTGCAGGCTCGTGTCTACGCAAACCTGTCTAGAAACTGCACCAGTATAGGGTGAGTTACTCCTGGGGCACAACACCGGGCGGAACTGGGTTAATGTATTCTTAAAAAACGCCTCACATTGACAGCAACTCTAAATTATGATATTACTTGCCAATTTAGTCCGAATTATTCTTAGTTTTTTATTTCGATTGTATCTATGATCACAATTTATATATGGCACCTTTCGAGCTTCTTGTCCTGAATGATCCCGTGGAATTGACAGGAAGGAAAAAGACACTCGACCTTTGTCTGAACATAAGTCAAAGAATCGAGGTGGTGAGGGTTATGGGAGAAAGAGTCGGTTTCTCATCACAAAAAAAAACATGGGTTACATCCACTAATTCAGCGGGAGAGTCATGTCAGTATTTATCATTCGTTTTGTCTTCGAGGATGGAAAAAAAATTAAAGTGGGTCCCACATGTATGACTGGCAGTTAGGGAAAGTGTGGACACAGCACACTGTATACTAAGTCTCCAGTACACAATGATACTGACATGCAGGGAGGCGGCAACAGTGCTGGAGGATAGAGTAATGTATTTCAACACTCCTGGATATATTTCAGTCTAGCGCCAGACCTGACGAGACACTGTTTAGTGGTTTAGGTCAGGTGAAAGATGTAGCTCATATATCACTGGCCCGAAGGACCTGACCCCGAAACATCACTCAGGACCAAGAGCGAGGTTTTCAAGAAGCTACAGTACTAGACATTGCTGCTACTCGTCGTCAGAAACATATAGACGAATAGAAAATATTAGTATACTAACTTCGTGACTGTCGTGTCCTCAGAAAATCTAAAACAAACATAACAAGTATATATATATATATATATATATATATATATATATATATATATATATATATATATATATATATATATATAAATATATATATATATATATATATATATGCAAGTAAATCACTGTAGGTGCGCGTGATCTAGGTATATGCTGATAACCACAAGGAAAGAAGAAAACACGAAGTTCCCAAGCGCTTTAGTGTAATTCACATCTTCAGGGGTGAGTACAGACTAGAGAGAGTAATACAAATCAAGGTGAATATATACAGAGGAGGGTGAGACCAGGTCCACAATGGTCAGGTATTAGGTACTGACCCTACTAATCTTTAAATAGCACACAACGGTTGGTGGTCAGGTCAGATGGGCCAGTGACCCGCCTTCTCACCTGATCACAAATCTTCTTAATTACAAAATTGTCCAGCTTGTACATGCCGTTACTCAAATTCATGTTGAATGCTTCGGTATGTTTAATAGGACTAGATTCTATGATGTTCCTACTATAAATTGAATTACATGGTAATATTGAGGAGGCATTATCCCAGTCAATGCAATGCTTGTTCATTTGAGGGATAACAAGCATTGCATTGACTGGGAACTTCGTGTCATATTGTCCAGACTGTCTACCATCACTACCATCGTGTCCAGACTATCTACCATCACTGTCATATTGTCCAGACTGTCTACCATCACTACCATCGTGTCCAGACTGTCTACCATCACTGTCATATTGTCCAGACTGTCTACCATCACTACCATCGTGTCCAGACTGTCTACCACCGCCACCATAGTGGCCAGACTGTCTACCATCATTATCAGAGTGGCCATACTGTCTACCACCACTACCATAGTTTCTAGACTGTCTACCATCATTATCAGTGGCCAGACTGTCTACCATCATTATCAGAGTGGCCATACTGTCTACCACCACTACCATAGTGTCCAGACTGTCTACCACCACTACCATAGTTTCCAGACTGTCTACCATCATTATCAGTGGCCAGACTGTCTACCACCGCCACCATAGTGGCCAGACTGTCTACCATCATTATCAGAGTGGCCATACTGTCTACCACCACTACCATAGTGTCCAGAATGTCTACCACCACTACCATAGTTTCCAGACTGTCTACCATCATTATCAGAGTGGCCAGACTGTCTACCACCACTACCATAGTGTCCAGACTGTCTACCACCGCTACCATAGTTTCCAGACTGTCTACCATCATTATCAGTGGCCAGACTGTCTACCATCATTATCAGAGTGGCCATACTGTCTACCACCACTACCATAGTGTCCAGACTGTCTGCCACCACTACCATAGTTTCCAGACTGTCTACCATCATTATCAGTGGCCAGACTGTCTACCACCACTACCATAGTTTTCAGACTGTCTACCATCACTACCATCGTGTCCAGACTGTCTACCATCACTGTCATATTGTCCAGACTGTCTACCATCACTACCATCGTGTCCAGACTGTCTACCACCACTAACATAGTTTCCAGACTGTCTACCATCATTATCAGTGGCCAGACTGTCTACCACCACTACCATAGTGTCCAGACTGTCTACCACTACTACCATAGTTTTCAGACTGTCTACCATCATTATCAGAGTGGCCAGACTGTCTACCACCACTACCATAGTGTCCAGACTGTCTACCACCACTACCATAGTTTCTAGACTGTCTACCATCATTATCAGAGTGGCCAGACTGTCTACCATCACTAACATAGTGGCCAGACTGTCTACCACCGCAATCATTGTGTCCAGACTGTCAACCACCACTATCAGAGTGTCCAGACTGTCTACCATCACTACCATAGTGCCCACACTGTACCATCACTACCATAGTGTCCAGATTATTATACTATCACTACCACACCACGCTCACCACCACTACCATACCACGCTCACCAACACTACTATACCACGATCACCACCACACCATGCTCACCACCACTACCACAATACGCTCACCACCACTACCACACCACGCTCACCACTACTACAGTCACCCCCACTACCACCCCACGGTCACCACCACTACCACATCACACTCATCGCCACTACTACACCACCACACCATGCTCACCACCACTACCACAATACGCTCACCACCACTACCATACCACGATAACCACCACACCACGATCACCACCACACCACGATCATCACCACCACCACACCATGGTCACCACCACTACCATACCACGACAACCACCACACCACGATCACCACCACACCACGATCATCACCACCACCACACCATGGTCACCACCACTACCATATCACGATAACCACCACTACCACACCACGATCACCACCACTACCACATCACACACTGTTCTAATTTTCCACACCACACACACAGTACTCAATATCTAGCCCAGCACATACGGTACACCACAAACCAGCCTTTAGCGGTACACCCAACCCAGTCCAAGCTTCTCTAATGACTAGTGGACCTCCTGCACCTAGGGCGTTATTGTTCAATGCCTCGTTGTTCTTTCCTTATTTTAACTTTTTCTAGAATATTGGTATGGACAGCAACATATTCACTGTACAGGAGGTATAATTTAGGTATATTTTGTAGACACAAGTTTATTAAATATATGTTGTATTAATGTGCTTTCATGTCAGTGTAATGATGATTTTGTTTGTTTAATTTTCCAATACATCATAACATTATTGTTGTTTTTTGTAGTTTCCATATGAATCCTTTCCAGCGATTGACAATACGAATATTAACAAGTAAACACGTATTTGGGAGTATAATGATAATATTATTAACATTTCGTTTCCTTTAATATTAGTTTTCCATAATTCTCAATTCACCTGTAATAATTCTTCTCACCTGATGAATGACTCTTCTTTATTGTGTAAATATAATATAAACTCGTGTAGAACAATTCGAGGAAAACTTTAGATATTTCATAGCCGAACTGTTCGCCTGAATAAACCAGAATAAAAGATATTGTTTGCCATGTACACACAGACACATCCTTCAAGAACTACACGGCCGTCAGGAGTTGTGTTTCCAAACATTGTTCAGACGTGGTATACTAGACTGGCTCGGTCACTATGTACTAGACTGACTCAGTCCTACGTAATAGACTGTCTAAATTTAAATTTAATTACAGGAAAACACAATGACCAAGAAAAAAATGTGCCAGGCAGCCGGGTACTGACATAAGAAGAGTGGATTTTTTCCAAGATTAATGTTCCTCGTCAGTCTCGTCACCATCATTCTCTCCGTTTATTTTTAAATTCTGCGTCATTTTCATCATTGTTTTCACTGTGAACATCACTCAGATACTCAAACAAACCATAATAAGCACCTGGTGGAGGGCTGTGTAACTTGTCTTGTATTATTCACAAGACAAGAAACGACAAAAATTATGATTAATCTAGTGCGTCGCTCAACCTGAGCCAGGCCCGATTTTTTTCTTAGGTAGTAGGTAGTAGGCAGCTATCGAACACGGAGGTACTACCGCCTGGGAAGATATTGGAAGCATAATGTGTTGTCTAATGGTAGACCCTGCTGCCATATGGCATCACGAATATTGTGACCAAGTCCCAGGTTGCTGATCTGTCTTTCTGCCTCATTTACACACAATTGCAGGATCTCAATTGTTTCTCTTACTATTGACAAGACAACATACTGTACATATAGCGTTTCTAACTATTGATTATTATTATTTTTTCTTTATTATCATTATTACACTGTTGTTATTATTATTATTATTGTTATTATTATTTTATTTTACTTTTTATTATAAATATTATTTACTATGAATTACTATTATTATTATTATTAAATTTTCGCCCCCCAGGCCCCGATGTGGGTCAGTGACCTGTGCCCAGGTGGGCTAATCCCCTTAAAAAAAAAAAGAATATACATGTATATGTTGTTTGCATTAGTAGGTCACCTAACTAAACTTTGGTTTTACACACGTTACATATATTTTATTTTTTTTTCAAAAATAAACTTTAAAGTTAGTATTAAAATTTGTGTGTGTGTCAAGATAACATGATAAATAAACCTTAGTATTACTATAAACTAGTGGAAGAAAACAGACAAATCTGACTTAAAATTTTACAAATCGCAGACAAATTATAAATTTCTGTCAGTGGGCCGGGAGACAAAAGTTTTAATTGAAAAAACTTGCAGGGAATTTATTGTTTCAATCACTTGTAATTATTAAAAGGTTTGATGACTTTGGACCAGAATATTACCAAACTATATGTTATAACACATCCACGTCTTCAGGCCATCTATCAGGGTGGAGTAGTACAGCGGCCAACCACTGTAGACGCCCAGGAGGACAAGTGATTGTTCATGTCTGGAGATGGTTAGGTTAGGTTAGGTGAAGAAACTAAGTGGTAATATCACTTTAGCTCACACCAAATTACATATACACTGTAAATCACTAATGACAAGAACCTTAACAATACTGTAGACATAAACAATGAATGATCCAACGTATGACACCATTCCTTTATTAACATACGTAATACAACTACAAAAGAAAAATCCAAGTAAATTTCAAAGTAAAAAAAAAAAGATCCCTTCCCTTAACGCTGTTTAAGAGAATAAAGATCCCCACGTATTTTAGGCTGGAAACAAAAGCTTCTACAGTAAAAGAGGCATTTGGCTCTCTGTGAGCTGGAAGTTGGGGGCTAATGCAGAGATAAGGAAGACTTTATCGTCCATCTGAGAGACCCGACTTGAGGCAGAGTGGGAAAGAGTTACAGTGAATGACAGTGGGGGAGTTACAATGAGTGAGCGAGAGTGAGTTAGGGTGAGTGAGTGGTGGAGAGTTACAGTGAGTGGGCGAGTGAGTGGGATAGAGTTACGGTGAGTGAACGAGTGGGAGTTACGGTGAGTGAGCGAGAGTGGCGTTTAACGATGTACATTCAGTCATGTCATGGCTCTCACTGTGGAAGAACACGCGTTTCTCGTCGGACAATACATTAATAACTCATCCTTTAGGAATGTCAAACTGCATTTGAAAGTCGCTCTGGTGGTCATACGAAACCTTCAAAATCAGTGATATGGCTGGTGAAGCAGTTCAGAGAAACAGGCTGCGTGAAAGTTAAAAAAACACAAGTGCCAGCCAAGTGCTGTTACGCCGGAGAAAGTGGATGAAGTGAACGCTATAGTGTGACTGAGTGAACACCGTTAACCGCCACTGACGGGTCACGTGATAACTCTCAGGATCATGTCACGTCTTCCTGTAGCATTAGGCTACATTTACACAAAACATTACTGTAGGTTCCTAACTGATATAGCTTTTACTGTAAGGGAATTATTTAGGGTTCTCGAATAAAAAAATCACCCTATATAAATGCGTCTTGTGTACGTTTAGATTATGTATATTTATATTTTACCGAATTATTTTTGTGTATCAAAATGCATGTGTGGTTACGTGCATGTGTGATTACGTGCATGTGTTGTTACATGCACCTGTGATTACATGCACGTGTGATTACGTGCACGTATGGTTATGTAGTAGGTAGATAGGCAGCTACCAAACAGGGAGGTACTACCGCCTGGGAAGATATTGGAAGCATAATGTGTTGTCTAATGATAGACCCTGCTGCCATATGGCATCACAAAAATTGTGACCAAGTCCCAGGATGCTGATCTGACTTTCTGCCTCATTTACTCACAATTGCAGGGTCTCAATTGTTTCTCTTACCTGGACACAACATATATATTATATAATGTATATAATTTCTCACTCTTGATTTATTTTTTCAATTTTGTATTTTTTTATGGTTATTATTTTTATTAGTTTTATTATTTTATTTGTATTAATTTGCTATTAATTTTATTAATTGTGGTAATAATAATAATAATAATAATAGAAATTATTATTATTATTATTATTATCATTATTATTATTATATTTTCGCCCCCCAGGCCCTCATGTGGGTCATTACCTGTGCCCGGGTGGGCTAATGCCCGTAAAAAAAAAAGTTTGATTACATGCGCGTATGGTTACGTGCACGTGTGGTTACGTGCATGTATGGTTACGTGCACGTGTGATTACGTGCGCGTATGGTTACGTGCATGTGTGATTACGTGCGCGTATGGTTACGTGCACGTGTGGTTACGTGCATGTGTTGTTACGTGCATGTATGGTTCTGTACCTATTTGCATCTATAAACTGACACTAATAATCTGGACATTATCAGTAGCTGTAGCCGAATCAAAATATCTGATACAGATTATAACACATCAATATTACATGATTATAAATTCAGTTACTGTTGTTGTACGAAATAATAATTATGTAAAAAAAAATATGTAAATAGCGGAGCTTTAATTACTGCCATTTGCATGCGGGGACCATCGCAGGCCAGTTATCTTTAGCACCCAGCTGCAGGCCTTATTGCACCATGTTGGCAAGACAATACCACTTAAAACTGCATTATGTCCGAGTATTGCTAGAGCAGTAAGAACCACTGGCAGCTGTAGCACTGCTTAGAATGGCAATACTACACGGAAGATTTCCTCTTTTAGAATGTAAGACTACTAAAGAGGTCCCTGTCTCCCGTTGAAACGGGTGATTTTATAATTTTGCGGTCAAGCTTTTTGTATCATTTATTAATTTAAGAAAATCAAATGATCTAAAAAAGTCATTAGTGAATTTCATTATCCACACGCTGGTAGGCCAACTGCTCAGATAACAGAGCTTCTCCATGTTTCCACTGACGTGTTCCAGGAATGAAACACATGAGACTTAAACTGCAAATATACAAAGCTGTTCCAGATACCAGAGAAGCAGGTATTACTATGCCCCGTCAGGTGTGGTCAGACAGTGGCTGGTCACCTTGGACTACTGTGTGTATCCCCTTCCATAGTTCTCGAGGTCAATTGCAATATTGAAACTTAAAGCGGAACAAATGATCTCTGACCCTTTAACAATATCGGAGATAAACACAAAGGTTACCGGGTCGTAGTTAGTTTAGTGATCACCTCTAAGAGACAGGAATCGAATTAGAAACATTAAGCTAAACCCTTATAGGCTTTGACGGGTGCTCACATGCAGTGGGAATAACAAATAGTCAATACATCAATCGATGGCGAGATTCGTTAATCAAAACGAGGAAAGAGAAATATTTTATGCAGAGCCGAGAAAATGTGTAGAAAATTCTTGCACCGACTCTGTATTGCATTGATTTGTTTCGAGTCTCGCCATCCAATATCAGCGAGCCATACTTTATGACAAACCTAACTTTTCACGCCGGGAATTTTTCATATGATTATCGTTTCCTGAAGCCAAAGTGTTTACCGAAAGAAGAATAGGTAAATATATACCTGGAGTTTGTAGAGCTGGAGGATTACAGAACATAGCCTGGGGGCCTGGTTAACTAATAGGGCTCAGACACCATCAAGGTATCACACTAAAGACATGTAAACTCGCTCCAAAAAATTTATTTACGATTTTTTTGAGACAATATGACAACGAACGAAGGATTTTCGCAACCCTACCGAGACAACAAGAGTCACAATGTACCATTTTGAAATTCATCGGACCTCTCCATAGGTTACATTTCGGTGCGACTGTACTCTAGGTTCCTATAAGTGAAATAGACCCGTACCTTTACTTGGAAAAAAAAAGACACCAAGCACTACAACAATTGAGACAGAAACTACATATTGCACATACACTGTGCATATTCTGTGGCGTTATTTGGAATTTATTTTGCCGAATTGAAATATGATTCAGGTAACTTAGTTCTTGGTTTAAAGTATTTATTTTCTGATATACTCCGGCCCGTTTTAATGTTCTTTCTTAAGTGTCAGAATTACATACAAACGCAGCATCCTCCAGATATACAATAAATATACAAAATGAAATTCAGTCAAGATCTATTTCTAAGAATGATTCAAGAGACAATTGGTTTGTATTTTCACGAAATTGTTCTGAAGGTTGTGACTCCATATTACATGTTATATATGCCTGAACACCTTCGGAAGTGTCTGTTATACCTGTACCAGTAGTCAGAAATCTACAGCGGGATCTGGTAAGGAAAACTGTACCCAGGTAAAGCTTCCTTCATGCCTGTTTATCTGGTGAAAAGGCATGAATGTATAATTGGAATGACAAAATAAAATTGGGTAACTTGATATTTTTTGTCATTAATATTAAAAAGAATACAGTATATATAGATATATATATATATATATATATATATATATATATATATATATATATATATATATATAAATATATATATATATATATATATATATATATATATATATATATATATATATATATATATACATATATATATATATATATATATTTTATGAAAATCTCTCTGTCCATGTAATCCAGTTGCCTCTGAAGATGTCTTGAATAATGACGAAAGCTAAGGTACTCCGTTGTTTCCATTTTCCCGTGTGATTTTATCAAGATATATATATATATATATATATATATATATATATATATATATATATATATATATATATACACACACACACACACACACACACATACATACATACATACATACATATATATATATATATATATATATATATATATATATATATATATATATATATATATATATATATATATATATATTATTTTCATTTTTTTTTTTAAGGTATTCGCAATCATTTGGTAATATTTGTGAAATTAAAGACAAGTTCATGTAATAATGTATTACTGCTCTTCAACTAAGGTCTTGTTGCTGTTATAATGTATTACTGCGCTTCAACGACTATGGTAGTGTTGATGTTATAATGTATTACTGAGCTTCAACAACTAAGGTCTTGTGATCTTGTTATAATGTATTACTACACTTCAACAACTAAGGCCTTGTTGATGTTTGTCACGTGCCTGTAGCGCTCGGGAACTCGCATAGCGTGAGGCATATGTTCACGCCTACATTTCATACAAGCTATTAATAAATTGTTAATTGTACTTATTATATTATTATTGTTCTTAGTTACTTAGGTTAATTGTATATTTATGTATGTTATTTATATGCATCATTGTCTTACTCTGTTAAGTCAACTCAAGAGTAATATTAATCAATTATATAAAATATCCAGCAAATGTCCTGAATCACGTGATATGAGACGCTCCTCCACGGCGTGGGCACGCTTCGGCAGTAGCGAAAAGCCGTGGCATAGGTTAGACGTGTCCATTCGTTCTCTAGCGCTTTATCCAGTCTTCTGCAATGCTCTAGGGGTATCAGGTATTAGTGACACGTTTAGTTAGGCCTAGGAAGGGATCCTGGTGGTAAGGTATCTCCTGTTTGGTAGGGATAATCATTTTGTAGTGATTGTTGTATATATATATTTCGTATGTCTTGTGTAATATAGTAATGTTAAGTAATATTTGTTTGGTCTAACTCCTTACAGCATATTTTCGCCCTTCCGGCATCACTCTTATTTTATTATACACTTACTTATTCCCTTAAATTCATGTTTGCTAGTCATTACTCCCTTTAGAACATAAATTGAATTAATTAATTATCTTCCCTTTTGTGATTCACTTATTTCAACTGTTCTTACTTTTTCAAGTACATTTAGTTGAGTAGGTTTTTGATGAGGATAATTATTGCCGTGTTCCCTATTTGTTCCTTTATGTGTTAATAACTTGGGGTAGGGTTCACTCCCCAAGTATAAAGGGTAGTGGGATCGCGACAAGTGGGGGCCTGTGTCCGGGAGCTAACCACCATTGTTGTCATATCAAGTGTTGTAACTCGCCAGGTGTTGTTTCATCGCTAAGTATTTTTGGATGCAAGTTGCTGTGTTCACAGTGTTCAATTATATTGCTCCTGTTATTGCTTAAGCTACTGGTGAGTTAACCCTTATCTTGTGTACCAGGTGTTTGGTTAATCCCTTGCTGTGTTTCACAGTTGATTGCATTTTGACATTATTAATTAGCTAGCTAGTTAGCTTAGTTGCCACGGTTACTATTTTTTCGCTACTCGATTTTGAGTTCAACATGTTTGACCTGGAAAGCTTTTTGGCTTCACCTTCAGCCGAAGTACTGAAGGGGCTTACTAAGGCAGAGTGGCAATCCCTCGCTGCTTATTATGAAGTAGAAGGCCGCTCTTCCATGAATAAGGCTAGGTTAGAAGAGGCTGTCCTCAACTACCTTATTGACAATGAAATCATAGCCCAACCGTCGGGAAATTCAGAGGAAATTGTTACACCAAGTAATTTGGCCTTACAAGTTGAACTCAAAAGACTCGAGGTGGAGCTGGAAACTCTCAAACAACGAGGTTTGGCTCAAGGTAGTAATACTTCAACATTCAGTGTAGACAAATGTCTCAACAGTGTTCCTAAATTTAATGAGGAAGAACCAGACAAGTTCTTCTCTCTTTTTGAGAAAATTGCCCGACTTAACAAGTGGCCTGTTTCTCAATGGCCTCAACTTATTTATAGATCTTTCACTGGTAAAGCATTAGATGTGTTTTCTGCCCTCTCTGAGGATCAATGTCGAGACTATGCCCTTGTTAAGTCCGCGGTTTTGAGTGCTTATAAACTTGTTCCTGAAGCCTACCGGCAACAGTTCCGTAACTGCCGGAAGACTGACAAACAAACATTTGTGGAGTTCTTCAGGCAGAAACAGGTCCTTTGTCGGAGGTGGATTGAAAGTGAGCATGCCCATGTAGAACATGACAAGCTTGTTGAACTAATCCTGCTAGAGGAGGTTAGAAAGTGTATCCCAGGCGACATTCGAGCACACTTGGATCAGAGAGGTATCTGTACCCTGGCTGATGCTGGTCCAGTGGCTGACCATTATTCCTTAACTAATAGAAATGTAAATTCCAGGTCTTATGCTCCCATGTCCCAGTCCTTCACTTCCTTCAAGCGGCCCACACCAACATCTACATCGGGGTCCCTGCCTCTTGTCATACCAACCCGACCCTCAGGTTCTGCATCATCTACCCCGGGTGAGCCTATGGTCCATGGGACAGGTGGATCTACTCCTACTGGTGAGAGAAACTCTAGTTGCAGGTACTGTAAGAAGCCAGGACATGTCATCAGCGACTGTATCAAGTTAAAGAAAAGAAATTCCTCTCACCAAGGATCCCCCACTCTTTTGGTCAGGGTGGCCGAGCAATTGGAGAAATTATTGGAGCCCTGTGTCACTGCCCTCAGTCAGACTGTTGCCCTGAATGCTTCCCCCTCTTCTATGATATCAACCTTTGAACCATTTTGTTCTCCTGGCTCCTTAGCTTTGGATCAATTCAGTCAACCCATTTCTGTTAAACTCTTGAGAGACACATGCTCAGCCTTATCTCTTATTACTAAAGAAGCTGCTCCATTCCTGGATTCATGCTATACTGGTAGCTGGGTGCTTGTGAACGGTTTGACCGGTGGGTCACGTATTCCCCTTTGTCAAGTGTACCTGCGGTCATCCATAAAGTCAGGCTATGTCACGTTAGGAGTAGTAGATAGTTTACCTGTAGAAGGGGTCTCTCTATTGATAGGAAATGACCTCGTTGGCGACATGATGTTCCCTAATGTTGTGATCTCATCTTGTCCCACTGCCGAGAATAATACTGTGCAGTTAGAAGTAGACTTTCCAGGGTTGTTCCCTGCGTGTGCTGTGACCCGTAGCATGAGCCGCAGTACAGAGGTAGAAGAGACTAGTGAAGTTGATGAAGTTTCCCTCCAGGACTGTGAGAAGTCCGAGGATAATCTTATCCAGCCGGACCATACTGATCTTGGTCTCAGTGAATTTTTTGAAATAATGAATGGGTCTAGTGTAAAAGTTGAAAACTCGACTATCTTGGAGGACCCCAGTGCTAAGTTGTGCCATCTCTCTAGTGACCAAGCCAATAATATAAAGTCTCTATTACAGGAGTATCTTATTATAGTTGGTGATTACCCACTCTCTTGTTCAGTGCTGGAGCATGACGTTGAGACCAGGGGAGCCAAGCCAATCCGACAGCGTCCCTACCGTCTTAATGCCTTCAAGCGGGAGTGTGTGCGAGCCGAGGTACAGCGTCTTCAAGAACTAGGCCTCGTCGAACCCAGCATCAGTCCATGGGCATCCCCTGTTGTTCTAGTTCCAAAGCCGAATGGGTCAATGCGGCTGTGTGTGGATTATCGCAAGGTGAATGCTGTCACTGAACCCGATGGTTATCCCTTGCCACGCATCGACGACGTGATCGACGATCTTGGACAGGCAAGGTACGTGACCAAGTTGGATCTCCTCCAGGGCTACTACCAGATAAGACTGACTGAACGCTCCAGGGCCATCTCTGCTTTTGTCACTCCGGAGGGGTTGTACCAATTCACAGTCCTTCTGTTTGGTATGCGGAACGCCCCTGCAACCTTTCAACGCCTCATGAATTTCATCACGTCTGGTCTGGAAGGTGTCCGCTGTTACCTAGACGACCTTATCGTCTTCAGCAGTTCCTGGGAAGATCACATGAGTCGTCTACAAGCCCTCTTCTCCGTACTGGCTGCAAGCAAGCTGACGGTGAACCTTGTCAAAACTGAGTTCGGCCATGCCCACGTCACCTTCTTGGGGCATGTGGTCGGACAAGGGGAAGTCCAGCCTATAGCAGCCAAAATTGAGGCAATTCAACAGTATCCAGTGCCAGGCGATAAGAAGAGTGTGATGAGGTTGCTGGGTATGGCAGGGTACTACCGCCGTTTTTGTCCAAACTTCTCCTCCGTTGCCTCTCCCATGACTGACCTGCTGAGTGGCAAGAAAACCTTCAAGTGGACTACGGCTTGCCAGGAATCTTTTGAGAATCTTAAATCCCTGCTGGCAAATGCTCCTGTACTACTTGCACCTGACCTCCAGAAACAGTTCACTCTCCATGTCGACGCCAGTGAAATTGGCGCCAGTGCTGTGCTTCTGCAAGAGGGTGAGAGTGATCAAGTGCTTCATCCGCTGTGCTATTTTTCTAGAAAATTTAACAAATATCAAAGACACTATGCCACCATTGAAAAGGAGGCTTTATCACTGATCATGGCACTAGAAAACTTCAAAGTATATATTGGCAGCACTGCTTATCCCATTCAAGTGTTCACTGATCATAACCCACTTACTTTTGTTGACAAGATGAAACATACCAACCAAAGACTTTTGAGGTGGGCTCTATCACTTCAGCCCTATAACTTGAACATTTCTCATATCCGCGGAAAAGAGAACGTGTTGGCTGATGCACTTTCTCGAGTCTGATTATTTAGTAACTATGTCTATATGCAAATTATTTTTTTGTTTTATTGTCATTGAGTACCTTGTGTTTATATTTTGAATTATTTTGCTTCATATTGATTTAAACCAATTGTGTTAGTTATTACTTTCACTGTGTAGCTGTATATCCATTTTCGCTTCCAGTTAGTTGTAAGCTCACTTTTTTGGGGGAGGTGTCACGTGCCTGTAGCGCTCGGGAACTCGCATAGCGTTAGGCATATGTTCACGCCTACATTTCATACAAGCTATTAATAAATTGTTAATTGTACTTATTAAATTATTATTGTTCTTAGTTACTTAGGTTAATTGTATATTTATGTATGTTATTTATATGCATCATTGTCTTACTCTGTTAAGTCAACTCAAGAGTAATATAAATCAATTATATAAAATATCCAGCAAATGTCCTGAATCACGTGATATGAGACGCTCCTCCACGGCGTGGGCACGCTTCGGCAGTAGCGAAAAGCCGTGGCATAGGTTAGACGTGTCCATTCGTTCTCTAGCCTTGACCCTTGTCTAGTGCTTTATCCAGTCTTCTGCAATGCTCTAGGGGTATCAGGTATTAGTGACACGTTTAGTTAGGCCTAGGAAGGGATCCTGGTGGTAAGGTATCTCCTGTTTGGTCGGGATAATCATTTTGTAGTGATTGTTGTATATATATATTTCGTATGTCTTGTGTAATATAGTAATGTTAAGTAATATTTGTTTGGTCTAACTCCTTACAGCATATTTTCGCCCTTCCGGCATCACTCTTATTTTATTATACACTTACTTATTCCCTTAAATTCATGTTTGCTAGTCATTACTCCCTTTAGAACATAAATTGAATTAATTAATTATCTTCCCTTTTGTGATTCACTTATTTCAACTGCTCTTGCTATTTCAAGTACATTTAGTTGAGTAGGTTTTTGGTGAGGATAATTATTGCCGTGTTCCCTATTTGTTCCTTTATTTGTTAATAACTTGGGGTAGGATTCACTCCCCAAGTATAAAGGGTAGTGGGATCGCGACAATGTTATAATGTATTACTGCTCTTCAACAATTAAGGTCTTGTTGATGTTATAATGTATTATTGCCCTTCAGCAACTAAGGTCTTGTTGATGTTATAACGCATTACTGCTCATCAACAACTAAGGACTTTAAGCGTGTATTCTAGGCCAATAAATACACTCGTTATAAACATTCACAAATTAAGGAACAATGGGGATCGATTGATTAATCCTCAAGGGTTTTACTAAGTGATTATTGCCGCAGGATAATTATTGTTATCCTGTTTGTCCTTCTCATAAACCTTTTTATACTACCGCCAGGGTGGGGTGCTGGTGGTAGAGTGGTAAGGCTCTTGCCTTCGCAAGCGAGATGTCACGGGTTCGATTCCCGGGCCGGTGGAAGTTGCTTGGACATACTTCCTAGCCCCCATTAGTCTCTGTTCACCTAGCAGTAAAGTAGTTACCTGCTGTAAATCGAAAGTTGCGAATTCGTATTCAGGGACAAGTTGTTGGAGCTTCCAATAACTTGATGACATAAACCATTGACTCTTCAGGCTTCTATGCCCTTGACTCTTCAGGCTTCTACGCTCTTAACTCATGAGATATAAAGGCAAGCATGAACTTGGTATGCTTCCCTGTTGGGCGCTGTAAACGCTTCACCTTACACAAGGATGTAGGGGAGTGCCCAATAAATAAAAAAGAAAAAAAAAAACTACCGCCAGGTGTGTGACTCATCCCCATTACTTAATTATATATATTAGAAAGATCAAAAGTATTAATCATTACAAAGTGCAAAGACATTAATCCTTACTGTGTGCTGAAGAGGTGATAATGTTCTAGTATTTCTTATAAAAATATATTTTAATTATATCTAATCAAATATGTAACAGCCCGGTGGTAGGTCACATGATACAACACAGGGGAGACAACACTATCGTACTCCCTCTAGTACCCTCACCTGAGCCAGAGAACTAAAGTCTAACAGTAAGAGCAGGGTGACTCAGTAGGGAGAACACAGGCTCTAGGACGTCTAGGTACTGAGAGCGGAGATGTTAACGACAGGGAATGAATTATGGGCAAACTTGGACCTAAAAGCATCGTTACTTTTTCCGTCTTGACAATTTGAAACTCGGGACGCAATGCTTTGATATATTCTCCAGTACATCGTCATATATTGCTATGACAATATTTAAATATACACAACATATGTATTTATATAATATCCGAGGAATAAAACATGAATTATTAGTCACTTTGAAATTCTCGCAGTTATCTACACGAAAATATTACCGGATAATTTTATCCACATTGTAGATAAAGTTGTATACCTGTGGTCGACTGTGCTAACCGTTCCGAAACTAGTGGACGAACACTGCTCACAAGACCACGAATCACCTCGACTCCTTGGGTAACAATACTTTTGGGGGCTGTACTTAGTGATGAAAACAGTGTGCACATTTAGCCACGATGGTTCTGGTAATAATATTCACTATAAGTCAATCGCGGAAAAATCACTCAATGTAAGTCAAACATTTTTACTCTTCTGACATAAAAACAAATCTTAATGCAACCTGAAATGAGAAACATCGCCGACCTCTGGTGAGATAAATTATTTCCAGACGCCAAGTTAACAGATGTAGTGAGATCTGTCAGTGTAAGTGTTTTAAGACATTTTTGGCCCAGAGGTAATTTAGCTACTGAGTTTATTTAACACAGGGAAGCTGATGAAAGAGGCGGGATTATTTTCTTTATAATTTTATACGAAACTTTATTTAGAGAACAGATATGATATATGACATGAAGATAGATCATAACTTTTATAATGATAAATACATTAATTTATGTTCTTTACCGCCTTAAGGGAACAGGTGAATTATTTATATACAGTTTATAATTTTTACTCTGATATATCACAACTTATGACATCACAGCAGTTGTTTATATTTATTTCTGATATTTATTGTATAAATTATCAGATCGCTAACTTACATTGGTACATTACATACACTCACTACAACTGTTCTCTCTCTTGATAACTATGCTTCGAGAATTTACTTTTTATAAAGGTGTGGTCAATTAACAACGTATCTCTGTAATTCCTCCCTTCACTTACACAAACGTTAATGTACAGTCGCGATATGATAGAGGTGTATAAATGGAAGTCAGAGTTAAACAAATGTGATATAACAGAGGTACCCAAACTATCTAACCAGGAGCAAATTCGTAGCAAAGGTTTTAAATAAGACAAATTTAGATATAGGAGCGAGATAGGTAAACATTGGTTTGGAAATAGAGTAATGGATGAGTGAAACAAGTTACCAAACATCATCATTAGCTTGAATACACTGGATACCTTCAAATATAGGTTGGATGGGTATATGAGCAATAGGGGTTGGGTGTAAACGGGACTGCCCAATATGGCCAATAGACAGAGATTCAGACTCGTGAACCCAAAACAGTAGACAGCGATTTATTGCTCTGTCCATAAATGCTTCGGATTCACGAGTCTGAGTCTCGGGGTTAGTGGAGCAGCAGAAAAAAAAGACAGGACTTTTTCTTCACGACTGTACCTGGTAACCTGAACATTCTACATCACCTCAAAGTAATCGCTGAAGACTTGGTCAATTTTACATCAAAGGCCAAGAGAAAAATTTAATTTCGAAAGAAGAGTAATTTCTTCCGAGCTGCAAAACTAAAAGCAGTATATAATTTGTGATAAAATGGCACTGGAATGAGATTGAAGAAGAAAAAGTTCAAAAGTTCTCACACGAAGGAAAATATTATGTCAGGCACTACACACTGTAATACCTGTATGACATGTATAATTTATTCTTTTTCAAGTTCACCGGAGTGTTTCACCAGCAGGCAGCAGTTTACTTAATCCGTCGAAGTTGATTGAAAATTGTGATTATATTTGCAGAGTTCTTCTCACCACTACAAAGTTACAGAGCCACAGAAGGGAAGCATGAAACCCGCGACTCACACACACTGATGGATAAACCGAACATCAATTATAACCAGAAGCCATCAGTGAGGGGAGCCACGCCACTCTTCTCACGTTCCAATCATCACATATTAAAGAGATTAAGATTAAGCGAAATATTATACAGGTAAACTTATATGAGCAACTCCAGTGTTGTCTTAATTACTTGGTACAAAATCTTGTTGGTATTTTTTCTTTCACACCTCATTACCCTACACACCTGTGCCTTTGTCACCTCATTTACCGGTCTCAGAAAATTCATGTCACTCGAGGTTAAACATTAAGTTCCTACACAAATTGTTTTGAAGGTATGTAAATTGATTGGACCTTTAATCATCTACTAACTCCGTGAACCCAGGAACCCAACAATATACACGAAATGACTTTATGTGTGTGTGTAGGAGGAAGTGATTCAGGCTGTGATCACTGTGTAGCAGGAAGCCCAGTCAGTGAGTAAATAGGAGCGTATATGGAGGTCATTCAGTGTATAACTAAGTGTATAAGAGGCAGTTGTTCACGGTGTGATCAGGTACTCGGTCCAAAATGTACTTTAAAAAGGGATCCGGGGATATTTCAGAAACACTACGACTCCTCTTGTCTCGGTAGGGTTGTCAAAATCCTTTGTCAGTTGAGTCATATTGTCTCGCAAAATCGTAAAGATAATTTTTGAAACGTGTGTACAGTTGCAGAAATGTTTTCCTACACCCCATGTGATAACCCGCGTGTCCAAACGCCCAACTTACTGTGCAGTATATGTCCTATAGCAAACTTATCCACCAATCATGTCCATCGTTACACGACCAATACCCATATATTCATAAATAGTGATACCATTACTGAGACGTTGCCGTTTGTAGACACGGGTTACCACAGGGGGGTGTAGGAACACAATTCTGCAACTGTACATAGGTGGAGCTTATTCATTGAGTGACCAGGTGTGTAGAGGGTAATTGTGAGTGAACAGGTACAGTATGTTGACGAGATTAGGTCTCATAGCACATAAGATTAGAATTGTATAACATTTTTGTAAAAATTTATCTACCTTATACAAGGTCACCAGAAACACAGTTATCACCAAACACATCAGTACAAATTATACCGAGGAGCCGCTCACCAACCTCACTAGATACCCTCCTTGTCCTAAATACAGTTAATGTTATTAGCTAAATTAGCCCCTTCACTACGTGGACGCCTCAGTTAATGTTATATTTAACTAATGCCGACGATTTTATTCAGCTCAGATGGGAACCCGTACACAAGGGATTAGCAGACTATCTCCAGATGACATACCAGCTAGTCGCTCAGGAGGGAGTGAATGGATAAGATGTTCCTTAGAAAAAAAATATATTGGTTTCACGAGACAGCAGCACCTAAGGCACATATTAGTTTGGGGATGTAAATCAAGGAGGTTGAATGGATGGAGGCGGCACCTGCTGCCTCTAGTGAAGTCACTGAGTGTGACTGATGCCTTGACCAATATGGAGGCGCTTTTCTCTCAGTGACTTCATCCTCCTTGCTTGATCCCTCTATAATGTGCTTAATAGATAAAACAATAGCATAAATCCTGCAGAGGTATCTGTTACCAACGTTTGTTCGTAAGCAGCTGCGGCAACTGTGGCCCTGTTGCCCTCAACAAGATGGCGGCCTGGCTTCACGCGTCTCTGTTACATACACAGGGAACACCGCCTCCATCCATTCAACCTCCTTGATGTAAACATTGTAAGACGTCACAAAAGTTCTATTTAGTTAAAAAAAAAATATATGTAAATTCCATGACTACAGATCATCTCATTCACTTGGGAATAAAAAGTACATCATGTCAGGGAGGCGGGATAATACCTCATACCATAAACACGGAGCCAATAATTCAACAAAAATGAATCACAAAGTAAATTTAGACACGTTTTTACTGTAAGTTCAGGAGGTTCATAAACCCAAATAACTCGAGAATATTAAGAAATATTTTTTTTTTCCATTACACACTTAAGCCTCCCTGAGATGATCTTAGTACTAACCACACTACCACGAATGTAGTTTTTATTCCCAAGTGAACGCCAACATTCATTACACAACTAACCTTTACACAACTCACCCACAGGGACCCACAATGACGGGAGTGAAATATACAAACACAACTCCTCCTGCAGTACTGGTCCCCTAGTATTGACGGGTTATTGTTAAAGGTATTGGTTGTGGTCTATAATGAAGTTGAGAGAAAGTTCCTAGGGCAGAAGTGGCAGGTCAGACTCAAGTATAACTTTTGCAATTTGTGGGTACAGTTGTCAGCGCCCTCACTGTTTGAGTGGTGTGGGTTCGAGTCCTGCCGTGACAAGGGCGGAAGGATTTCCAAAACACTGAGCGGATGCAGTTTAAATCAATAATATGGCATTTAGTACTATAATGACTATTTTTTGTCTAATTAAAAGAATAAAAAAATATATAATCTTATTTGGAAATAGACATTACTCATTACACATTGACCTAGTCCAGGTAAACATTTAAGATATTCTAGTTGCTAAGAAAGTTGAAATGTGTTTACACAAGTATATCAAGAATTTGGGTTAACATCACACCAAACAACATACAGTTATTGAAAGAACCAATAATATTTTAGTACACACACAAAGGTAACCAAACATACAGGTAAAACTAAACACTTTACCCTGACATTAACCAGGTAACAATTAATAAGTAACACTACACACAAGTAACACTAAACAAGCAGCACTAACAAGGTAACACTTCATAAGCAACACTACACAAATAACTTCATAAGTAACTCGACACACAGGTAGCATCTCACAAGTAACACTACACACACAGGAAATCAACTTTGTTACTTTCATGACCGGATAATTCACGACACAGAGGAAGGGCCAACAGTGAGCAAGAGAGGACGACCTACATGAAAGGTGGACGACTCACAACCATCCTTCTGTGTCCTGGATGGCGCCCCCCCCCCCTACATGAAAGGTGGACGACTCACAATCATCCTTCTGTGTCCTGGATGGCGCCCCCCCCCCCCTACATGAAGGGTGGACGAGACACAACCATCCTTCTGTGTCCTGGATGGCGCCCCCCCCCCCCTCCCTACACGAAGGGTGGACGAGACACAACCATCCTTCTGTGTCCTGGATGGCGGCACCTGCCCCCCTACATGAAGGGTGGACGACACACAACCATCCTTCTGTGTCCTGGATGGCGCCCCCCCCCCCCTCCCTACATGAAGGGTGGACGAGACACAACCATCCTTCTGTGTCCTGAATGGCGCCCCCCCTCCCTACATGAAGGGTGGACGACACACAACCATCCTTCTGTGTCCTGGATGGAGGCACCTGCCCCCCTACATGAAGGGTGGACGACACACAACCATCCTTCTGTGTCCTGGATGGCGGCACCTGCCCCCTACATGAAGGGTGGACGACACACAACCATCCTTCTGTGTCCTGGATGGCGGCACCTGCCCCCCTACATGAAGGGTGGAAGAGACACAACCATCCTTCTGTGTCCTGGATGGCGGCACCTGCCCCCCTACATGAAGGGTGGACGAGACACAGCCATCCTTCTGTGTCCTGGATGGAGGCACCTGCCCCCCTACATGAAGGGTGGACGATACACAACCATCCTTCTGTGTCCTGGATGGCGGCACCTGCCCCCCTACATGAAGGGTGGACGACACACAACCATCCTTCTGTGTCCTGGATGGCGGCACCTGCCCCCTACATGAAGGGTGGACGACACACAACCATCCTTCTGTGTCCTGGATGGCGGCACCTGCCCCCCTACATGAAGGGTGGAAGAGACACAACCATCCTTCTGTGTCCTGGATGGCGGCACCTGCCCCCCTACATGAAGGGTGGACGAGACACAGCCATCCTTCTGTGTCCTGGATGGAGGCACCTGCCCCCCTACATGAAGGGTGGACGATACACAACCATCCTTCTGTGTCCTGGATGGCGGCACCTGCCCCCCTACATGAAGGGTGGACGAGACACAACCATCCTTCTGTGTTCTGGATGGCGGCACCTGCCCCCCTACATGAAGGGTGGACGAGACACAACCATCCTTCTGTGTCCTGGATGGAGGCACCTGCCCCCCTACATGAAGGGTGGACGATACACAACCATCCTTCTGTTTCCTGGATGGCGGCACCTGCCCAGGGTCCTACATCTCTCCTGGACAACTTAATCCCTCAGGACCAAATATTAACACAACACTAACCACTTAACAATTGTTGAGAATTATTTACGACACCTGGATGGGTTCACTTGATGTTTCATCTGGTTTCACTTGACGTTTGTGCTCGTGAGGGAGTGTGACCAATATAGTTGAATATATCCATGTAATATATACACCAAGACATTTATGATACACTATGGTCTAGAATATTACGTCGACAATCTATATCTAATACATATATTCCAATACATTCACTGATGTACCGAACAATCTATTGATAACTAACTTTATTTTTAAGTGTTATTCTTCGTATCGACTAAATGTATTATATGAACTGTATATTGTACTGTATAGCATTAATAATACTCTTGGGAAATATAATTACCAGCTCAACATCTCACTTGACAAGATAATAGCTTATTTATAATATGATTTACTTCACGTAATGATAAATACTCAACAATACTGATTGACTTAGAGCAAAAAGTTTGTATTATTGTTAACAATGATTGCCGATGGAATGTTCTCTAAGTGGACCTCCGGGACTGGTGGAGACAGGGAAGAGACCGACTAGAACTACGGTCACTACGTCAGGATAGAGGAGAAGGAATATAGGGAACTGTGGAGGAAAAACCCCGAGAGTATAAGGTCGTGAGTGTGGGTAGAGGCGGGGAGGGGGAAGGAATGGGCATGGGAGGAGGGGCGAGGGGAGGAGGGGCGAGGGGAGGAGGGGCGAGGGGAGGAGGGGTGAGGGGTGGAGGGGTGAGGGGAGGAGGGGCGAGGGGAGGAGGGGCGAGGTAAGGAGGAACAGGAAAAGGAGGGGCGGGGGGAGGAAGAGGAAGGGTGGTGAGGAGGGGCGGGGGAAAAAGGAGCAAGGGGAGAATGGGATGGGAGAGGAGGGAGTAGGAAGGGCAGGGAAGAGTAAGAGGGGCAAGGGAAATAGAAGGGGCAAGGGGGGAGTAGGAGTCTCATGGATCTTCGTGCACCTCAGTTACCTCCCTCTCATCGCCTCAGTTACCTCCCTCTCATCGCCTTAGTTACCTCCCTCTCATCGCTTCAGTTACCTTCCTCTCATCGCCTCAGTTACCTCCCTCTCATTGCCCCAGTTACCTCCCTCTCATCGCCCCAGTTACCTCCCTCTCATCGCCTCAGTTACCTCCCTCTCATCGCCTCAGTTACCTCCCTCTCATCGCTTCAGTTACCTTCCTCTCATCGCCCCAGTTACCTCCTTCTCATCGCTTCAGCTACCTTCCTCTCATCGCCCCAGTTACCTCCCTCTCATCGCCTCAGTTACCTCCCTCTCATCGCCTCAGTTACCTCCCTCTCATCGCTTCAGTTACCTCCCTCTCATCGCCCCAGTTACCTCCCTCTCATCGCCTCAGTTACCTCCCTCTCATCGCCTCAGTTACCTCCCTCTCATCGCCTCAGTTACCTCCCTCTCATCGCTTCAGTTACCTTCCTCTCATCGCCCCAGTTACGTCCCTCTCATCGCCTCAGTTACCTCCCTCTCATCGCCTCAGTTACCTCCCTCTCATCGCTTCAGTTACCTTCCTCTCATCGCCCCAGTTACCTTCCTCTTGTAATAGGCCCCTGTCTCATCAACAGAACATATTATATAAATGGGTCAATACATCTGATATTATATTCAGATTCACCACCCTGTAACTTTCCACTGTCTATGAGTAAGACATGAGTTGGACACGTGAGCGGGCAACTCACCCAAGAGGGCGAGACCCATAGCTCAGCATTTCTGTAAACCCGCACAGCGAGGTTCTCACAGTCAGTCGCTCACATCAACTTATGTCGTAAGGACGTGACCTAACGTTTATAATACATAAACGCCGTCCCCTTCTCATTCACTCCTAGACAGTGAGACTTACGGTCGATCTACACTCAGGAATTATATATACAACCTTTTATAATAAAACAAAGGAACTACCGTTTGGGTTTCGTTACTTAAAACCCAAATATAAATATATGTGAACGGACTGGTTCATTGGACAAGCAGCCGATTCACTCTCATCGCCCCAGTTACCTCCCTCTCATCGCCCCAGTTACCTCCCTCTCATCGCCCCAGTTACCTCCCTCTCATCGCCTCAGTTACCTCCCTCTCATCGCCCCAGTTACCTCCCTCTCATCGCCCCAGTTACCTCCCTCTCATCGCCCCAGTTACCTCCCTCTCATCGCCCCAGTTACCTCCCTCTCATCGCCCCAGTTACCTCCCTCTCATCGCCTCAGTTACCTCCCTCTCATCGCCCCAGTTACCTCCCTCTCATCGCCTCAGTTACCTCCCTCTCATCACCGCCTCCTCCACCTTGGGAGAACAGGCTAAGGTAGTAATAATTCTCCACATAATAATTATCAACAAACTCAGTACCAACAAAACTCAGCTTTAATCAACTGGGTAAACAGACAGTGTATAGAATTAATTGCAGTGTCAAAAATCGTTGGAATAAATATGAATATCTTCTGTATTCATCACATATTATCATGAACAAGCTGCACTGTAAATTAACAAGATACATTTCTAGTTATAAATTCTTCGAAAAACCAGATAATTGTTTGAAGTCACAATAAAGTTAACACTAATAAAGGAACACCTGAGTGGGGCCGCCATAATAGTTGTTACTGTTTGGGTTGTTCAGGGAGTTGATTGTTTACTCAGGGGGAAGTTATATGTGACTAACTTAACTTTGAACGATCTCTTGTGTGCTTGTAGTTACTGAGTGTCTGTACAGTTGGAGTGGACCTATAAGCTTCCTCATGGATGACGTCTGGACGTAAAACTTGACGAATGAAAAAACGCTGTAAAGAAACACCAGACAGTTAAGAGAAATATATAGAATTATGGACGAGAGATAAAACAAAAATGAAACGAAAACGGAAATAGAAATAACGTCAGTGGATGATACCTGACACCACAGCTCGAGATATTGTTACACAGACTAAAGAATTCAAATAACAGCGAGCAGTTCTTGTTTCAGAAGAGCAGAGACTCTTGTCTGGACAACAGGGAATAAAACAAGTCGCTTTACTCACGCACTCTCCTCTGGATATTCCATTCCCGGAGGTCAAAGTTCACACACCCCATAAGCGTATATTAAGAGATTCGTGGTTTTAGTCTCACAATTTCTCTTTGTTAATATACAGGAAAGTTTATACAAAGATACCTTGCTACGGTCCCCAAACATCAGTACAGATAAAATTGGATTTAATATTTTTTTTAACCTTTTCACAGGAGTCAAAGGTAACGAGACTTACACAATTTTGGGTCAATAGTTCATCAAGGCTTCAGTCAAGTTTGTTGTTGTGGGAGTGAATGAGGGAGAGATGTTGTATCCGCCAGCGAATGTTTGCTGCTGCAAATTTACTTCTTAACGTTGTTTACGAAAATTGTCTAATTCAGGGGTTCTCAACCAGGGGGGAATTTCCCCCCTCAGGTTTTCAGGGGGGGGGGGGGAAACTGATACTAATATGGAAAAAATAAAGGATTTTCAGTATTATATGCATATCATTTGGAATGCACTTTTTGAGGCAGAGAATCTTGGAAAGGAGGGGGGAATGACATTCTGACATATTGTGAAAGGGGTGCATGGGCCAAACAAGGTTGAGAACCACTGATCTAATTGGTATCAATAAAATATAAATTAAGAGAGATTCTTCTTATTAATGACTGACACCATAACTTATGACTGGTAAATCGTAAACATCAATGACATTCAAATATTCAATTTATTTTCCTAGATGTAGATGAACAATAATAGTGTATCACAGGTTGTTGTCGCAGTGAGCAAGATGCACAGTTGAGGACAAAATTGTCTGAACACTTGGCAATATCTGGCATCATCCTCTGGGCCATATATATATATATATATATATATATATATATATATATATATATATATATATATATATATATATATATATATATATATATATATATATATATATATTTATATATATATATATATATATATATATATATATATATATATATATATATATATATATATATATATATATATATATATATATATATTTATATATATATATATATATATATATATATATATATATATATATATATATATATATATATATATATATGCTGATAACCACCAGGAAAGAAGAAAACACGAAGTTCCCAAGCGCTTTCGTGTAATTCACATCTTCAGGGGTGAGTACAGACTAGATAGAGTAATGCAGAACAAGATGAATATATACAGAGGAGGGTGAGACCAGGTCCACAATGGTCAGGTAATGACCCTACTAATCTTTAAATGGCACACAACGGTTGGTGGTTGGGTCAGATGGGACAGTGACCCGCCCTCTCACCTGATCACAAATCTTCTTAATTACAAAGTTGTCCAGCTTGTACAAGCCGTTACTCAAATTCATGTTGAATGCTTCGGTATGTTTAATAAGACTAGATTCTATGATGTTCCTACTATCAATTGAATTACATGGTAATATTGAGGAGGCATTATCCCAGTCAATGCAATGCTTGTTATCCCTCAAATGAACAAACAGTGCATTGGATTCCTGGCCTGTCCTGACACTGTATTTGTGTTGTTTAATTCTAGTTACAAGATCTTTACCTGTCTGGCCTAAGTAAAACATATTACATTCCTTGCAAGGAACTTTATAAATGCAACCAATTGTGTTGTTGGGGGAGTTCTTGATTAACATTTGTTTAACAGTGCATGAGTTTTTAAATGCCACATTGACGTTCCAAGATTTTAGCTGTGCCGGAATGTGTGAGAAATTTTTGTGAAATGGTAATATTAAGATATTCTTATGGTCATGGGTGGGCTTGGGATCAGTTCTATAAAAAGTTTTCTTAGTAATGTTTAAGCATTTGTCTATGAAAGATCTAGGGTATTTAAGGTTTGAGCCAATATTATATATATATTTGTATTCCTCATCGATGAATTCCGGACTGCAAATTCTCAAGGCACGTAAAAACATTGTTGTAAATACTGACTGTTTGACTTTATTATGGTGGGCAGAATAATAATGAATGTATGAACACACATTGGTTGGTTTTCTATAAATACTGAACTTGAAAGTGTTACCTATTCTGTGTATCAGACAGTCTAGGAATGGCAATTTACAGTCTTGCTCTAATTCCACAGTGAATTTGATCGAGGGGGCTAAGTTGTTAAGTTGTGGTAGGAAAACTTTTAGGTCCTCATTACATGGCCAGAGACATAATACATCATCAACATATCTAAACCAGACTGCTGAGGGTGGTAAAATATTACTTAATAGTTTCTTTTCAAAGAATTCCATATATAGGTTGCTTAATACAGGTGAGAGTGGATTACCCATTGCCATACCAAATTTTTGAGCATAATATTCCTCATTGAATTCGAATTTGCAATCCTTAATACATAGTTTGATGAGTTCGATGAAGTCATCTTTCGAGACGGGCAGTGAAATGTTATCCAGGGAATCTATGAGGAACTCTAGTAAATCATCAACTGGGACCTTTGTAAAAAGTGACGTTACATCAAAGCTGACCAGTTTAAAATCATGATTAATGTGCAAGTTATTGAGTTTATCAACCAGATCCATATTATTCTTGATATTGGAGTTAGAAATGTTGCCAACTAGGGGGTTTAGTAAGGAAACTAACCATTTAGATAGTTTATAAGAGATTGACCCAACAGAGCTAATGATGGGTCTTGCTGGGTTATTGGGCTTGTGGGTCTTGATTAAACCGTACATGTAAGGCAGTGGAGGGGACGTTGAAGTAAGATGTTTAATGAGAGTAGCTTTGCCTCTCAATAGGGACTTAAGTTTTTTGTTGAACTGGGTGTTGACAGTGTTGAGAGGATTATTTATGAGTTTAGAATATGTTGTAGTGTCACATAAAAGGTCATTCATTTTTGAGATATAGTCATCTTTGTTTAAAATCACTACTGTGTTGGCTTTATCTGCTTTAGTGACATGTAGATCCTTATTTTTCTTAAGGGCTTGGAGTGCTTTGGTGAATCTTTCTGGACAGTTTGAAACACAAGGCTTGGACATAGATGCATACACAACACCTTTACACATGTTCACTTCTTCACTTGTCAAATTACTGAATTTCTCCAAATTGCAAAATGCTCTGGCTATGTCAACACTGTCGACTCCCTTGTTGGAACCATCAAAACTTAAACCATAGCCGAGGGCACACAAGGTATCATTGTCTAGTTGTTTAGAGGAGAGATTCACTACACAGTTGTTATTGGCATCCTTAGTCCAATCACTATTTCTAATAAGGAGTGCCAATTTGTGGTCTATCTTGGCTTGAAGATCAGAACGCTCACGTCTCAGGTTATCAAAACAGTAGTCCAACATGAACTTTTTCCAATAACTCGGTATGGTCATGATAAAAGCGCGCTTTTTTTGTCTTACAATACGGAAGGCTTCATCCACTTCAATTTTCTTTATTTCAAAATGTTTCTTAAGGATGATTTCTTGGAACTCATCAAAGGGGCGGTCAGACATCTTAAGGACACGTTGTGGGAGGATTGATCTTGGCATAACTTTTTCACTGAGGCATGTCTGGAGAAATTTCGAACGTATTTTCAATTTGTGGGCCTTGATCATCGAAGAGGAGTATTCAGTAACGAAAGGAGACAGTCCAGGACAGCTTGTAGAGAAGATGAAGAAGTGGCGCGTGGAATCCATTTATGCAAGTAAATCACTGTAGGTGCGCGTGATCTAGGTATATGCTGATAACCACCAGGAAAGAAGAAAACACGAAGTTCCCAAGCGCTTTCGTGTAATTCACATCTTCAGGGGTGAGTACAGACTAGATAGAGTAATGCAGAACAAGATGAATATATACAGAGGAGGGTGAGACCAGGTCCACAATGGTCAGGTAATGACCCTACTAATCTTTAAATGGCACACAACGGTTGGTGGTTGGGTCAGATGGGACAGTGACCCGCCCTCTCACCTGATCACAAATCTTCTTAATTACAAAGTTGTCCAGCTTGTACAAGCCGTTACTCAAATTCATGTTGAATGCTTCGGTATGTTTAATAAGACTAGATTCTATGATGTTCCTACTATCAATTGAATTACATGGTAATATTGAGGAGGCATTATCCCAGTCAATGCAATGCTTGTTATCCCTCAAATGAACAAACAGTGCATTGGATTCCTGGCCTGTCCTGACACTGTATTTGTGTTGTTTAATTCTAGTTACAAGTCTTTACCTGTCTGGCCTAAGTAAAACATATTACATTCCTTGCAAGGAACTTTATAAATGCAACCAATTGTGTTGTTGGGGGAGTTCTTGATTAACATTTGTTTAACAGTGCATGAGTTTTTAAATGCCACATTGACGTTCCAAGATTTTAGCTGTGCCGGAATGTGTGAGAAATTTTTGTGAAATGGTAATATTAAGATATTCTTATGGTCATGGGTGGGCTTGGGATCAGTTCTATAAAAAGTTTTCTTAGTAATGTTTAAGCATTTGTCTATGAAAGATCTAGGGTATTTAAGGTTTGAGCCAATATTATATATATATTTGTATTCCTCAACGCAGATTTTCATCACATATTATGTCGGAACCACAAAATAGAAGTACAAAACTCTTAACACAAAGAAAAATCTGATAAAATACGTTTAAAACTCCAATCCCCTTCACCTAATGATCCTCAGGTACACTCGCACCAAAAAATATCGATGCAGGGTGTGATCGACGACTTCCGAAACGATACGTATACACTGTGATATGTCTGGAAGGTTGGTAAGTGTATCCTCATAACGCCCCCCCCCCCCCCCCCCGCTAGGTGTTGCCATATGGCTGACAATCAGTGTGTTTGTTTCTTCTTTTCGGATTGTTGCTTTGTGTCGGCTGAATGATGAGCGAGGGTTCGGTCTCGGTGAACGTGGGTATAAAACAGAGGCAATATGAAGCAGTAGAGACCTACACATGCCAGACGACATGGAAACCTCGGAGGGAACACGAGGAGCTATTATTGCCCTTCATAATGAAGGGTTCGGCGTCACAGATATTAGCCGGCGGGTTGGTGTCCACAGGAACACCGCTGCACGATGGATTCGGCGATACCTCGAAACTGGTGCTACAGACGACAGGTCTCCGAGTGGCCGTCGACGCTGCACCACCCCTCAGGACGACCAGGTTGAGTGGTTTATTTGGTAGCATAAATTAAAGTGGCAATATTCACAAGTATCACAAATAATTTTGTTAACAGGGAGCTCCTCATATTTCATACTGTCTATTTATCACTTCCCGACCTTATTTATAACGGTTTGTTTCACTTGACCAGGCCATAGTAACTGCTCAGCAGGATTACAGGGCTGCCAACATACGGCTGGAACAACTCACCTTTCCCTATACCTATTGTCACTGGTCTCAAATTGTTCACACTACAGTATGCACCGACACTTTTTGTTGCGAGTGTACATACTATCAAATGTCCAGGTAATTTTGTCCACACGTGTACAATGAAAGACAAAAGTCGTGTCGTGAAATTTGGTGAAAACATATGCCGAAGGGCTAAGACTTTGGTGGCCAAATGCCTTGTGTAGGGCTCTAGTAATGTTTCACGAGTTATATTTAATCTTCGGACAAACCGCGACACGACTTTCATCTTTGATTGTACATACAAGTGTTGACGCGGAGTTACACAACAATGATAGCCGTCAGAGAGAGATGTGTGTGAGCATAATATTACCGTTAATAGTTAATAGTGAAACACGTAACGGTGATGGGGAAGGATAGGATGTGAGGGAGTAATGGAGCCGCTGATGACGAGTTATGTGATCGACGCTCGTCAGAACAAGTGAAATTAATGATGAAAATAAAACAGTAACGGACACGGTGATAATAATACATAGAGTAACCAGCTTAACTCAGTGTACAAGCTTGTGGAGAGAGAAACACAAGAATTGTAGGTAAAGAGAACAACCCTACTCAGGTAAAATCCCCTTCACAGGTAACACAATGTAGAGGTAACATCAAGGACAGGTAACACAATGTACAGGTAACATCACGCACAGGTAACATCACGTACAGGTAACACAATGAACACACACAAAAACTATTTGTCCCTTTTATCGTTGATAAAATATGACACAATGACGAACAATTCTGATCACTATTTGTGAATCAGCCGAACCAAAACTGCTGTACATTGGGTTCATTTCCAGACACATCGAACCCAGGTGGGTAGATAACTTTTTTTTTGTACGAGCAACACTACCCACAACACGAGCAACACTACCCACAACACAGGGATAACAACAAAACAAATAACGCCAGAGAACTCCATAAATACAAACTTAAATGTTGAATTGTCTTAATGTATTTCGATTTTCACCTTTTTAAAGTCTTTTAAATTTTAACAAAAGTCATATTCCATGTACGAGATGTTGCTCTGAATAATTAGTGTCCGGTTATTTGGGTTTAATCGTGTAATACATTCATTCATTTGACTTTTCACAGTTAAATTTCGCTGATAATGAGGTAAGGACCATCGCATGTGGGGTCTTTTTTTTAAGAGTAAAGATGAACATAATAACACTCGTAATCCTTTTACTTGTATTACTAAGGATAAAATTCATAATAATAATAATTAACGGTTCCTTTCACAAATTCAGTAGCCATACGCTGAAAATATACAGACGGCATAAGAGTTACAGTCCACTCCACTTATATGCCACACAGACTGCGGCCTCGAAATTACGAACTTAAATTTTGTTTTCTTTGTTTATAAAACCAATCCATGCTAATGAGCTTAGAAGTAGGTGTTGACTTTACGCTTTGACTGACCACTGATTAATTGTCTGGTTTGTATATTTCGCAAGGTGAGGGAAGGATGGACCCAGCCAGTCTGTGTGGCTTATGAGTGGTGTGGACTGCACATATATAATATATAACAATATATAATGACAAGGAAGATGGGGTCATTTAACAAGAAATTTCAACAGAGTTACAGAACAAAAGTGAGACTGACAGTAGTGAACACACAGGTTAACTACGGGTGAGTCGGTAGAACCAGGAAGCTTCAGCCGTACTGTAAAATATAATTAATATACCCGGCTCAGGTACAAGAGATATTTGACAACCCAATTAAGGCAGGTGTAGCATGTCGAGGACCAATTTTTTTCTCCAGTATGAACCACAATTAACGATATGACTCTCATCCCTGAACGACATCCTATCCCCATTAAGATAACGATGTGAGTGGCACCAGATTTCGGTAAAAGGCTTTGAAAATACCCAGAACGTCTTTATATTCCACCTTATCTAAACGCAACCAAAATATTCACTAATAAGGCTTATTCATATGAAGCAGAAGTAGACCGTGGCAGATATAAATCTATATATATATATATATATATATATATATATATATATATATATATATATATATATATATATATATATATATATATATATATATATGGCCCAGAGGATGATGCCAGATATTGCCAAGTGTTCAGACAATTTTGTCCTCAACTGTGCATCTTGCTCACTGCGACAACCTGTGATACACTATTATTGTTCATCTACATCTAGGAAAATAAATTGAATATTTGAATGTCATTGATGTTTACGATTTACCAGTCATAAGTTATGGTGTCAGTCATTAATAAGAAGAATCTCTCTTAATTTATATTTTATTGATACCAATTAGATCAGTGGTTCTCAACCTTGTTTGCCCCATGCACCCCTTTCACCATATGTCAGAATGTCATTCCCCCCTCCTTTCCAAGATTCTCTGCCTCAAAAAGTGCATTCCAAATGATATGCATATAATACTGAAAATCCTTTATTTTTTCCATATTAGTATCAGTTTCCCCCCCCCCCCTGAAAACCTGAGGGGGGAAATTCCCCCCTGGTTGAGAACCCCTGAATTAGACAATTTTCGTAAACAACGTTAAGAAGTAAATTTGCAGCAGCAAACATTCGCTGGCGGATACAACATCTCTCCCTCATTCACTCCCACAACAACAAACTTGACTGAAGCCTTGATGAACTATTGACCCAAATTTGTGTAAGTCTCGTTACCTTTGACTCCTGTGAAAAGGTTAAAAAAATATTAAATCCAATTTTATCTGTACTGATGTTTGGGGACCGTAGCAAGGTATCTTTGTATAAACTTTCCTGTATATTAACAAAGAGAAATTGTGAGACTAAAACCACGAATCTCTTAATATACGCTTATGGGGTGTGTAAACTTTGACCTCCGGGAATGGAATATCCAGAGGAGAGTGCGTGAGTAAAGCGACTTGTTTTATTCCCTGTTGTCCAGACAAGAGTCTCTGCTCTTCTGAAACAAGAACTGCTCGCTGTTATTTGAATTCTTTAGTCTGTGTAACAATATCTCTAGCTGTGGTGTCAGGTATCACCCACTGACGTTTTTTCTATTTCCGTTTTATTTTCATTTTGTTTTATCTCTCGTCCATAATTCTATATATTTCTCTTTAACTGTCTGGTGTTTCTTTACAGCGTTTTTTTCATTCGTCAAGTTTTACGTCCAGACGTCATCCATGAGGAAGCTTATAGGTCCACTCCAACTGTTCAGACACTCAGTAACTACAAGCACACAAGAGATCGTTCAAAGTTAAGTTAGTCACATATAACTTCCCCCTGAGTAAACAATCAACTCCCTGAACAACCCAAACAGTAACAACTATTATGGCGGCCCCACTCAGGTGTTCCTTTATTAGTGTTAACTTTATTGTGACTTCAAACAATTATCTGGTTTTTCGAAGAATTTATAACTAGAAATGTATCTTGTTAATTTACAGTGCAGCTTGTTCATGATAATATGTGATGAATACAGAAGATATTCATATTTATTCCAACGATTTTTGACACTGCAATTAATTCTATACACTGTCTGTTTACACAGTTGATTAAAGCTGAGTTTTGTTGGTACTGAGTTTGTTGATAATTATTATGTGGAGAATTATTACTACCTTAGCCTGTTCTCCCAAGGTGGAGGAGGCGGTGATGAGAGGGAGGTAACTGAGGCGATGAGAGGGAGGTAACGGGGGCGATGAGAGGGAGGTAACTGAGGCGATGAGAGGGAGGTAACTGGGGCGATGAGAGGGAGGTAACTGGGGCGATGAGAGGGAGGTAACTGGGCGATGAGAGGGAGGTAACTGGGGCGATGAGAGGGAGGTAACTGAGGCGATGAGAGGGAGGAAACTGAGGCGATGAGAGGGAGGTAACTGAGGTGCACGAAGATGCATGAGACTCCTGCTCCCCCCTTGCCCCTCCTATTTCCCTTGCCCCTCTTACTCTTCCCTGCCCTTCCTACTCCCTCCTCTCCCATCCCATTCTCCCCTTGCTCCTTTTTCCCCCGCCCCTCCTCACCACCCTTCCTCTTCCTCCCCCCGCCCCTCCTTTTCCTGTTCCTCCTTACCTCGCCCCTCCTCCCCTCGCCCCTCCTCCCCTCACCCCTCCTCCCCTCACCCCTCCTCCCCTCGCCCCTCCTCCCCTCGCCCCTCCTCCCCTGCCCATTCCTTCCCCCCCCCGCCTCTACCCACACTCACGACCTTATACTCTCGGGGTTTTTCCTCCACAGTTCCCTATATTCCTTCTCCTCTATCCTGACGTAGTGACCGTAGTTCTTGTCGGTCTCTTCCCTGTCTCCACCAGTCCCGGAGGTCCACTTAGAGAACATTCCATCGGCAATCATTGTTTACAATAATACAAACTTTTTGCTCTAAGTCAATCAGTATTGTTGAGTATTTATCATTACGTGAAGTAAATCATATTATAAATAAGCTATTATCTTGTCAAGTGAGATGTTGAGCTGGTAATTATATTTCCCAAGAGTATTATTAATGCTATACAGTACAATATACAGTTCATATAATACATTTTGTCGATACGAAGAATAACACATAAAAATAAAGTTAGTTATCAATAGATTGTTCGGTACATCAGTGAATGTATTGGAATATAAGTATTAGATATATATTGTCGACGTAATATTCTAGACCATAGTGTATCATAAATATCTTGGTGTATATATTACATGGATATATTCAACTATATTGGTCACACTCCCTCACGAGCACAAACGTCAAGTGAAACCAGATGAAACATCAAGTGAACCCATCCAGGTGTCGTAAATAATTCTCAACAACAGTTAAGTGGTTAGTGTTGTGTTAATATTTGGTCCTGAGGGATTAAGTTGTCCAGGAGAGATGTAGGACCCTGGGCAGGTGCCGCCATCCAGGACATAGAAGGATGGTTGTGTGTCGTCCACCCTTCATGTAGGGGGGCAGGTGCCTCCATCCAGGACACAGAAGGATGGTTGTGTGTCGTCCACCCTTCATGTAGGGGGGCAGGTGCCTCCATCCAGGACACAGAAGAATGGTTGTGTCTCGTCCACCCTTCATGTAGGGGGGCAGGTGCCGCCATCCAGGACACAGAAGGATGGTTGTGTATCGTCCACCCTTCATGTAGGGGGGCAGGTGCCTCCATCCAGGACACAGAAGGATGGTTGTGTATCGTCCACCCTTCATGTAGGGGGGCAGGTGCCTGCATCCAGGACACAGAAGGATGGTTGTGTCTCGTCCACCTTTCATGTAGGGGGGCAGGTGCCGCCATCCAGGACACAGAAGGATGGTTGTGTGTCGTCCACCCTTCATGTAGGGGGGCAGGTGCCGCCATCCAGGACACAGAAGGATGGTTGTGTGTCGTCCACCCTTCATGTAGGGGGGCAGGTGCCGCCATCCAGGACACAGAAGGATGGTTGTGTGTCGTCCACCCTTCATGTAGGGGGGCAGGTGCCTCCATCCAGGACACAGAAGGATGGTTGTGTGTCGTCCACCCTTCATGTAGGGAGGGGGGGGGGGCGCCATCCAGGACACAGAAGGATGGTTGTGTCTCGTCCACCCTTCATGTAGGGAGGGGGGGGGGGCGCCATCCAGGACACAGAAGGATGGTTGTGTGTCACCCACTCTTCATGTAGGGGGGCAGGTGCCGCCATCCAGGACACAGAAGGATGATTGTGTCTCGTCCACCCTTCATGTAGGGAGGGGGGGGCGCCATCCAGGACACAGAATGATGGTTGTGTCTCGTCCACCCTTCATGTAGGGGGGGGGGGGGCGCCATCCAGGACACAGAAGGATGATTGTGAGTCGTCCACCTTTCATGTAGGGGGGGGGGGCGCCATCCAGGACACAGATGGATGGTTGTGAGTCGTCCACCTTTCATGTAGGGGGGGGGGGCGCCATCCAGGACACAGAAGGATGGTTGTGAGTCGTCCACCTTTCATGTAGGGGGGGCGCCATCCAGGACACAGAAGGATGGTTGTGAGTCGTCCTCCTTTCATGTAGGGGGGGGGGGGGCGCCATCCAGGACACAGAAGGATGGTTGTGTCTCGGCCACCCTTCATGTAGGGGGGGGGGGGAGGGGGCGCCATCCAGGACACAGAAGGATGGTTGTGTGTCGTCCACCTTTCATGTAGGTCGTCCTCTCTTGCTCACTGTTGGCCCTTCCTCTGTGTCGTGAATTATCCGGTCATGAAAGTAACAAAGTTGATTTCCTGTGTGTGTAGTGTTCCTTGTGAGATGCTACCTGTGTGTCGAGTTACTTATGAAGTTATTTGTGTAGTGTTGCTTATGAAGTGTTACCTTGTTAGTGCTGCTTGTTTAGTGTTACTTGTGTGTAGTGTTACTTTTTAATTGTTACCTGGTTAATGTCAGGGTAAAGTGTTTAGTTTTACCTGTATGTTTGGTTACCTTTGTGTGTGTACTAAAATATTATTGGTTCTTTCAATGACTGTATGTTGTTTGGTGTGATGTTAACCCAAATTCTTGATATACTTGTGTAAACACATTTCAACTTTCTTAGCAACTAGAATATCTTAAATGTTTACCTGGACTAGGTCAATGTGTAATGAGTAATGTCTACTTCCAAATAAGATTATATATTTTTTTATTCTTTTAATTAGACAAAAATAGTCATTATAGTACTAAATGCCATATTATTGATTTAAACTGCATCCGCTCAGTGTTTTGGAAATCCTACCGCCCTTGTCACGGCAGGACTCGAACCCACACCACTCAAACAGTGAGGGCGCTGACAACTGTACCCACAAATTGCAAAAGTTATACTTGAGTCTGACCTGCCACTGCTGCCCTAGGAACTTTCTCTCAACTTCATTATAGACCACAACCAATACCTTTAACAATAACCCGTCAATACTAGGGGACCAGTACTGCAGGAGGAGTTGTGTTTGTATATTTCACTCCCGTCATTGTGGGTCCCTGTGGGTGAGTTGTGTAAAGGATAGTTGTGTAATGAATGTTGGCGTTCACTTGGGAATAAAAACTACATTCGTGGTAGTGTGGTTAGTACTAAGATCATCTCAGGGAGGCTTAAGTGTGTAATGGAAAAAAAAATATTTCTTAATATTCTCGAGTTATTTGGGTTTATGAACCTCCTGAACTTACAGTAAAAACGTGTCTAAATTTACTTTGTGATTCATTTTTGTTGAATTATTGGCTCCGTGTTTATGGTATGAGGTATTATCCCGCCTCCCTGACATGTTTTGAGTACTAACCACACTACCACGAATGTACTTTTTATTCCCAAGTGAATGAGATGATCTGTAGTCATGGAATTTACATATATTTTTTTTTTGACTAAATAGAACTTTTGTGACGTCTTACAATGTTTACATCAAGGAGGTTGAATGGATGGAGGCGGTGTTCCCTGTGTATGTAACAGAGACGCGTGAAGCCAGGCCGCCATCTTGTTGAGGGCAACAGGGCCACAGTTGCCGCAGCTGCTTACGAACAAACGTTGGTAACAGATAACTCTGCAGGATTTATACTATTGTTTTATCTATTAAGCACATTATAGAGGGATCAAGCAAGGAGGATGAAGTCACTGAGAGAAAAGCGCCTCCATATTGGTCAAGGCATCAGTCACACTCAGTGACTTCACTAGAGGCAGCAGGTGCCGTCTCCATCCATTCAACCTCCTTGATTTACATCCCCAAACTAATATGTGCCTTAGGTGCTGCTGTCTCGTGAAACCAATATATTTTTTTTCTAAGGAACATCTTATCCATTCACTCCCTCCTGAGCGACTAGCTGGTATGTCATCTGGAGATAGTCTGCTAATCCCTTGTGTACGGGTTCCCATCTGAGCTGAATAAAATCGTCGGCATTAGTTAAATATAACATTAAATGAGGCGTCCACGTAGTGAAGGGGCTAATTTAGCTAATAACATTAACTGTATTTAGGACAAGGAGGGTATCTAGTGAGGTTGGTGAGCGGCTCCTCGGTATAATTTGTACTGATGTGTTTGGTGATAACTGTGTTTCTGGTGACCTTGTATAAGGTAGATAAATTTTTACAAAAATGTTATACAATTCTAATCTTATGTGCTATGAGACCTAATCTCGTCAACATACTGTACCTGTTCACTCACAATTACCCTCTACACACCTGGTCACTCAATGAATAAGCTCCACCTATGTACAGTTGCAGAATTGTGTTCCTACACCCCCCTGTGGTAACCCGTGTCTACAAACGGCAACGTCTCAGTAATGGTATCACTATTTATGAATATATGGGTATTGGTCGTGTAACGATGGACATGATTGGTGGATAAGTTTGCTATAGGACATATACTGCACAGTAAGTTGGGCGTTTGGACACGCGGGTTATCACATGGGGTGTAGGAAAACATTTCTGCAACTGTACACACGTTTCAAAAATTATCTTTACGATTTTGCGAGACAATATGACTCAACTGACAAAGGATTTTGACAACCCTACCGAGACAAGAGGAGTCGTAGTGTTTCTGAAATATCCCCGGATCCCTTTTTAAAGTACATTTTGGACCGAGTACCTGATCACACCGTGAACAACTGCCTCTTATACACTTAGTTATACACTGAATGACCTCCATATACGCTCCTATTTACTCACTGACTGGGCTTCCTGCTACACAGTGATCACAGCCTGAATCACTTCCTCCTACACACACACATAAAGTCATTTCGTGTATATTGTTGGGTTCCTGGGTTCACGGAGTTAGTAGATGATTAAAGGTCCAATCAATTTACATACCTTCAAAACAATTTGTGTAGGAACTTAATGTTTAACCTCGAGTGACATGAATTTTCTGAGACCGGTAAATGAGGTGACAAAGGCACAGGTGTGTAGGGTAATGAGGTGTGAAAGAAAAAATACCAACAAGATTTTGTACCAAGTAATTAAGACAACACTGGAGTTGCTCATATAAGTTTACCTGTATAATATTTCGCTTAATCTTAATCTCTTTAATATGTGATGATTGGAACGTGAGAAGAGTGGCGTGGCTCCCCTCACTGATGGCTTCTGGTTATAATTGATGTTCGGTTTATCCATCAGTGTGTGTGAGTCGCGGGTTTCATGCTTCCCTTCTGTGGCTCTGTAACTTTGTAGTGGTGAGAAGAACTCTGCAAATATAATCACAATTTTCAATCAACTTCGACGGATTAAGTAAACTGCTGCCTGCTGGTGAAACACTCCGGTGAACTTGAAAAAGAATAAATTATACATGTCATACAGGTATTACAGTGTGTAGTGCCTGACATAATATTTTCCTTCGTGTGAGAACTTTTGAACTTTTTCTTCTTCAATCTCATTCCAGTGCCATTTTATCACAAATTATATACTGCTTTTAGTTTTGCAGCTCGGAAGAAATTACTCTTCTTTCGAAATTAAATTTTTCTCTTGGCCTTTGATGTAAAATTGACCAAGTCTTCAGCGATTACTTTGAGGTGATGTAGAATGTTCAGGTTACCAGGTACAGTCGTGAAGAAAAAGTCCTGTCTTTTTTTTCTGCTGCTCCACTAACCCCGAGACTCAGACTCGTGAATCCGAAGCATTTATGGACAGAGCAATAAATCGCTGTCTACTGTTTTGGGTTCACGAGTCTGAATCTCTGTCTATTGGCCATATTGGGCAGTCCCGTTTACACCCAACCCCTATTGCTCATATACCCATCCAACCTATATTTGAAGGTATCCAGTGTATTCAAGCTAATGATGATGTTTGGTAACTTGTTTCACTCATCCATTACTCTATTTCCAAACCAATGTTTACCTATCTCGCTCCTATATCTAAATTTGTCTTATTTAAAACCTTTGCTACGAATTTGCTCCTGGTTAGATAGTTTGGGTACCTCTGTTATATCACATTTGTTTAACTCTGACTTCCATTTATACACCTCTATCATATCGCGACTGTACATTAACGTTTGTGTAAGTGAAGGGAGGAATTACAGAGATACGTTGTTAATTGACCACACCTTTATAAAAAGTAAATTCTCGAAGCATAGTTATCAAGAGAGAGAACAGTTGTAGTGAGTGTATGTAATGTACCAATGTAAGTTAGCGATCTGATAATTTATACAATAAATATCAGAAATAAATATAAACAACTGCTGTGATGTCATAAGTTGTGATATATCAGAGTAAAAATTGTAAACTGTATATAAATAATTCACCTGTTCCCTTAAGGCGGTAAAGAACATAAATTAATGTATTTATCATTATAAAAGTTATGATCTATCTTCATGTCATATATCATATCTGTTCTCTAAATAAAGTTTCGTATAAAATTATGAAGAAAATAATCCCGCCTCTTTCATCAGCTTCCCTGTGTTAAATAAACTCAGTTGCTAAATTACCTCTGGGCCAAAAATGTCTTAAAACACTCACACTGACAGATCTCACTACATCTGTTAACTTGGCGTCTGGAAATAATTTATCTCACCAGAGGTCGGCGATGTTTCTCATTTCAGGTTGCATTAAGATTTGTTTTTATGTCAGAAGAGTAAAAATGTTTGACTTACATTGAGTGATTTTTCCGCGATTGACTTATAGTGAATATTATTACCAGAACCATCGTGGCTAAATGTGCACACTGTTTTCATCACTAAGTACAGCCCCCAAAAGTATTGTTACCCAAGGAGTCGAGGTGATTCGTGGTCTTGTGAGCAGTGTTCGTCCACTAGTTTCGGAACGGTTAGCACAGTCGACCACAGGTATACAACTTTATCTACAATGTGGATAAAATTATCCGGTAATATTTTCGTGTAGATAACTGCGAGAATTTCAAAGTGACTAATAATTCATGTTTTATTCCTCGGATATTATATAAATACATATGTTGTGTATATTTAAATATTGTCATAGCAATATATGACGATGTACTGGAGAATATATCAAAGCATTGCGTCCCGAGTTTCAAATTGTCAAGACGGAAAAAGTAACGATGCTTTTAGGTCCAAGTTTGCCCATAATTCATTCCCTGTCGTTAACATCTCCGCTCTCAGTACCTAGACGTCCTAGAGCCTGTGTTCTCCCTACTGAGTCACCCTGCTCTTACTGTTAGACTTTAGTTCTCTGGCTCAGGTGAGGGTACTAGAGGGAGTACGATAGTGTTGTCTCCCCTGTGTTGTATCATGTGACCTACCACCGGGCTGTTACATATTTGATTAGATATAATTAAAATATATTTTTATAAGAAATACTAGAACATTATCACCTCTTCAGCACACAGTAAGGATTAATGTCTTTGCACTTTGTAATGATTAATACTTTTGATCTTTCTAATATATATAATTAAGTAATGGGGATGAGTCACACACCTGGCGGTAGTTTTTTTTTTCTTTTTTATTTATTGGGCACTCCCCTACATCCTTGTGTAAGGTGAAGCGTTTACAGCGCCCAACAGGGAAGCATACCAAGTTCATGCTTGCCTTTATATCTCATGAGTTAAGAGCGTAGAAGCCTGAAGAGTCAAGGGCATAGAAGCCTGAAGAGTCAATGGTTTATGTCATCAAGTTATTGGAAGCTCCAACAACTTGTCCCTGAATACGAATTCGCAACTTTCGATTTACAGCAGGTAACTACTTTACTGCTAGGTGAACAGAGACTAATGGGGGCTAGGAAGTATGTCCAAGCAACTTCCACCGGCCCGGGAATCGAACCCGTGACATCTCGCTTGCGAAGGCAAGAGCCTTACCACTCTACCACCAGCACCCCACCCTGGCGGTAGTATAAAAAGGTTTATGAGAAGGACAAACAGGATAACAATAATTATCCTGCGGCAATAATCACTTAGTAAAACCCTTGAGGATTAATCAATCGATCCCCATTGTTCCTTAATTTGTGAATGTTTATAACGAGTGTATTTATTGGCCTAGAATACACGCTTAAAGTCCTTAGTTGTTGATGAGCAGTAATGCGTTATAACATCAACAAGACCTTAGTTGCTGAAGGGCAATAATACATTATAACATCAACAAGACCTTAATTGTTGAAGAGCAGTAATACATTATAACATTGTCGCGATCCCACTACCCTTTATACTTGGGGAGTGAATCCTACCCCAAGTTATTAACAAATAAAGGAACAAATAGGGAACACGGCAATAATTATCCTCACCAAAAACCTACTCAACTAAATGTACTTGAAAAAGTAAGAGCAGTTGAAATAAGTGAATCACAAAAGGGAAGATAATTAATTAATTCAATTTATGTTCTAAAGGGAGTAATGACTAGCAAACATGAATTTAAGGGAATAAGTAAGTGTATAATAAAATAAGAGTGATGCCGGAAGGGCGAAAATATGCTGTAAGGAATTAGACCAAACAAATATTACTTAACATTACTATGTTACACAAGACATACGAAATATATATATACAACAATCACTACAAAATGATTATCCCGACCAAACAGGAGATACCTTACCACCAGGATCCCTTCCTAGGCCTAACTAAACGTGTCACTAATACCTGATACCCCTAGGGCATTGCAGAAGACTGGATAAAGCACTAGACAAGGGTCAAGGCTAGAGAACGAATGGACACGTCTAACCTATGCCACGGCTTTTCGCTACTGCCGAAGCGTGCCCACGCCGTGGAGGAGCGTCTCATATCACGTGATTCAGGACATTTGCTGGATATTTTATATAATTGATTAATATTACTCTTGAGTTGACTTAACAGAGTAAGACAATGATGCATATAAATAACATACATAAATATACAATTAACCTAAGTAACTAAGAACAATAATAATATAATAAGTACAATTAACAATTTATTAATAGCTTGTATGAAATGTAGGCGTGAACATATGCCTCACGCTAGGCGAGTTCCCGAGCGCTACAGGCACGTGACACCTCCCCCAAAAAAGTGAGCTTACAACTAACTGGAAGCGAAAATGGATATACAGCTACACAGTGAAAGTAATAACTAACACAATTGGTTTAAATCAATATGAAGCAAAATAATTCATAATAGAAACACAAGGTACTCAATGACAATAAAACAAAAAAATAATTTGCATATAGACATAGTTACTAAATAATCAGACTCGAGAAAGTGCATCAGCCAACACGTTCTCTTTTCCGCGGATATGAGAAATGTTCAAGTTATAGGGCTGAAGTGATAGAGCCCACCTCAAAAGTCTTTGGTTGGTATGTTTCATCTTGTCAACAAAAGTAATTGGGTTATGATCAGTGAACACTTGAATGGGATAAGCAGTGCTGCCAATATATACTTTGAAGTTTTCTAGTGCCATGATCAGTGATAAAGCCTCCTTTTCAATGGTGGCATAGTGTCTTTGATATTTGTTAAATTTTCTAGAAAAATAGCACAGCGGATGAAGCACTTGATCACTCTCACCCTCTTGCAGAAGCACAGCACTGGCGCCAATTTCACTGGCGTCGACATGGAGAGTGAACTGTTTCTGGAGGTCAGGTGCAAGTAGTACAGGAGCATTTGCCAGCAGGGATTTAAGATTCTCAAAAGATTTCTGGCAAGCCGTAGTCCACTTGAAGGTTTTCTTGCCACTCAGCAGGTCAGTCATGGGAGAGGCAACGGAGGAGAAGTTTGGACAAAAACGGCGGTAGTACCCTGCCATACCCAGCAACCTCATCACACTCTTCTTATCGCCTGGCACTGGATACTGTTGAATTGCCTCAATTTTGGCTGCTATAGGCTGGACTTCCCCTTGTCCGACCACATGCCCCAAGAAGGTGACGTGGGCATGGCCGAACTCAGTTTTGACAAGGTTCACCGTCAGCTTGCTTGCAGCCAGTACGGAGAAGAGGGCTTGTAGACGACTCATGTGATCTTCCCAGGAACTGCTGAAGACGATAAGGTCGTCTAGGTAACATCGGACACCTTCCAGACCAGACGTGATGAAATTCATGAGGCGTTGAAAGGTTGCAGGGGCGTTCCGCATACCAAACAGAAGGACTGTGAATTGGTACAACCCCTCAGGAGTGACAAAAGCAGAGATGGCCCTGGAGCGTTCAGTCAGTCTTATCTGGTAGTAGCCCTGGAGGAGATCCAACTTGGTCACGTACCTTGCCTGTCCAAGATCGTCGATCACGTCGTCGATGCGTGGCAAGAGATAACCATCGGGTTCAGTGACAGCATTCACCTTGCGATAATCCACACACAGCCGCATTGACCCATTCGGCTTTGGAACTAGAACAACAGGGGATGCCCATGGACTGATGCTGGGTTCGACGAGGCCTAGTTCTTGAAGACGCTGTACCTCGGCTCGCACACACTCCCGCTTGAAGGCATTAAGACGGTAGGGACGCTGTCGGATTGGCTTGGCTCCCCTGGTCTCAACGTCATGCTCCAGCACTGAACAAGAGAGTGGGTAATCACCAACTATAATAAGATACTCCTATAATAGAGACTTTATATTATTGGCTTGGTCACTAGAGAGATGGCACAACTTAGCACTGGGGTCCTCCAAGATAGTCGAGTTTTCAACTTTTACACTAGACCCATTCATTATTTCAAAAAATTCACTGAGACCAAGATCAGTATGGTCCGGCTGGATAAGATTATCCTCGGACTTCTCACAGTCCTGGAGGGAAACTTCATCAACTTCACTAGTCTCTTCTACCTCTGTACTGCGGCTCATGCTACGGGTCACAGCACACGCAGGGAACAACCCTGTAAAGTCTACTTCTAACTGCACAGTATTATTCTCGGCAGTGGGACAAGATGAGATCACAACATTAGGGAACATCATGTCGCCAACGAGGTCATTTCCTATCAATAGAGAGACCCCTTCTACAGGTAAACTATCTACTACTCCTAACGTGACATAGCCTGACTTTATGGATGACCGCAGGTACACTTGACAAAGGGGAATACGCGACCCACCGGTCAAACCGTTCACAAGCACCCAGCTACCAGTATAGCATGAATCCAGGAATGGAGCAGCTTCTTTAGTAATAAGAGATAAGGCTGAGCCTGTGTCTCTCAAGAGTTTAACAGAAATGGATTGACTGAATTGATCCAAAGCTAAGGAACCAGGAGAACAAAATGGTTCAAAGGTTGATATCATAGAAGAGGGGGAAGCATTCAGGGCAACAGTCTGACTGAGGGCAGTGACACAGGGCTCCAATAATTTCTCCGATTGCTCGGCCACCCTGACCAAAAGAGTGGGGGATCCTTGGTGAGAGGAATTTCTTTTCTTTAACTTGATACAGTCGCTGATGACATGTCCTGGCTTCTTACAGTACCTGCAACTAGAGTTTCTCTCACCAGTAGGAGTAGATCCACCTGTCCCATGGACCATAGGCTCACCCGGGGTAGATGATGCAGAACCTGAGGGTCGGGTTGGTATGACAAGAGGCAGGGACCCCGATGTAGATGTTGGTGTGGGCCGCTTGAAGGAAGTGAAGGACTGGGACATGGGAGCATAAGACCTGGAATTTACATTTCTATTTGTTAAGGAATAATGGTCAGCCACTGGACCAGCATCAGCCAGGGTACAGATACCTCTCTGATCCAAGTGTGCTCGAATGTCGCCTGGGATACACTTTCTAACCTCCTCTAGCAGGATTAGTTCAACAAGCTTGTCATGTTCTACATGGGCATGCTCACTTTCAATCCACCTCCGACAAAGGACCTGTTTCTGCCTGAAGAACTCCACAAATGTTTGTTTGTCAGTCTTCCGGCAGTTACGGAACTGTTGCCGGTAGGCTTCAGGAACAAGTTTATAAGCACTCAAAACCGCGGACTTAACAAGGGCATAGTCTCGACATTGATCCTCAGAGAGGGCAGAAAACACATCTAATGCTTTACCAGTGAAAGATCTATAAATAAGTTGAGGCCATTGAGAATCAGGCCACTTGTTAAGTCGGGCAATTTTCTCAAAAAGAGAGAAGAACTTGTCTGGTTCTTCCTCATTAAATTTAGGAACACTGTTGAGACATTTGTCTACACTGAATGTTGAAGTATTACTACCTTGAGCCAAACCTCGTTGTTTGAGAGTTTCCAGCTCCACCTCGAGTCTTTTGAGTTCAACTTGTAAGGCCAAATTACTTGGTGTAACAATTTCCTCTGAATTTCCCGACGGTTGGGCTATGATTTCATTGTCAATAAGGTAGTTGAGGACAGCCTCTTCTAACCTAGCCTTATTCATGGAAGAGCGGCCTTCTACTTCATAATAAGCAGCGAGGGATTGCCACTCTGCCTTAGTAAGCCCCTTCAGTACTTCGGCTGAAGGTGAAGCCAAAAAGCTTTCCAGGTCAAACATGTTGAACTCAAAATCGAGTAGCGAAAAAATAGTAACCGTGGCAGCTAAGCTAACTAGCTAGCTAATTAATAATGTCAAAATGCAATCAACTGTGAAACACAGCAAGGGATTAACCAAACACCTGGTACACAAGATAAGGGTTAACTCACCAGTAGCTTAAGCAATAACAGGAGCAATATAATTGAACACTGTGAACACAGCAACTTGCATCCAAAAATACTTAGCGATGAAACAACACCTGGCGAGTTACAACACTTGATATGACAACAATGGTGGTTAGCTCCCGGACACAGGCCCCCACTTGTCGCGATCCCACTACCCTTTATACTTGGGGAGTGAACCCTACCCCAAGTTATTAACACATAAAGGAACAAATAGGGAACACGGCAATAATTATCCTCATCAAAAACCTACTCAACTAAATGTACTTGAAAAAGTAAGAACAGTTGAAATAAGTGAATCACAAAAGGGAAGATAATTAATTAATTCAATTTATGTTCTAAAGGGAGTAATGACTAGCAAACATGAATTTAAGGGAATAAGTAAGTGTATAATAAAATAAGAGTGATGCCGGAAGGGCGAAAATATGCTGTAAGGAGTTAGACCAAACAAATATTACTTAACATTACTATATTACACAAGACATACGAAATATATATATACAACAATCACTACAAAATGATTATCCCTACCAAACAGGAGATACCTTACCACCAGGATCCCTTCCTAGGCCTAACTAAACGTGTCACTAATACCTGATACCCCTAGAGCATTGCAGAAGACTGGATAAAGCGCTAGACAAGGGTCAAGGCTAGAGAACGAATGGACACGTCTAACCTATGCCACGGCTTTTCGCTACTGCCGAAGCGTGCCCACGCCGTGGAGGAGCGTCTCATATCACGTGATTCAGGACATTTGCTGGATATTTTATATAATTGATTAATATTACTCTTGAGTTGACTTAACAGAGTAAGACAATGATGCATATAAAAAACATACATAAATATACAATTAACCCAAGTACCTAAGAACAATAATAATATAATAAGTACAATTAACAATTTATTAATAGCTTGTATGAAATGTAGGCGTGAACATATGCCTCACGCTATGCGAGTTCCCGAGCGCTACAGGCACGTGACAAACATCAACAAGGCCTTAGTTGTTGAAGTGTAGTAATACATTATAACAAGATCACAAGACCTTAGTTGTTGAAGCTCAGTAATACATTATAACATCAACACTACCATAGTCGTTGAAGCGCAGTAATACATTATAACAGCAACAAGACCTTAGTTGAAGAGCAGTAATACATTATTACATGAACTTGTCTTTAATTTCACAAATATTACCAAATGATTGCGAATACCTTAAAAAAAAAAATGAAAATAATATATATATATATATATATATAATATATATATATATATATATATATATATATATATATATATATATATATATATGTATGTATGTATGTATGTGTGTGTGTGTGTGTGTGTGTGTGTGTGTGTATATATATATATATATATATATATATATATATATATATATATATTTATATATATATATATATATCTTGATAAAATCACACGGGAAAATGGAAACAACGGAGTACCTTAGCTTTCGTCATTATTCAAGACATCTTCAGAGGCAACTAGATTACATGGACAGAGAGATTTTCATAAAATATATATATATATATATATGTATATATATATATATATATATATATATATATATATATATATATATATATATATATATATATATATATATATATATATATATATATATATATATATATATATATATGTATATATACTGTATTCTTTTTAATATTAATGACAAAAAATATCAAGTTACCCAATTTTATTTTGTCATTCCAATTATACATTCATGCCTTTTCACCAGATAAACAGGCATGAAGGAAGCTTTACCTGGGTACAGTTTTCCTTACCAGATCCCGCTGTAGATTTCTGACTACTGGTACAGGTATAACAGACACTTCCGAAGGTGTTCAGGCATATATAACATGTAATATGGAGTCACAACCTTCAGAACAATTTCGTGAAAATACAAACCAATTGTCTCTTGAATCATTCTTAGAAATAGATCTTGACTGAATTTCATTTTGTATATTTATTGTATATCTGGAGGATGCTGCGTTTGTATGTAATTCTGACACTTAAGAAAGAACATTAAAACGGGCCGGAGTATATCAGAAAATAAATACTTTAAACCAAGAACTAAGTTACCTGAATCATATTTCAATTCGGCAAAATAAATTCCAAATAACGCCACAGAATATGCACAGTGTATGTGCAATATGTAGTTTCTGTCTCAATTGTTGTAGTGCTTGGTGTCTTTTTTTTTTCCAAGTAAAGGTACGGGTCTATTTCACTTATAGGAACCTAGAGTACAGTCGCACCGAAATGTAACCTATGGAGAGGTCCGATGAATTTCAAAATGGTACATTGTGACTCTTGTTGTCTCGGTAGGGTTGCGAAAATCCTTCGTTCGTTGTCATATTGTCTCAAAAAAATCGTAAATAAATTTTTTGGAGCGAGTTTACATGTCTTTAGTGTGATACCTTGATGGTGTCTGAGCCCTATTAGTTAACCAGGCCCCCAGGCTATGTTCTGTAATCCTCCAGCTCTACAAACTCCAGGTATATATTTACCTATTCTTCTTTCGGTAAACACTTTGGCTTCAGGAAACGATAATCATATGAAAAATTCCCGGCGTGAAAAGTTAGGTTTGTCATAAAGTATGGCTCGCTGATATTGGATGGCGAGACTCGAAACAAATCAATGCAATACAGAGTCGGTGCAAGAATTTTCTACACATTTTTCTCGGCTCTGCATAAAATATTTCTCTTTCCTCGTTTTGATTAACGAATCTCGCCATCGATTGATGTATTGACTATTTGTTATTCCCACTGCATGTGAGCACCCGTCAAAGCCTATAAGGGTTTAGCTTAATGTTTCTAATTCGATTCCTGTCTCTTAGAGGTGATCACTAAACTAACTACGACCCGGTAACCTTTGTGTTTATCTCCGATATTGTTAAAGGGTCAGAGATCATTTGTTCCGCTTTAAGTTTCAATATTGCAATTGACCTCGAAAACTATGGAAGGGGATACACACAGTAGTCCAAGGTGACCAGCCACTGTCTGACCACACCTGACGGGGCATAGTAATACCTGCTTCTCTGGTATCTGGAACAGCTTTGTATATTTGCAGTTTAAGTCTCATGTGTTTCATTCCTGGAACACGTCAGTGGAAACATGGAGAAGCTCTGTTATCTGAGCAGTTGGCCTACCAGCGTGTGGATAATGAAATTCACTAATGACTTTTTTAGATCATTTGATTTTCTTAAATTAATAAATGATACAAAAAGCTTGACCGCAAAATTATAAAATCACCCGTTTCAACGGGAGACAGGGACCTCTTTAGTAGTCTTACATTCTAAAAGAGGAAATCTTCCGTGTAATATTGCCATTCTAAGCAGTGCTACAGCTGCCAGTGGTTCTTACTGCTCCAGCAATCCTCGGACATAATGCAGTTTTAAGTGGTATTGTCTTGCCAACATGGTGCAATAAGGCCTGCAGCTGGGTGCTAAAGATAACTGGCCTGCGATGGTCCCCGCATGCAAATGGCAGTAATTAAAGCTCCGCTATTTACATATTTTTTTTACATAATTATTATTTCGTACAACAACAGTAACTGAATTTATAATCATGTAATATTGATGTGATATAATCTGTATCAGATATTTTGATTCGGCTACAGCTACTGATAATGTCCAGATTATTAGTGTCAGTTTATAGATGCAAATAGGTACAGAACCATACATGCACGTAACAACACATGCACGTAACCACACGTGCACGTAACCATACGCGCACGTAATCACACATGCACGTAACCATACGCGCACGTAATCACACGTGCACGTAACCATACATGCACGTAACCACACGTGCACGTAACCATACGCGCACGTAATCAAACTTTTTTTTTTACGGGCATTAGCCCACCCGGGCACAGGTAATGACCCACATGAGGGCCTGGGGGGCGAAAATATAATAATAATAATGATAATAATAATAATAATAATAATTTCTATTATTATTATTATTATTATTACCACAATTAATAAAATTAATAGCAAATTAATACAAATAAAATAATAAAACTAATAAAAATAATAACCATAAAAAAATACAAAATTGAAAAAATAAATCAAGAGTGAGAAATTATATACATTATATAATATATATGTTGTGTCCAGGTAAGAGAAACAATTGAGACCCTGCAATTGTGAGTAAATGAGGCAGAAAGTCAGATCAGCATCCTGGGACTTGGTCACAATTTTTGTGATGCCATATGGCAGCAGGGTCTATCATTAGACAACACATTATGCTTCCAATATCTTCCCAGGCGGTAGTACCTCCCTGTTTGGTAGCTGCCTATCTACCTACTACATAACCATACGTGCACGTAATCACACGTGCATGTAATCACAGGTGCATGTAACAACACATGCACGTAATCACACATGCACGTAACCACACATGCATTTTGATACACAAAAATAATTCGGTAAAATATAAATATACATAATCTAAACGTACACAAGACGCATTTATATAGGGTGATTTTTTTATTCGAGAACCCTAAATAATTCCCTTACAGTAAAAGCTATATCAGTTAGGAACCTACAGTAATGTTTTGTGTAAATGTAGCCTAATGCTACAGGAAGACGTGACATGATCCTGAGAGTTATCACGTGACCCGTCAGTGGCGGTTAACGGTGTTCACTCAGTCACACTATAGCGTTCACTTCATCCACTTTCTCCGGCGTAACAGCACTTGGCTGGCACTTGTGTTTTTTTAACTTTCACGCAGCCTGTTTCTCTGAACTGCTTCACCAGCCATATCACTGATTTTGAAGGTTTCGTATGACCACCAGAGCGACTTTCAAATGCAGTTTGACATTCCTAAAGGATGAGTTATTAATGTATTGTCCGACGAGAAACGCGTGTTCTTCCACAGTGAGAGCCATGACATGACTGAATGTACATCGTTAAACGCCACTCTCGCTCACTCACCGTAACTCCCACTCGTTCACTCACCGTAACTCTATCCCACTCACTCGCCCACTCACTGTAACTCTCCACCACTCACTCACCCTAACTCACTCTCGCTCACTCATTGTAACTCCCCCACTGTCATTCACTGTAACTCTTTCCCACTCTGCCTCAAGTCGGGTCTCTCAGATGGACGATAAAGTCTTCCTTATCTCTGCATTAGCCCCCAACTTCCAGCTCACAGAGAGATAAATGCCTATTTTACTGTAGAAGCTTTTGTTTCCAGCCTAAAATACGTGGGGATTTTTATTCTCTTAAACAGCGTTAAGGGAAGGGATCTTTTTTTTTTTACTTTGAAATTTACTTGGATTTTTCTTTTGTAGTTGTATTACGTATGTTAATAAAGGAATGGTGTCATACGTTGGATCATTCATTGTTTATGTCTACAGTATTGTTAAGGTTCTTGTCATTAGTGATTTACAGTGTATATGTAATTTGGTGTGAGCTAAAGTGATATTACCACTTAGTTTCTTCACCTAACCTAACCTAACCATCTCCAGACATGAACAATCACTTGTCCTCCTGGGCGTCTACAGTGGTTGGCCGCTGTACTACTCCACCCTGATAGATGGCCTGAAGACGTGGATGTGTTATAACATATAGTTTGGTAATATTCTGGTCCAAAGTCATCAAACCTTTTAATAATTACAAGTGATTGAAACAATATATTCCCTGCAAGTTTTTTTCAATTAAAACTTTTGTCTCCCGGCCCACTGACAGATATTTATAATTTGTCTGCGATTTGTAAAATTTTAAGTCAGATTTGTCTGTTTTCTTCCACTAGTTTATAGTAATACTAAGGTTTATTTATCATGTTATCTTGACACACACACAAATTTTAATACTAACTTTAAAGTTTATTTTTGAAAAAATAAAAATATATGTAACGTGTGTAAAACCAAAGTTTAGTTAGGTGACCTACTAATGCAAACAACATATACATGTATATTCTTTTTTTTTTTTAAGGGGATTAGCCCACCTGGGCACAGGTCACTGACCCACATCGGGGCCTGGGGGGCGAAAATTTAATAATAATAATAATAGTAATTCATAGTAAATAATATTTATAATAAAAAGTAAAATAAAATAATAATAACAATAATAATAATAATAACAACAGTGTAATAATGATAATAAAGAAAAAATAATAATAATCAATAGTTAGAAACGCTATATGTACAGTATGTTGTCTTGTCAATAGTAAGAGAAACAATTGAGATCCTGCAATTGTGTGTAAATGAGGCAGAAAGACAGATCAGCAACCTGGGACTTGGTCACAATATTCGTGATGCCATATGGCAGCAGGATCTACCATTAGACAACACATTATGCTTCCAATATCTTCCCAGGCGGTAGTACCTCCCTGTTCGATAGCTGCCTACTACCTACTACCTAAGAAAAAAATCGGGCCTGGCTCAGGTTGAGCGACGCACTAGATCAATCATAATTTTTGTCGTTTCTTGTCTTGTGAATAATACAAGACAAGTTACACAGCCCTCCACCAGGTGCTTATTATGGTTTGTTTGAGTATCTGAGTGATGTTCACAGTGAAAA
>CAUDMG010003007.1:5000-25000 GCA_958450375.1 Homarus gammarus
GTCACCCCCAAAACACCCCCCCCCCCCTCCCCACCAAGACAGCAGCATGAGTCACCCCCCAAAACACTGCAGGGACAAGATAGAGCCTCACGTCTCTCGCTCCACCTGCCACCAACATGACAAATATCTCTCTCCCCGTCTCAGTGATTCTCCGTCCTGTCCTTCGCTTTATTCACTGTCTATCTAGAGCCGCTGGGACGTCACGGTCCTGAACGACGTAATTTATAATTCTCCAACGTAAATTCTGGCAATATATGTTGGTATTTGGGGGAGGGAATTTACTCTTGAAATATGGGATCTTCTGACGGATATAGCCTACAGGTAAAGGAATTGTGAATTTAGTTTAGTTATACCTTGTTGATTTTCACCCTTGAGAGAAAATGGGTAATTGTAGAAAATGGGAGAAGTGGTTTTTGTAATTTCTAAGCATAAAATTATCTGTAATTGAGAGAACATTTACTTTACTTATAAGATTCTGTAAAGGATCTTGCTGGCAGGTAAAGTAATGATTTGATGTAGTTAGGTTAGGTTAGTGGTTGGTTAGGTTAGTGGTTGGTTAGGTTAGTGGTTGGTTAGGTTAGTGGCTGGTTAGGTTAGTGGTTGGTTAGGTTAGTGGTTGGTTAGGTTAGTGGTTGGTTAGGTTAGTGGTTGGTTAGGTTAGTGGTTGGTTAGGTTAGTGGCTGGTTAGGTTAGTGGTAGGTTAGGTTAGGTTAGGTTAGGTTAGTGGTTGGTTAGGTTAGTGGTAGGTTAGGTTAGGTTAGGTTAGGTTAGTGGTTGGTTAGGTTAGTGGCTGGTTAGGTTAGTGGTTGGTTAGGTTAGTGGTTGGTTAGGTTAGTGGCTGGTTAGGTTAGGTTAGGTTAGGTTAGTGGTTGGTTAGGTTAGTGGCTGGTTAGGTTAGTGGTTGATTAGGTTAGTGGTTGGTTAGGTTAGTGGTTGGTTAGGTTAGTGGCTGGTTAGGTTAGTGGTTGGTTAGGTTAGTGGCTGGTTAGGTTAGTGGCTGGTTAGGTTAGTGGCTGGTTAGGTTAGTGGTTGGTTAGGTTAGTGGTTGGTTAGGTTAGTGGTTGGTTAGGTTAGTGGCTGGTTAGGTTAGTGGTTGGTTAGGTTAGTGGTTGGTTAGGTTAGTGGTTGGTTAGGTTAGTGGTTGGTTAGGTTAGGTTAGGTTAGGTTAGGTTAGGTTAGGTTAGTGGTTGGTTAGGTTAGTGGCTGGTTAGGTTAGTGGTTGGTTAGGTTAGTGGCTGGTTAGGTTAGTGGTTGGTTAGGTTAGTGGTTGGTTAGGTTAGGTTAGGTTAGGTTAGTGGTTGGTTAGGTTAGTGGCTGGTTAGGTTAGTGGTTGGTTAGGTTAGTGGTTGGTTAGGTTAGTGGCTGGTTAGGTTAGTGGCTGGTTAGGTTAGGTTAGGTTAGGTTAGTGGTTGGTTAGGTTAGTGGTTGGTTAGGTTAGTGGTTGGTTAGGTTAGTGGTTGGTTAGGTTAGTTGGTTAGGTTAGGTTAGGTTAGTGGTTGGTTAGGTTAGTGGCTGGTTAGGTTAGTGGTTGGTTAGGTTAGTGGCTGGTTAGGTTAGTGGTTGGTTAGGTTAGTGGTTGGTTAGGTTAGTGGTTGGTTAGGTTAGTGGTTGGTTAGGTTAGGTTAGGTTAGGTTAGGTTAGGTTAGGTTAGTGGCTGGTTAGGTTAGTGGTTGGTTAGGTTAGTGGCTGGTTAGGTTAGTGGTTGGTTAGGTTAGTGGTTGGTTAGGTTAGGTTAGGTTAGGTTAGTGGTTGGTTAGGTTAGTGGCTGGTTAGGTTAGTGGTTGGTTAGGTTAGTGGTTGGTTAGGTTAGTGGTTGGTTAGGTTAGTGGTTGGTTAGGTTAGGTTAGGTTAGGTTAGGTTAGGTTAGTGGTTGGTTAGGTTAGTGGCTGGTTAGGTTAGTGGTTGGTTAGGTTAGTGGCTGGTTAGGTTAGTGGTTGGTTAGGTTAGTGGTTGGTTAGGTTAGTGGTTGGTTAGGTTAGTGGTTGGTTAGGTTAGTGGTTGGTTAGGTTAGTGGCTGGTTAGGTTAGTGGTTGGTTAGGTTAGTGGCTTGTTAGGTTAGTGGCTGGTTAGGTTAGTGGTTGGTTAGGTTAGTGGTTGGTTAGGTTAGTGGTTGGTTAGGTTAGTGGCTGGTTAGGTTAGTGGTTGGTTAGGTTAGTGGCTGGTTAGGTTAGTGGTTGGTTAGGTTAGTGGCTGGTTAGGTTAGTGGCTGGTTAGGTTAGTGGCTGGTTAGGTTAGTGGTTGGTTAGGTTAGTGGCTGGTTAGGTTAGTGGTTGGTTAGGTTAGTGGCTGGTTAGGTTAGTGGCTAGTTAGGTTAGTGGTTGGTTAGGTTAGTGGCTGGTTAGGTTAGTGGTTGGTTAGGTTAGTGGTTGGTTAGGTTAGTGGCTGGTTAGGTTAGTGGCTGGTTAGGTTAGTGGTTGGTTAGGTTAGTGGCTGGTTAGGTTAGTGGCTGGTTAGGTTAGTGGTTGGTTAGGTTAGTGGCTGGTTAGGTTAGTGGCTGGTTAGGTTAGTGGTTGGTTAGGTTAGTGGTTGGTTAGGTTAGTGGTTGGTTAGGTTAGTGGCTGGTTAGGTTAGTGGCTGGTTAGGTTAGTGGCTGGTTAGGTTAGTGGCTGGTTAGGTTAGTGGCTGGTTAGGTTAGTGGTTGGTTAGGTTAGTGGCTGGTTAGGTTAGTGGTTGGTTAGGTTAGTGGCTGGTTAGGTTAGTGGTTGGTTAGGTTAAGTTTAGTTAGTGTTTGGTTAGGTTAGGTTGGGTTAGGTTAGTCCTGTGTATTTTGGTCATGAAAGAGAATGGGTGATGCTAGCCGATGTTTGCTTATGTACGAGCTGGTGGATGGATGGATGGGTGGATGGATGGATGGGTGGGTGGAAGGATGGATTGATGGATGGATAAATGAATGGTTGGATAGACACAAGGTGAATGGATGGACGGATAGAAAGATGAATGGATAGGTGGATATTTTGTAAAACCGTCATGAAAGTTTACATTCATACAGTATGCACACAGGCAATGAAGGTATACAAACAATATACCTGGACAGTACAGGTATACAAACAATATACCTAGACAGTACAGGTATACAAACAATATACCTAGACAGTACAGGTCTACAAACAATATACCTAGACAGTACAGGTATACAAACAATATACCTAGACAGTACAGGTATACAAACAATATGCCTAGACAGTACAGGTATACAAACAATATACCTAGACAGTACAGGTATACAAACAATATACCTAGACAGTACAGGTATACAAACAATATACCTAGACAGTACAGGTATACAAACAATATACCTGGACAGTACAGGTATACAAACAATATACCTAGACAGTACAGGTATACAAACAATATACCTAGACAGTACAGGTATACAAACAATATACCTAGACAGTACAGGTATACAAACAATATACCTAGACAGTACAGGTATACAAACAATATACCTAGACAGTACAGGTATACAAACAATATACCTAGACAGTACAGGTATACAAACAATATACCTAGACAGTACAGGTATACAAACAATATACCTAGACAGTACAGGTATACAAACAATATACCTAGACAGTACAGGTATACAAACAATATACCTAGACAGTACAGGTATACAAACAATATACCTAGACAGTACAGGTATACAAACAATATACCTGGACAGTACAGGTATACAAACAATATACCTAGACAGTACAGGTATACAAACAATATACCTGGACAGTACAGGTATACAAACAATATACCTAGACAGTACAGGTATACAAACAATATACCTAGACAGTGCAGGTATACAAACAATATACCTGGACAGTACAGGTATACAAACAATATACCTAGACAGTACAGGTATACAAACAATATACCTGGACAGTACAGGTATACAAACAATATACCTAGACAGTACAGGTATACAAACAATATACCTGGACAGTACAGGTATACAAACAATATGCCTAGACAGTACAGGTATACAATTAATGGTAAATAATTAATTGATTTTCCCATGAACAGAGTTTACGATCATCACCGTTTCTTCCACTTCAAGATTAATTAACCTTTTGGGGATTAAAATTAACTAAATTCGAGGTAACTAATTACTTGGGTGTAATGAAAGATGAATTGGTATTTAATTTATTACACCTCATGGAACAATACGTCTAGTCACAAGATCATGCGATGAGGAACTAATGTACAGTACTTAACCTAACCTAACCCTAACCTAACACTAACCTAACACTAACCTAACCCAACCAAACCTAACCTAACCTAACCTAACCTAACCCTAACCTAACACTAACCTAACACTAACCTAACCCAACCAAACCTAACCTAACCTAACCTAACCCTAACCTAACCTAACCTAACCTAACCTAACCTAACCAAACCTAACCTAACGTACCTTAACCCAACCTAACCTAACCTAACCTAACCTAACCCAACCTAACCTAACCAATCCTAACCTAACCTAACCTAACCTAACCCAACCTAACCCAACCTAACCTAACCAATCCTAACCCAACCTAACCCAACCTAACCTAACCTAACCTAACCCAACCTAACCTAATGTCCTGAAATTCAAACTAAAATTGAGTGAACATTTATCTGAACCAAGAGAGAAAATGGTTGATCACAGAGAATAAAACACTTGTTGGAATTAGGGTAAAAAATGTTTCTCCCAAAGTCTGGATATTCTGGCAGGGTAAAGTTGGATATTCTGGCAGTGTAAAGTTGGATATAAAGAGGTTCTGGATATTCTGGCAGGGTAAAGTTGGATATTCTGGCAGGGTAAAGCAGGGTTAAGGTGGATATAAAGGGGTTCTGGATATTCTGGCAGGGTAAAGTTGGATATACTAGCAGGGTAAAGATATGAATTTTAAGTATGTTTCTTTGACTCCCTCTTGCACCATCACCACCCTACAATATCCACTTATGGCTTATTCTTACACTTTCACCTTCACCCATCACCCCCCCACCCCCACACCCCCTTTCACCTCCCCCCACCCCCTCACCCTCCCCCACACCCCCCTTCACCTCCCTCCTACCCCCTCACCCTCCCCCCACACCCCCTTCACCTCCCCCATCACCCCCCACCCCCTCACCCTCCCCTACACCCCTTCACCTCCCCCCCATCACCCCCACCCCTACACCTCCCCCCACCCCCTCTCCCCCCATCACCTCCCCCACCCCCCCAAGTGTTATTACCACAGTGGGTCTCGATGTAATTAATCTTCGTTACGTAATCCATCCACCTTGGTTTACCCTACAGGTGATAAGTACTGAGGACCACCTGAAGATTAGCACACCTGGGTTAGCACACCTGGGTTAGCACACCTGGATTAACACACCTGGATTAGCACACCTGGATTAGCACCTGGGTTAGCACACCTGGGTTAGCACACCTTGATTATTTCATCTGATGAATAAACACCCTAATGCTACTTTGGGGGGGTTAGGTTAGGGTTAGATTAGGTTAGGATTAGGGTGGCTGGGTTAGGTTAGGTTAGTGTTAGGATTAGGGTGGTTAGGTTAGGTTAGGGTGGTTAGGTTAGGTTAGTGTTAGGATTAGGGTGGTTAGTGTTAGGATTAGGGTGGTTAGGTTAGGTTAGTGTTAGGATTAGGGTGGTTAGGTAAGGTTAATGTTAGGATTAGGTCAGGTTAGTTAATCTTAAGGTGAAATAAAAATGAGGCTTAATCTTCAGGTGATTCCAAAAATATTACCACCATGTTACCCTCCCCCCCCCCGCCCCGCCCACGCCCACACCCGCCCCCACCACCACCCGCCTCCACCCCCCCCGCCCACGCCCACATGCCTCAGCCAACACTGTCAGGATACATCTAATCTTAACTATATCCTGGTGACGGGTTGGCCAGCTGTCAGCCAGAGGGGAGATATACTGTATGTCTGTCAGATTCTTCTCTCATTCTTCTCAATAGAGGAATTTGGGTGAATGTTATCCTCTTATCTGACAGTCTGAAAGTTAATGTCTCTCAGGTAATGTGTCTTAGTTAATGTCTCTCAGGTATTGTCTCTCAGTTAATGTCTCAATTAACCTCTCAATTTATGTCTCAGTTATTATCTCTCAGTTAATGTCTCAGTTATTGTCTCTCAGAGCTTGATTTATATACGCTAAGTTAAGAATTTTATAGCAATTTGCGGTTTGAGGATTTGGGTATCTGATTGGTTAGGTTAGGTTAGGTTAGAGTCATTTAACACCAGTTAGGAGACAAAATTAACACTGAGACTCTACCTTAACTAGATACGTTCACTTAACACTGAGACTCTACCTTAACTAGATACGTTCACTTAACACTGAGACTCTACCTTAACTAGATACGTTCACTTAACACTGAGACTCTACCTTAACTAGATACGTTCACTTAACACTGAGACTCTACCTTAACTAGATACGTTCACTTAACACTGAGACTCTACCTTAACTAGATACGTTCACTTAACACTGAGACTCTACCTTAACTAGATACGTTCACTTAACACTGAGACTCTACCTTAACTAGATACGTTCACTTAACACTGAGACTCTACCTTAACTAGATACGTTCACTTAACACTGAGACTCTACCTTAACTAGATACGTTCACTTAACACTGAGACTCTACCTTAACTAGATACGTTCACTTAACACTGAGACTCTACCTTAACTAGATACGTTCACTTAACACTGAGACTCTACCTTAACTAGATACGTTCACTTAACACTGAGACTCTACCTTAACTAGATACGTTCACTTAACACTGAGACTCTACCTTAACTAGATACGTTCACTTAACACTGAGACTCTACCTTAACTAGATACGTTCACTTAACACTGAGACTCTACCTTAACTAGATACGTTCACTTAACACTGAGACTCTACCTTAACTAGATACGTTCACTTAACACTGAGACTCTACCTTAACTAGATACGTTCACTTAACACTGAGACTCTACCTTAACTAGATACGTTCACTTAACACTGAGACTCTACCTTAACTAGATACGTTCACTTAACACTGAGACTCTACCTTAACTAGATACGTTCACTTAACACTGAGACTCTACCTTAACTAGATACGTTCACTTAACACTGAGACTCTACCTTAACTAGATACGTTCACTTAACACTGAGACTCTACCTTAACTAGATACGTTCACTTAACACTGAGACTCTACCTTAACTAGATACGTTCACTTAACACTGAGACTCTACCTTAACTAGATACGTTCACTTAACACTGAGACTCTACCTTAACTAGATACGTTCACTTAACACTGAGACTCTACCTTAACTAGATACGTTCACTTAACACTGAGACTCTACCTTAACTAGATACGTTCACTTAATACCAGTTAGGAGACCAAATACTAGTCTCAGTGTTAGTTTTGTCTCCTCACTGGTGTTAAGTGAACGTATCTAGTTAAGGTAGAGTCTCAGTGTTAGGTGAACGTATCTAGTTAAGGTATAATCAGCCTGTAACTCTTGTCAGCCTGTAACCTTCGTCAGCCTGTAACCTTTATCAGCCTGTAACCCGTCAGCCTGTAACCTTCGTCAGCCTGTAACCCGTCAGCCTGTAACCTTCGTCAACCTGTAACCCGTCAGCCTGTAACCTTCGTCAGCCTGTAACCTTTATCAGCCTGTAAGCTTCGTCAGCCTGTAACTTTCGTCAACCTGTAACCCGTCAGCCTGTAACCTTCGTCAGCCTGTAACCTTTATCAGCCTGTAAGCTTCGTCAGCCTGTAACTTTCGTCAACCTGTAACCCGTCAGCCTGTAACCTTCGTCAGCCTGTAACCTTTATCAGCCTGTAACCCGTCAGCCTGTAACCTTTATCAGCCTGTAACCTTCGTCAGCCTGTAACCCGTCAGCCTGTAACCCGTCAGCCTGTACCCAAATGTCTCTACTTCCTGAAGGTGGTGTGGCATCCTTGGCTCCTCCCCAAGAGCATAGGAGGTTGAGGGGAGTGAGACGGAGGGGGGGGGGGGGAGGGGGGGCTGTAACGTGATCTCATTGTCAGTGTTGACCTGCGTGGCCTACCTGCATCTGTCCGTACAACTGTCTATCACTTTAACTGTCACTTTCTGTCCCTGAGTGGCAAGTGTTCTGTTTTTCAACTCTTAATATCTTGGTTCAGACAGAAATAAGACGCTTTATTTCTATGATTTTTTCTATATTTTTACCCCTAACCTAACCTAACCTAACCTAACCTAACCTAACCTAACCTAATTTAACCTAACCTAAACTAACCTAACCTAACCTAACCTAACCTAACCTAACCTAACCTAACCTAAACTAACCTAACCTAACCTAAACTAACCTAACCTAACCTAACCTAACCTAATCTAACCTAACCTTTGTAAACTATTTCGCATATTAAAATAAAGAATATTATTTCTGTATCCCCTTCGTTAATATTTCCATAATAGGATTAAATAAATGAATTGTTTTATGCCTGTCTCCCCTTACGACTATTTTCAGGACAAATTAAATGAATATGTAGAAAAGAATTAATTATTTTTACCTTCGTATCCCCTTAGTTGTTGTTTATAAATAATTTTACCCTCGTATCCCCTCTCCGCCATTTTGAAAACAATTATACGAAGGAAAATATTAATAAATTGTTGTGTTTATTTTTGTTTCTTAATTTTTCGTACTAAATAAATTAATAACTTATATAAAAAACTAAGATAACTATAATTGATAAGAAATAAACAACTATTCAACACAATTTGATAAAGTTAAACAATTAATGGTCTTTGGTCTGTAACACAAGTATAGTGAATGGTCCATAATAAGAATAAAATACTCACAATTTATGGTCTTCGGTCCCAAACATAATAAAATAATCACAATAAATGGTCCGTAACACAAGCATAATTAATGGTCTCTGGTCCGTAACACAGTACAATAAATGGTTAGGTCCGTAACACATTTAGATAAACACAACACTGGTCTTAGGTCCGTATCCCCTCTGACAGGTTTAGCTATGAACAATGTTGTTGTTGTGTCTGACTGCCAGATCCACTTATTGGTTTAATACTGTGTACACCCAGACCTCCCTACTCTCCCTCATACTGAGCCATCCTAATACTGAGCCATCCTAATACTGAGCCATTCTAATACTGAGAAATCCTAATACTGAGCCATCCTAATACTGAGCCATCCTAATACTGAGCCATCCTAATACTGAGTCATCCTAATACTGAGCCATCCTAATACTGAGTCATCCTAATACTGAGCCATCCTAATACTGAGCCATTCTAATACTGAGCCATCCTAATACTGAGTCATCCTAATACTGAGCCATCCTAATACTGAGTCATCCTAATACTGAGCCATCCTAATACTGAGCCATCCTAATACTGAGCCATCCTAATACTGAGCCATCCTAATACTGAGCCATCCTAATACTGAGCCATCCTAATACTGAGCCATCCTAATACTGAGCCATCCTAATACTGAGCCATCCTAATACTGAGCCATCCTAATACTGAGTCATCCTAATACTGAGCCATCCTAATACTGAGCCATCCTAATACTGAGTCATCCTAATACTGAGCCATCCTAATACTGAGCCATTCTCACTCTGTCCCCCCCCCCAACCTCATCCCGCCCCCCTCCACCCCAACCTCATCCCGCCCCCCTCCCCCCCCCTATAAAAGCTCGAGGGTGGATAATCATTACTGAAATAAACTTGGGTGAAAGATATATCAGAGTAATCAAAGGTAATCATTAAATAAATAGAATAAGCTTAGAGAAATAACATTAGTAATCTCAATGAATCCGGATAAATGTATGAAGAACGATCTGGTATCTCGTCTTGACCTTTAAATAGACTAATAACAGCTGATCAGTGTAAACAAACGTATGTAAAGTTGCCAGGTACTGAATTATATGAGAGGTTGTCAATTTGTGTTTTTTTTATGGTAAATACTACATGAATTTTAAGCTAATTTGAGCTGTATATCAGATGTAATAAGAGCGATTTTATTTTTAAAGAATAATAGTCTGTGGATATGTGAAGTAAGAATAGTAATAGTAGTGGTAATAGTAGCAGTAATAGTAGTAGTAGTAGCAATAGTAAAACAATACGTATCTTAATAAACCCGGATTTAAGTCTCACGAACGTCTAGACTCAGGGACCAAATTGTTGTTACGTTGAGCAGATCATTGAAATGACCACAAGAAGTTTGATAAAGAGGGAAATAGGCAGAAAATTGGAACCTACCGGAGCAGAAGTCAATATGTCTCCAGGGAGTGTGTGTGTGTGTGTGTGTGTGTGTGTGTGTTAAGGTGGGAGAAGAAGGGTGTGTGGGAGGAGGATGAAGAGGCTGTGTGGGTGTGTGGGAAAAGGGTGTGTGTCTGCATAAGTGTGTGTGTGTGTGTGTTTGTATAAGTGTGTGTATCTACCCTGTATAATAAGAGTGTAAAGTGTGTATGAGTCTGTGTAAGTGTGTGTCTGTATGTGTGTGTGTGTCTGTGTAAGTGTGTGTGTGTCTGTGTAAGTGTGTGTCTGTATGTGTGTGTATCTGTATGTGTGTAAGTGTGTGTGTGTCTGTGTGTGTATGTGTGTCTGTAAGTGTGTGTGTGTCTGTGTGTGTATGTGTGTCTGTAAGTGTGTGTGTGTCTGTGTGTGTATGAACTTCCAATATATATAACAACCGACCTAACAATAATAATGAATGGATTGACATCATACTTGACAAGCATCATTATAACCAACCAGAAATATACATGACCTCTCTTAGGGGTCACGGGAGGTCAGATCAAGGTCATTATAACAAAGAAATTAACCAATGAATCTCTGGATAGACAGACAGACAAATTGTAATTGATTTATATCTATTTAGTCAATGAAATTAATAAAACAATAGAACTATATTCACTAGGGTCAAAGGTTAAGGTCATAAATACATACATCTTATAGGTCACAAAGTCGAAGTTCACATACATATAAATTATTTTTCTGTATTTTATTTTTAAGCTGAGTAAGTAAGCTGAGTAAGTAAGCTGAGTAAGTAAGCTGAGTAAGTAAGCTGATTATCGTAAGAATTTCACGGAAGCTTACGTTTATATAAGCTGTTGTAAGTAGTGTTTGTATTTAATTAAGAAAGTGAGAAGTGTTATCAAGTTGAGAGTATGGGACTATTGTGTTGGGTTACGTGTGTGTTTTGTTTCATGTACCAGACAGACAGACAGACAGACAGACAGATGGACAGACAGATGGATAGACAGATGGATAGAGGGGGGGAGACAGACAGACAGACAGATGGATAGAGGGGGAGAGACAGAGGCAGACAGATAGAGGGGGGGGGAATATACAGACAGAAACAGACAGACAGGTAGAGGGAGAGAGACATACAGACAAACAGACAGATAAGGGGGGAAAGAGACAGCCAAACGGACAGACAAAGAGACAGACTAAATTGGCAGTGAGAGCTCCGGGTACAAAGGGAAAGGAAGAGAATGACGTGAGAGAGAAATTGAATTAGACAGAGGCGAGAGGGAGAATAACAATGGAGAGAGAGAGAGAGAGAGAGAGAGGAGGGAGAGAGGGGGTGGAGAGAGAGAGGAGGGAGGGAGAGAGAGGAGGGAGAGAATGAGAGAGAGGAGGGAGGGAGAGAGAGGAGGGAGAGTGAAGAGAATTAAAGATAACGGGAGAGGGAGAGAGAGAATTAAAGATAACGGGAGAGAGAGAGAGAGAGAGAGAGTGGAGAGAGAATTAAAGATAACGGGAGAGAGAGAGAGAGAGAGAGAGAAAGGGGGAAGAGAGATAAAGTAAGAGGGAGAAAGAATGAAAGCGAGAGATAACGAAAGAGAAAGAATGAGAGAAAGAGGATGAATGAGAAACAGAATTAGGAGGGGGAATAACAATAGGAAAGAGAGAGAGAGAAAAAGAAAGACCAGAGAAAATAACAGACTAACAGACACACAGCGAGGGGACCAGACAGACAGACAGGTACACAGACAGATAGACAGGTACACAGATAGGTAGACAGACAGACAGGTACACAGACAGATAGACAGACATACACAGACAGATTCAGACAACAAGACCAGACAGACAGATTTAACAGACAGATAGATACAGACACTCAGACAACGACAGGACCACACACACACACACACACACACACACACACACAAGGGTCGTGGCTCGTGGCCCAGACGTCCTATCGTCCTAATCACCCTATCGTCCTAATCACCTGTTGGGATCCAGACAGTATTACCGCTGCCACATCTTAATTGTCTTGGGATATAATTGCCCTTTGACCTGTTGACCTAATTGTTTGTTGAGGAGAGATTGTCTTCTTGTTATCAATTGTACTCTAACCAAACCAAACATAACCTACCCTACCCTACCCTACCCTAACCTACCCTAACCTAACCTACCCTACCCTAACCTACCCTACCCTAACCTAACCTACCCTAACCTAACATCACCTACCCTACCCTAACCTACCCTACCCTAACCTAACCTAACCAAACCAAACATAACCTACCCTACCCTACCCTAACCTACCCTAACCTAACCTACCTTACCCTAACCTACCCTACCCTACCCTAACCTACCCTAACCTAACCTACCCTACCCTAACCTAACCTACCCTAACCTAACATCACCTAACCTAACCTAACCTACCCTACCCTAACCTACCCTACCCTAACCTAACCTACCCTAACCTAACATCACCTAACCTACCCTACCCTAACCTAACCTACCCTAACCTAACATCACCTAACCTACCCTACCCTAACCTAACCTACCCTACCCTAACCTACCCTACCCTACCCTAACCTACCCTAACCTAACCTACCCTACCTACCCTAACCTACCCTACCCTAACCTAACCTACCCTAACCTAACCTACCCTACCCTAACCTACCCTACCCTAACCTAACCTACCCTAACCTAACATCACCTAACCTAACCTAACCTAACCTACCCTAACCTAACATCACCTAACCTACCCTACCCTACCCTAACCTAACCTACCCTAACCTACCCTAACCTACCCTAACCTAACCTACCCTAACCTAACCTAACCTAACCTACCCTACCCTAACCTAACCTACCCTACCCTACCCTACCTACCCTAACCTACCCTACCCTAACCTACCCTACCCTACCCTACCCTACCCTAACCTAACCTACCCTACCTACCCTACCCTACCCTACCCTACCCTAACCTACCCTACCCTAACCTAACCTAACCTAACCTAACCTAACCTACCCTAACCTACCCTAACCTAACCTACCTACCCTACCCTACCCTAACCTACCCTACCCTACCCTACCCTACCCTAACCTACCCTAACCTAACCTAACCTACCCTACCCTACCCTACCCTACCCTAACCTACCCTAACCTAACCTAACCTACCCTACCCTACCCTACCTACCCTAACCTACCCTACCCTAACCTAACCTAACCTACCCTAACCTACCCTAACCTACCCTACCCTAACCTACCCTACCCTACCCTACCCTACCCTACCCTACCCTACCCTACCCTAACCTACCCTACCCTAACCTACCCTACCCTACCCTACCTACCCTACCCTACCCTACCCTACCTACCCTACCCTACCCTACCCTACCCTACCCTACCCTAACCTACCTACCCTACCCTACCCTACCCTACCCTACCCTACCCTAACCTACCCTACCCTACCCTACCTACCCTAACCTACCCTACCCTAACCTAACCTACCCTAACCTAACATCACCTACCCTACCCTAACCTACCCTACCCTACCCTACCCTACCCTAACCTACCCTACCCTACCCTACCCTACCCTAACCTACCCTACCCTAACCTAACCAACCCTACCCTACCCTACCCTACCCTAACCTACCCTACCCTACCCTAACCTACCTACCCTACCCTACCCTACCCTAACCTACCCTACCCTAACCTAACCAACCCTACCCTACCCTACCCTACCCTAACCTACCCTAACCTACCCTACCCTAACCTAACCAACCCTACCCTACCCTACCCTAACCTACCCTACCCTAACCTAACCTACCCTAACCTAACATCACCTACCCTACCCTACCCTACCCTACCCTACCCTACCCTAACCTACCCTACCCTACCCTACCCTACCCTACCCTAACCTAACCTAACCTACCCTACCCTACCCTACCCTACCCTACCCTACCCTACCCTACCCTAACCTTGACCAAGACACACCCTCCCTCAGAAAAAGTTATCTCTCTGGTTTAACAGCTTCAATAATTTACACCTGACCTCTCACCTATCCGGCCGGCCGAGCAGGAAGGAGCGTCACAGGTGAGAATATTCCAATTACCTGAAGATTAGTCCCCCCAACTTAGTGTGAAGATTAGTCCCCAAATTAACCTGAAGATTAGTCCCCCCAACTTAGTGTGAAGATTAGTCCCCCCAACTTAGTGTGAAGATTAGTCCCCCCAACTTAGTGTGAAGATTAGTCCCCCCAACTTAACCTGAAGATTAGTCCCCAGCTTAGTGTGAAGATTAGTCCCCAACTTAACCTGAAGATTAGTCCCCAGCTTAGTGTGAAGATTAGTCCCCCCAACTTAACCTGAAGATTAGTCCCCCCAACTTAGTGTGAAGATTAGTCCCCCCAACTTAGTGTGAAGATTAGTCCCCAACTTAACCTGAAGATTAGTCCCCAGCTTAGTGTGAAGATTAGTCCCCCCAACTTAACCTGAAGATTAGTCCCCCCAACTTAGTGTGAAGATTAGTCCCCAACTTAACCTGAAGATTAGTCCCCCAACTTAACCTGAAGATTAGCCCCCAGCTTAGTGTGAAGATTAGTCCCCCCAACTTAACCTGAAGATTAGCCCCCAGCTTAGTGTGAAGATTAGTCCCCCAACTTAACCTGAAGATTAGTCCCCAGCTTAGTGTGAAGATTAGTCCCCCCAACTTAACCTGAAGATTAGCCCCCAGCTTATTTTACCTGAAGATTAAACACCCTAACGTTACCAGGGATGGCTGAGGTTAGATTAGTGGTAGGTTAGGTTAAATCAGGTTGTGTTATGCTAGGTTGTTATACTTAGTTAGATTAGGTTAGGTTAGGTTAGGTTAGGGTAGTAATCAACACCGCCATTTCATCTCTGACCTAACCTAACCTAACCTAACCTGACCTGACCTGACCTGACCTGAAAGTAACACCAACCCAAAGAAGCAAGGTACATGATCCCTGACCTGACCCCAGGGAGAGCCAATACCATCACCATTTAACCTTTGACCAAACACACCACCTGGAAGTAACACCACCACAAATAGCACTAACTTGACTCTCTCTCTCTCTCTCTCTCTCTCTCTCTCTCTCTCTCTCTCTCTCTCTCTCTCTCTCTCTCTCTCTCTCTCTCAGTGGCAGAGAGGCGTGTTGGGAGGAAAGGTCATTCAAATTTTAAAGGAACTGTCTCCAGCCTTTTAGAATACCATTTGGACTGAGAATAGTGGGGGAGGGGGAAGATGGAAGAGGGAGAGGAAATGAAGGAGGAGGAGGAAGAAGAGAGGACAAGGGGGAGAGGAGGAGCAATAGGAAATAGAGTAGGTGCTGATGATTTTATGAAGAGAGGAGGAGGAGGAGATAAAGAAGAAGAAGAGGAGGAGATAGAGAAGAAAGATGAACGTCCACACACACACACACACACACACACACACACACACACACACACACACACACACACACACACACACACACACACACACACACACACACACACACACACACACACAGATCATTAGTCATTGGGCGAGACTTTAATAAATGACGGGAGGGAAGCTGTACCAGAGAGAGAGAGAGAGAGAGAGAGAGAGAGAGAGAGAGAGAGAGAAGAGAGAGAGGGATGAGAGAGAGAGAGAGAGAGAGAGAGAGAGAGAGAGAGAGAGAGTATAAGTATAATTAATCTGCATAATAATAATAAACAATTAATTCACTACATGTAAATAAATTAACAAAATTAATCAAACAACAACAACAATAACGACGATAGTGGTAATAGTAGTAGTAGTAGTAGTAGTAGTGGTGGTAGTAGTAGTAGTAGTGGTGGTGGTAGTAGTAGTAGTAGTAGTAGTAGTAGTAGTAGTGGTAGTATTAGTAATAGTGGCTGGTTGGCAAGATTTCAACTACCACCACAAATACTACCACCACTATCCCCCCTTACCACAACTACCACTACCATGAAGACCAACGCCTACCAGTACCCCTACCACCACCCCCCTCCCTACCACCACTACCACCAGCATGAAGACCAACGCCTACCAGTACCCCTACCACCACCCTCCCCTCCCTACTACAACTACCACCAGCATGAAGACTAACCCTACCAGTACCCCTACCACCACCCCATCCCTACCACAACTACCACCATCAAGACTACATAAAGTGGATAGGTCTTTACCCCTCTACAGAACGACTGAGTGAGGGAGCAAAGTACCGCTACAAATTCCTCCACGAGCTAATACCCTTAATTTAATTACATACAATCTAATTAACTCAAGCCAATAATTAATTACATATAACCCAATTAACTGTTAAACCAATAATTAATTACATATAATCCAATTAACTCGTAAGCCAATAACATCGCACCTGGACACGCCCTCATTCAACGCCATCTGGTGGACTGTGATGGATTTAAGGGTTTGTTTACATCGAGTTTCCCGCCATTGGTTATAAAAGTCTGTGATTGGTCTGATTTGTCGACCGTCAGCCAATAAGGTTCTGTTATGAGGTAGTTGGAGGGAGTGTGTGTATAATGCCTCTTATTCATGGGTGTTATTAAGACTCTGGTAAGTATTTTTGGAGTATTATATATTTTAAGTATTTTTGGAGTATTAGATTAAGTCAGGTTAACATCAGAATAAGTTAGGTTAACGTTAGGTTATCATTAGATTAGGTTAGGTTAAGTTAGGTTAGCATTAGATTAAGTTAGGTTAACGTTAGATTATCATTAGATTAGGTTAGGTTAAGTTAGGTTAGCATTAGAATAAGTTAGGTTAACGTTAGATTATCATTAGATTAGGTTAGGTTAAGTTAGGTTAGCATCAGATTAGGTTAGGCTAAGTTAGGTTAGCATTAGATTAAGTTAGGTTAGCGTTAGGTTCAGTTAGGTTAGGGTGATTAATCTTCAAGGTCATGTAAACAACTCGTATTATAAACTGTTCAACTGTTCCTTGTGTTCTAAACCCCTCGTGTTCATTACCCAGTTGTTCTTTTATGAGGTTAAGTGTGAGTGACCAACACCCCGAGGGCCTCACAGGTCAACTTGGTCACCCCTCAGTTGACCTCAATTGTCTCTCGGGAACTTTGGTCGGGTGTGAGTGGCACTGATGGACACTCACAGACAGCGTGATGAGGGGCTTTTACGTGTGTGTGTGTATTTGTGATTTGTGTGTGTATTTATGTTTTGTGTGCGTATTTATGTTTTGTGTACGTGTGTGTGTGTATTTGGGCTTTGTGTGTGTATTTGTGTGTGTGGTTGGAATTAACATTGTTTTATTTTTCTTTATTATTATTTTTGTTATTATTTTTGTTATTATTATTATTATTATTATTATTATTATTGTTATTATTATTATTGTTATTATTATTATTATTATTATTGTTATTATTATTATTATTATTATTATTATTATTATTATTATTATTGTTATTATTATTATTATTATTATTATTATTATTATTGTTATTATTATTATTATTATTATTATTATTATTATTATTATTATTGTTATTATTATTATTATTATTATTATTATTATTGTTATTATTATTATTGTTATTATTATTATTGTTATTATTATTATTATTATTATTATTGTTATTATTATTATTATTATTATTGTTATTATTATTATTATTATTATTATTATTATTATTATTGTTATTATTATTATTATTATTATTATTATTATTATTATTGTTATTATTATTATTATTATTTATTATTATTATTATTATTATTGTTTTTTATTATTATTTTATTTTATTATTATTATTATTTTTATTATTATTATTATTTTATTTTATTATTTTTTATGATTATTTAATTATTTTTTATTAATATTTTATTATTATTTTATTTTTTTTTATTATTATTATTTTATTATTATTATTTATTTTTTTTATTATTATATTTTATTTATTATTTTATTTTTATTATTATTATTATTTTATTATTTTTTTTTATTATTATTATTTTTATTTTTATTATTTATTTTTATTATTATTTTTATTATTATTTTTTTTTTTATATTATTATTTTTTTATTATTATTTTATTATTATTATTTTTATTATTATTATTATTTATTTTTTATTATTATTATTTTTATTTATTATTATTTTATTTTTTATTTATTATTATTATTTTATTATTATTATTTTTTTATTTTATTTATTGTTTATTTTATTATTATTTTTATTATTATTGTTATTATTATTTATTATTATTATTATTATTATTTTATTATTATTATTTTTATTATTATTTTATTTTATTATTATTATTTTATTTTATTATTATTTTATTATTATTATTTTTATTATTATTATTTTATTATTATTTTATTTTATTATTATTTTATTTTAATTTATTTTTTTTATTATTATTATTTTTATTATTATTGTTTTTATTATTATTATTTTTATTATTATTTTATTATTATTATTTTATTTTATTATTTTTATTATTATTATTTTATTATTTTATTATTATTATTATTTATTTTTATTACTATTTTATTATTTTTTATTATTATTTATTATTATTTTATTATTTTTTATTATTATTTTTTTTTTATTTATTATTATTTTTATTATTTTTTTTTTTATTATTTATTATTTTATTTTATTATTTTTATTATTTTATTATTTTGTTATTTTATTATTATTTTATTATTATTATTATTTATTATTATTATTATTTTTTTATTATTATTATTATTATTATTATATTTTTATTTATTATTTTATTATTTTTTTATTTTATTATTATTATTATTATTTTATTTTATTATTATTTATTATTTATTATTTTTTTATCTTTACTATTATTATTTTATTATTATTTTATTTTATTATATTTTATTTTATTATTAATATTATATTTTTTTAATTTTTATTATTTTATTATTATTATTTTTATTTTATTATTATTTATTATTTTTATTTTATTATTTTATTAATATTATTTTATTATTTTTTATTTTATTATTTTTATTATATTATTATTTTATTATTTTATTATTTTATTATTATTTTATTATTATTTATTATTTTTATTATTATTTTATTTATTATTTTATTATTATTATTTATTATTTTATTATTATTTTTTATTATATTATTTTATTATTATTATTATTATTTTATTTTTATTATTATTATTATTATTGTTATTATTATTTTTATTATTATTTTTTTTTTATTTTTTTTATTATTTTATTATTTTTTATTATTATTTTTATTATTATTTTATTATTATTTTATTATTATTATTTTTTATTTTATTTATTATTATTTTTATTATTATTATTATTTTATTTTTATTATTATTTATTTTATTTTATTATTATTATTATTTTATTATTATTTTATTATTTTATTGTTATTTTTATTTTATTATTTTTATTATTATTTTATTTTTTTTATTATTTATTTTATTATTATTATTTTATTATTATTATTTTATTTTTTATTATTTTATTATTATTTTTATTATTTTATTATTATTTTTATTTTATTTTATTATTTATTTTATTATTTTATTATTTTATTATTATTATTTTTTATTATTATTTTATTATTATACTTTATTTATTATTATTATTTTATTATTTTATTATTTTATTATTATTATTTTTTTTTATTATTATTTTAATATTATTTTTTTATTATTATTATTTTTTATTATTATTTATTTTATTATTTTATTATTATTTTATTTTATTATTATTATTATTTTTATTTTATTTTATTATTATTTTTTTTATTATTTT